>JASTWF010000246.1:0-151105 GCA_030390025.1 Squalus acanthias
GCTCCTCTGCTACAATCCGATTTATATAACACGAATATGTTTTTTCAATCTAACCTATCCAGACAGTGAAAGTTAAATTAAGACAACGGGAAGAGAAGATGCATTCTGTATAAACATTTGGTGAGCTGGACTCTGTGTTCAGGATGAGAGTCAGATGTGTTTTTCATGCCATTATTCTGAAGAACTTGTGATTAGGACGGCAGATATTCCCTATTGTTCCCTCCACTTATAATTGTGGTAAATTTCAGGCTCAGTGCGGCAGGTATTTTTATCACACTTTAGGCTTTACTTCCAGCAACTTCCTTCTTGCAATAAACACAAAAAGCTGCAACACAACTTAAAAATCACTTTGTTCGCACCAACATAAGTTGCAAATGCTGCAAACTTGTTGCAGCCTGGGCCTTCCCCAACTCTCAACGCATTCCAGCAGCGCCGCTTCTCCACCATCAGATGGTGCTGTTGGCCTTTACACAACAGGGAATAACTTTACACAGCAGAAAGCACCTTCATGCAGGTCTCTCTCTTCATTTCACTCTCCGTTTCCCTGTTTGTCTATCTCCCTCTCTGTTTCTCTCGCCGTCTCGGTCTTTCCCTCAGTCTCTGTCTGTCCCTCATTTTATTCAGTCTGTTTGTGTCGCTCCCTCTAGTTTCCTCAGTGTCTTTCTCTGTCCTTCCCTTTGTGTGGCCTGACATACCCTTGCTGGTTTTCTGTGTCTCATTCTGTGTCTGTCCCATTGTGGGTGGTGTAATACTGAGCGTCCTTGTGACATTGTGCAGCCATTTGAGCCTCCCAACACGGGTGTTGCGGTGTCCGGGTCTCTGGGCTATTTGAGGGCCATGCTATCGCTTTCAAAACATCCTGGATGCTGAAATTTATTTCGCTAACACACAGCCCTGTGGGACATCGAAACCTAAAAACCTGCGTCGAGCGAATTGCTAACCGACAGCAGAGTGGCGCAGCGGAAGCGTGCTGGGCCCATAACCCAGAGGTCGATGGATCGAAACCATCCTCTGCTATTTGCATTGTTATTTTCAACAACAATAAAAACAGTATTGCTACCCACAATCACATCATAATTTTATCACACTTTACTTGCACCAACGTCCTGCTTGCAATACACAACAGGTATAAATTATGAATTAAATATACAATGGCGGTGGCCCAACAAACATCTATTTATTAGTGTTGCCCTGTGAACACGCAGCTTCTTCTGATCTAGTGGGTTGCATCAGAAAAGAGATTGGCGTTCACGAATTCAATTTCCTTTTGTTTCCCCTATGTTTTTACAAGACCAAGCCACATTTCAATCACCAGTTTCTAGTTTCAGAAGCCAAGCTGCTTCATGTGGTAGCGTGGCCGAGCGGTCTAAGGCGCTGGATTTAGGCTCCAGTCTCTGCGGGGGCGTGGGTTCGAATCCCACCGCTGCCAGATATTGCGGCATTCATAAATTTCGTCGCTTCGTCAGCAGCAGAAAATCGTGCAGGTGGGCCTGTTTTGTTCAGTATTATGTCACTTCTTCACCTTTGTCCTTCAGTTGTTATTGACAGGCAGAAACGATTTGCAGAATTTCCTCGGTTCCATAATTGGCCTGAACCCAGCACCGAACACGGCAAACACCGTCACCCAACCAACTGAATTCAGACCGTTCACTCACTCGTCTCCACACCTGCTGCGTCTCACGTATTCAGATGTACACCACTTTCACATATTTGTTTCTTCCATTTCTTGCAATCTGTCAAACACGCTCACCATTGCTGTCACTCTCGCAAACACCATCTCGCCGTCGTTTCCCCGTTCGCCCTTACAAACTTACCGTTTGAACAGCACCTCCCATCTGCTCCTCTGCTACAATCCGATTTATATAACACGAATATGTTTTTTCAATCTAACCTATCCAGACAGTGAAAGTTACATTAAGACAACGGGAAGAGAAGATCCATTCTGTATAAACATTTGGTGAGCTGGACTCTGTGTTCAGGATGAGAGTCAGATGTGTTTTTCATGCCATTATTCTGAAGAACTTGTGATTAGGACGGCAAATATTCCCTATTGTTCCCTCCACTTATAATTGTGGTAAATTTCAGGCTCAATGCGGCAGGTATTTTTATCACACTTTAGGCTTTACTTCCAGCAACTTCCTTCTTGCAATAAACACAAAAAGCTGCAACACAACTTAAAAATCACTTTGTTCGCACCAACATAAGTTGCAAATGCTGCAAACTTGTTGCAGCCTGGGCCTTCCCCAACTCTCAACGCATTCCAGCAGCGCCGCTTCTCCACCACCAGATGGTGCTGTTGGCCTTTACACAACAGGGAATAACTTTACACAGCAGAAAGCACCTTCATGCAGGTCTCTCTCTTCATTTCACTCTCCGTTTCCCTGTTTGTCTATCTCCCTCTCTGTTTCTCTCGCCGTCTCGGTCTTTCCCTCAGTCTCTGTCTGTCCCTCATTTTATTCAGTCTGTTTGTGTCGCTCTCTCTAGTTTCCTCAGTGTCTTTCTCTGTCCTTCCCTTTGTGTGGCCTGACATACCCTTGCTGGTTTTCTGTGTCTCATTCTGTGTCTGTCCCATTGTGGGTGGTGTAATACTGAGCGTCCTTGTGACATTGTGCAGCCATTTGAGCCTCCCAACACGGGTGTTGCGGTGTCCGGGTCTCTGGGCTATTTGAGGGCCATGCTATCGCTTTCAAAACATCCTGGATGCTGAAATTTATTTCGCTAACACACAGCCCTGTGGGACATCGAAACCTAAAAACCTGCGTCGAGCGAATTGCTAACCGACAGCAGAGTGGCGCAGCGGAAGCGTGCTGGGCCCATAACCCAGAGGTCGATGGATCGAAACCATCCTCTGCTATTTGCATTGTTATTTTCAACAACAATAAAAACAGTATTGCTACCCACAATCACATCATAATTTTATCACACTTTACTTGCACCAACGTCCTGCTTGCAATACACAACAGGTATAAATTATGAATTAAATATACAATGGCGGTGGCCCAACAAACATCTATTTATTAGTGTTGCCCTGTGAACACGCAGCTTCTTCTGATCTAGTGGGTTGCATCAGAAAAGAGATTGTCGTTCACGAATTCAATTTCCTTTTGTTTCCCCTATGTTTTTACAAGACCAAGCCACATTTCAATCACCAGTTTCTAGTTTCAGAAGCCAAGCTGCTTCATGTGGTAGCGTGGCCGAGCGGTCTAAGGCGCTGGATTTAGGCTCCAGTCTCTGCGGGGGCGTGGGTTCGAATCCCACCGCTGCCAGATATTGCGGCATTCATAAATTTCGTCGCTTCGTCAGCAGCAGAAAATCGTGCAGGTGGGCCTGTTTTGTTCAGTATTATGTCACTTCTTCACCTTTGTCCTTCAGTTGTTATTGACAGGCAGATACGATTTGCAGAATTTCCACGGTTCCATAATTGGCCTGAACCCAGCACCGAACACGGCAAACACCGTCACCCAACCAACTGAATTCAGACCGTTCACTCACTCGTCTCCACACCTGCTGCGTCTCACGTATTCAGATGTACACCACTTTCACATATTTGTTTCTTCCATTTCTTGCAATCTGTCAAACGCGCTCACCATTGCTGTCACTCTCGCAAACACCATCTCGCCGTCGTTTCCCCGTTCGCCCTTACAAACTTACCGTTTGAACAGCACCTCCCATCTGCTCCTCTGCTACAATCCGATTTATATAACACGAATATGTTTTTTCAATCTAACCTATCCAGACAGTGAAAGTTACATTAAGACAACGGGAAGAGAAGATCCATTCTGTATAAACATTTGGTGAGCTGGACTCTGTGTTCAGGATGAGAGTCAGATGTGTTTTTCATGCCATTATTCTGAAGAACTTGTGATTAGGACGGCAAATATTCCCTATTGTTCCCTCCACTTATAATTGTGGTAAATTTCAGGCTCAATGCGGCAGGTATTTTTATCACACTTTAGGCTTTACTTCCAGCAACTTCCTTCTTGCAATAAACACAAAAAGCTGCAACACAACTTAAAAATCACTTTGTTCGCACCAACATAAGTTGCAAATGCTGCAAACTTGTTGCAGCCTGGGCCTTCCCCAACTCTCAACGCATTCCAGCAGCGCCGCTTCTCCACCACCAGATGGTGCTGTTGGCCTTTACACAACAGGGAATAACTTTACACAGCAGAAAGCACCTTCATGCAGGTCTCTCTCTTCATTTCACTCTCCGTTTCCCTGTTTGTCTATCTCCCTCTCTGTTTCTCTCGCCGTCTCGGTCTTTCCCTCAGTCTCTGTCTGTCCCTCATTTTATTCAGTCTGTTTGTGTCGCTCTCTCTAGTTTCCTCAGTGTCTTTCTCTGTCCTTCCCTTTGTGTGGCCTGACATACCCTTGCTGGTTTTCTGTGTCTCATTCTGTGTCTGTCCCATTGTGGGTGGTGTAATACTGAGCGTCCTTGTGACATTGTGCAGCCATTTGAGCCTCCCAACACGGGTGTTGCGGTGTCCGGGTCTCTGGGCTATTTGAGGGCCATGCTATCGCTTTCAAAACATCCTGGATGCTGAAATTTATTTCGCTAACACACAGCCCTGTGGGACATCGAAACCTAAAAACCTGCGTCGAGCGAATTGCTAACCGACAGCAGAGTGGCGCAGCGGAAGCGTGCTGGGCCCATAACCCAGAGGTCGATGGATCGAAACCATCCTCTGCTATTTGCATTGTTATTTTCAACAACAATAAAAACAGTATTGCTACCCACAATCACATCATAATTTTATCACACTTTACTTGCACCAACGTCCTGCTTGCAATACACAACAGGTATAAATTATGAATTAAATATACAATGGCGGTGGCCCAACAAACATCTATTTATTAGTGTTGCCCTGTGAACACGCAGCTTCTTCTGATCTAGTGGGTTGCATCAGAAAAGAGATTGTCGTTCACGAATTCAATTTCCTTTTGTTTCCCCTATGTTTTTACAAGACCAAGCCACATTTCAATCACCAGTTTCTAGTTTCAGAAGCCAAGCTGCTTCATGTGGTAGCGTGGCCGAGCGGTCTAAGGCGCTGGATTTAGGCTCCAGTCTCTGCGGGGGCGTGGGTTCGAATCCCACCGCTGCCAGATATTGCGGCATTCATAAATTTCGTCGCTTCGTCAGCAGCAGAAAATCGTGCAGGTGGGCCTGTTTTGTTCAGTATTATGTCACTTCTTCACCTTTGTCCTTCAGTTGTTATTGACAGGCAGATACGATTTGCAGAATTTCCACGGTTCCATAATTGGCCTGAACCCAGCACCGAACACGGCAAACACCGTCACCCAACCAACTGAATTCAGACCGTTCACTCACTCGTCTCCACACCTGCTGCGTCTCACGTATTCAGATGTACACCACTTTCACATATTTGTTTCTTCCATTTCTTGCAATCTGTCAAACGCGCTCACCATTGCTGTCACTCTCGCAAACACCATCTCGCCGTCGTTTCCCCGTTCGCCCTTACAAACTTACCGTTTGAACAGCACCTCCCATCTGCTCCTCTGCTACAATCCGATTTATATAACACGAATATGTTTTTTCAATCTAACCTATCCAGACAGTGAAAGTTACATTAAGACAACGGGAAGAGAAGATCCATTCTGTATAAACATTTGGTGAGCTGGACTCTGTGTTCAGGATGAGAGTCAGATGTGTTTTTCATGCCATTATTCTGAAGAACTTGTGATTAGGACGGCAAATATTCCCTATTGTTCCCTCCACTTATAATTGTGGTAAATTTCAGGCTCAATGCGGCAGGTATTTTTATCACACTTTAGGCTTTACTTCCAGCAACTTCCTTCTTGCAATAAACACAAAAAGCTGCAACACAACTTAAAAATCACTTTGTTCGCACCAACATAAGTTGCAAATGCTGCAAACTTGTTGCAGCCTGGGCCTTCCCCAACTCTCAACGCATTCCAGCAGCGCCGCTTCTCCACCACCAGATGGTGCTGTTGGCCTTTACACAACAGGGAATAACTTTACACAGCAGAAAGCACCTTCATGCAGGTCTCTCTCTTCATTTCACTCTCCGTTTCCCTGTTTGTCTATCTCCCTCTCTGTTTCTCTCGCCGTCTCGGTCTTTCCCTCAGTCTCTGTCTGTCCCTCATTTTATTCAGTCTGTTTGTGTCGCTCTCTCTAGTTTCCTCAGTGTCTTTCTCTGTCCTTCCCTTTGTGTGGCCTGACATACCCTTGCTGGTTTTCTGTGTCTCATTCTGTGTCTGTCCCATTGTGGGTGGTGTAATACTGAGCGTCCTTGTGACATTGTGCAGCCATTTGAGCCTCCCAACACGGGTGTTGCGGTGTCCGGGTCTCTGGGCTATTTGAGGGCCATGCTATCGCTTTCAAAACATCCTGGATGCTGAAATTTATTTCGCTAACACACAGCCCTGTGGGACATCGAAACCTAAAAACCTGCGTCGAGCGAATTGCTAACCGACAGCAGAGTGGCGCAGCGGAAGCGTGCTGGGCCCATAACCCAGAGGTCGATGGATCGAAACCATCCTCTGCTATTTGCATTGTTATTTTCAACAACAATAAAAACAGTATTGCTACCCACAATCACATCATAATTTTATCACACTTTACTTGCACCAACGTCCTGCTTGCAATACACAACAGGTATAAATTATGAATTAAATATACAATGGCGGTGGCCCAACAAACATCTATTTATTAGTGTTGCCCTGTGAACACGCAGCTTCTTCTGATCTAGTGGGTTGCATCAGAAAAGAGATTGTCGTTCACGAATTCAATTTCCTTTTGTTTCCCCTTTGTTTTTACAAGACCAAGCCACATTTCAATCACCAGTTTCTAGTTTCAGAAGCCAAGCTGCTTCATGTGGTAGCGTGGCCGAGCGGTCTAAGGCGCTGGATTTAGGCTCCAGTCTCTGCGGGGGCGTGGGTTCGAATCCCACCGCTGCCAGATATTGCGGCATTCATAAATTTCGTCGCTTCGTCAGCAGCAGAAAATCGTGCAGGTGGGCCTGTTTTGTTCAGTATTATGTCACTTCTTCACCTTTGTCCTTCAGTTGTTATTGACAGGCAGATACGATTTGCAGAATTTCCACGGTTCCATAATTGGCCTGAACCCAGCACCGAACACGGCAAACACCGTCACCCAACCAACTGAATTCAGACCGTTCACTCACTCGTCTCCACACCTGCTGCGTCTCACGTATTCAGATGTACACCACTTTCACATATTTGTTTCTTCCATTTCTTGCAATCTGTCAAACGCGCTCACCATTGCTGTCACTCTCGCAAACACCATCTCGCCGTCGTTTCCCCGTTCGCCCTTACAAACTTACCGTTTGAACAGCACCTCCCATCTGCTCCTCTGCTACAATCCGATTTATATAACACGAATATGTTTTTTCAATCTAACCTATCCAGACAGTGAAAGTTACATTAAGACAACGGGAAGAGAAGATCCATTCTGTATAAACATTTGGTGAGCTGGACTCTGTGTTCAGGATGAGAGTCAGATGTGTTTTTCATGCCATTATTCTGAAGAACTTGTGATTAGGACGGCAAATATTCCCTATTGTTCCCTCCACTTATAATTGTGGTAAATTTCAGGCTCAATGCGGCAGGTATTTTTATCACACTTTAGGCTTTACTTCCAGCAACTTCCTTCTTGCAATAAACACAAAAAGCTGCAACACAACTTAAAAATCACTTTGTTCGCACCAACATAAGTTGCAAATGCTGCAAACTTGTTGCAGCCTGGGCCTTCCCCAACTCTCAACGCATTCCAGCAGCGCCGCTTCTCCACCACCAGATGGTGCTGTTGGCCTTTACACAACAGGGAATAACTTTACACAGCAGAAAGCACCTTCATGCAGGTCTCTCTCTTCATTTCACTCTCCGTTTCCCTGTTTGTCTATCTCCCTCTCTGTTTCTCTCGCCGTCTCGGTCTTTCCCTCAGTCTCTGTCTGTCCCTCATTTTATTCAGTCTGTTTGTGTCGCTCTCTCTAGTTTCCTCAGTGTCTTTCTCTGTCCTTCCCTTTGTGTGGCCTGACATACCCTTGCTGGTTTTCTGTGTCTCATTCTGTGTCTGTCCCATTGTGGGTGGTGTAATACTGAGCGTCCTTGTGACATTGTGCAGCCATTTGAGCCTCCCAACACGGGTGTTGCGGTGTCCGGGTCTCTGGGCTATTTGAGGGCCATGCTATCGCTTTCAAAACATCCTGGATGCTGAAATTTATTTCGCTAACACACAGCCCTGTGGGACATCGAAACCTAAAAACCTGCGTCGAGCGAATTGCTAACCGACAGCAGAGTGGCGCAGCGGAAGCGTGCTGGGCCCATAACCCAGAGGTCGATGGATCGAAACCATCCTCTGCTATTTGCATTGTTATTTTCAACAACAATAAAAACAGTATTGCTACCCACAATCACATCATAATTTTATCACACTTTACTTGCACCAACGTCCTGCTTGCAATACACAACAGGTATAAATTATGAATTAAATATACAATGGCGGTGGCCCAACAAACATCTATTTATTAGTGTTGCCCTGTGAACACGCAGCTTCTTCTGATCTAGTGGGTTGCATCAGAAAAGAGATTGGCGTTCACGAATTCAATTTCCTTTTGTTTCCCCTATGTTTTTACAAGACCAAGCCACATTTCAATCACCAGTTTCTAGTTTCAGAAGCCAAGCTGCTTCATGTGGTAGCGTGGCCGAGCGGTCTAAGGCGCTGGATTTAGGCTCCAGTCTCTGCGGGGGCGTGGGTTCGAATCCCACCGCTGCCAGATATTGCGGCATTCATAAATTTCGTCGCTTCGTCAGCAGCAGAAAATCGTGCAGGTGGGCCTGTTTTGTTCAGTATTATGTCACTTCTTCACCTTTGTCCTTCAGTTGTTATTGACAGGCAGATACGATTTGCAGAATTTCCACGGTTCCATAATTGGCCTGAACCCAGCACCGAACACGGCAAACACCGTCACCCAACCAACTGAATTCAGACCGTTCACTCACTCGTCTCCACACCTGCTGCGTCTCACGTATTCAGATGTACACCACTTTCACATATTTGTTTCTTCCATTTCTTGCAATCTGTCAAACGCGCTCACCATTGCTGTCACTCTCGCAAACACCATCTCGCCGTCGTTTCCCCGTTCGCCCTTACAAACTTACCGTTTGAACAGCACCTCCCATCTGCTCCTCTGCTACAATCCGATTTATATAACACGAATATGTTTTTTCAATCTAACCTATCCAGACAGTGAAAGTTACATTAAGACAACGGGAAGAGAAGATCCATTCTGTATAAACATTTGGTGAGCTGGACTCTGTGTTCAGGATGAGAGTCAGATGTGTTTTTCATGCCATTATTCTGAAGAACTTGTGATTAGGACGGCAAATATTCCCTATTGTTCCCTCCACTTATAATTGTGGTAAATTTCAGGCTCAATGCGGCAGGTATTTTTATCACACTTTAGGCTTTACTTCCAGCAACTTCCTTCTTGCAATAAACACAAAAAGCTGCAACACAACTTAAAAATCACTTTGTTCGCACCAACATAAGTTGCAAATGCTGCAAACTTGTTGCAGCCTGGGCCTTCCCCAACTCTCAACGCATTCCAGCAGCGCCGCTTCTCCACCACCAGATGGTGCTGTTGGCCTTTACACAACAGGGAATAACTTTACACAGCAGAAAGCACCTTCATGCAGGTCTCTCTCTTCATTTCACTCTCCGTTTCCCTGTTTGTCTATCTCCCTCTCTGTTTCTCTCGCCGTCTCGGTCTTTCCCTCAGTCTCTGTCTGTCCCTCATTTTATTCAGTCTGTTTGTGTCGCTCTCTCTAGTTTCCTCAGTGTCTTTCTCTGTCCTTCCCTTTGTGTGGCCTGACATACCCTTGCTGGTTTTCTGTGTCTCATTCTGTGTCTGTCCCATTGTGGGTGGTGTAATACTGAGCGTCCTTGTGACATTGTGCAGCCATTTGAGCCTCCCAACACGGGTGTTGCGGTGTCCGGGTCTCTGGGCTATTTGAGGGCCATGCTATCGCTTTCAATACATCCTGGATGCTGAAATTTATTTCGCTAACACACAGCCCTGTGGGACATCGAAACCTAAAAACCTGCGTCGAGCGAATTGCTAACCGACAGCAGAGTGGCGCAGCGGAAGCGTGCTGGGCCCATAACCCAGAGGTCGATGGATCGAAACCATCCTCTGCTATTTGCATTGTTATTTTCAACAACAATAAAAACAGTATTGCTACCCACAATCACATCATAATTTTATCACACTTTACTTGCACCAACGTCCTGCTTGCAATACACAACAGGTATAAATTATGAATTAAATATACAATGGCGGTGGCCCAACAAACATCTATTTATTAGTGTTGCCCTGTGAACACGCAGCTTCTTCTGATCTAGTGGGTTGCATCAGAAAAGAGATTGGCGTTCACGAATTCAATTTCCTTTTGTTTCCCCTATGTTTTTACAAGACCAAGCCACATTTCAATCACCAGTTTCTAGTTTCAGAAGCCAAGCTGCTTCATGTGGTAGCGTGGCCGAGCGGTCTAAGGCGCTGGATTTAGGCTCCAGTCTCTGCGGGGGCGTGGGTTCGAATCCCACCGCTGCCAGATATTGCGGCATTCATAAATTTCGTCGCTTCGTCAGCAGCAGAAAATCGTGCAGGTGGGCCTGTTTTGTTCAGTATTATGTCACTTCTTCACCTTTGTCCTTCAGTTGTTATTGACAGGCAGATACGATTTGCAGAATTTCCACGGTTCCATAATTGGCCTGAACCCAGCACCGAACACGGCAAACACCGTCACCCAACCAACTGAATTCAGACCGTTCACTCACTCGTCTCCACACCTGCTGCGTCTCACGTATTCAGATGTACACCACTTTCACATATTTGTTTCTTCCATTTCTTGCAATCTGTCAAACGCGCTCACCATTGCTGTCACTCTCGCAAACACCATCTCGCCGTCGTTTCCCCGTTCGCCCTTACAAACTTACCGTTTGAACAGCACCTCCCATCTGCTCCTCTGCTACAATCCGATTTATATAACACGAATATGTTTTTTCAATCTAACCTATCCAGACAGTGAAAGTTACATTAAGACAACGGGAAGAGAAGATCCATTCTGTATAAACATTTGGTGAGCTGGACTCTGTGTTCAGGATGAGAGTCAGATGTGTTTTTCATGCCATTATTCTGAAGAACTTGTGATTAGGACGGCAAATATTCCCTATTGTTCCCTCCACTTATAATTGTGGTAAATTTCAGGCTCAATGCGGCAGGTATTTTTATCACACTTTAGGCTTTACTTCCAGCAACTTCCTTCTTGCAATAAACACAAAAAGCTGCAACACAACTTAAAAATCACTTTGTTCGCACCAACATAAGTTGCAAATGCTGCAAACTTGTTGCAGCCTGGGCCTTCCCCAACTCTCAACGCATTCCAGCAGCGCCGCTTCTCCACCACCAGATGGTGCTGTTGGCCTTTACACAACAGGGAATAACTTTACACAGCAGAAAGCACCTTCATGCAGGTCTCTCTCTTCATTTCACTCTCCGTTTCCCTGTTTGTCTATCTCCCTCTCTGTTTCTCTCGCCGTCTCGGTCTTTCCCTCAGTCTCTGTCTGTCCCTCATTTTATTCAGTCTGTTTGTGTCGCTCTCTCTAGTTTCCTCAGTGTCTTTCTCTGTCCTTCCCTTTGTGTGGCCTGACATACCCTTGCTGGTTTTCTGTGTCTCATTCTGTGTCTGTCCCATTGTGGGTGGTGTAATACTGAGCGTCCTTGTGACATTGTGCAGCCATTTGAGCCTCCCAACACGGGTGTTGCGGTGTCCGGGTCTCTGGGCTATTTGAGGGCCATGCTATCGCTTTCAAAACATCCTGGATGCTGAAATTTATTTCGCTAACACACAGCCCTGTGGGACATCGAAACCTAAAAACCTGCGTCGAGCGAATTGCTAACCGACAGCAGAGTGGCGCAGCGGAAGCGTGCTGGGCCCATAACCCAGAGGTCGATGGATCGAAACCATCCTCTGCTATTTGCATTGTTATTTTCAACAACAATAAAAACAGTATTGCTACCCACAATCACATCATAATTTTATCACACTTTACTTGCACCAACGTCCTGCTTGCAATACACAACAGGTATAAATTATGAATTAAATATACAATGGCGGTGGCCCAACAAACATCTATTTATTAGTGTTGCCCTGTGAACACGCAGCTTCTTCTGATCTAGTGGGTTGCATCAGAAAAGAGATTGTCGTTCACGAATTCAATTTCCTTTTGTTTCCCCTATGTTTTTACAAGACCAAGCCACATTTCAATCACCAGTTTCTAGTTTCAGAAGCCAAGTTGCTTCATGTGGTAGCGTGGCCGAGCGGTCTAAGGCGCTGGATTTAGGCTCCAGTCTCTGCGGGGGCGTGGGTTCGAATCCCACCGCTGCCAGATATTGCGGCATTCATAAATTTCGTCGCTTCGTCAGCAGCAGAAAATCGTGCAGGTGGGCCTGTTTTGTTCAGTATTATGTCACTTCTTCACCTTTGTCCTTCAGTTGTTATTGACAGGCAGATACGATTTGCAGAATTTCCACGGTTCCATAATTGGCCTGAACCCAGCACCGAACACGGCAAACACCGTCACCCAACCAACTGAATTCAGACCGTTCACTCACTCGTCTCCACACCTGCTGCGTCTCACTTATTCAGATGTACACCACTTTCACATATTTGTTTCTTCCATTTCTTGCAATCTGTCAAACGCGCTCACCATTGCTGTCACTCTCGCAAACACCATCTCGCCGTCGTTTCCCCGTTCGCCCTTACAAACTTACCGTTTGAACAGCACCTCCCATCTGCTCCTCTGCTACAATCCGATTTATATAACACGAATATGTTTTTTCAATCTAACCTATCCAGACAGTGAAAGTTACATTAAGACAACGGGAAGAGAAGATCCATTCTGTATAAACATTTGGTGAGCTGGACTCTGTGTTCAGGATGAGAGTCAGATGTGTTTTTCATGCCATTATTCTGAAGAACTTGTGATTAGGACGGCAAATATTCCCTATTGTTCCCTCCACTTATAATTGTGGTAAATTTCAGGCTCAATGCGGCAGGTATTTTTATCACACTTTAGGCTTTACTTCCAGCAACTTCCTTCTTGCAATAAACACAAAAAGCTGCAACACAACTTAAAAATCACTTTGTTCGCACCAACATAAGTTGCAAATGCTGCAAACTTGTTGCAGCCTGGGCCTTCCCCAACTCTCAACGCATTCCAGCAGCGCCGCTTCTCCACCACCAGATGGTGCTGTTGGCCTTTACACAACAGGGAATAACTTTACACAGCAGAAAGCACCTTCATGCAGGTCTCTCTCTTCATTTCACTCTCCGTTTCCCTGTTTGTCTATCTCCCTCTCTGTTTCTCTCGCCGTCTCGGTCTTTCCCTCAGTCTCTGTCTGTCCCTCATTTTATTCAGTCTGTTTGTGTCGCTCTCTCTAGTTTCCTCAGTGTCTTTCTCTGTCCTTCCCTTTGTGTGGCCTGACATACCCTTGCTGGTTTTCTGTGTCTCATTCTGTGTCTGTCCCATTGTGGGTGGTGTAATACTGAGCGTCCTTGTGACATTGTGCAGCCATTTGAGCCTCCCAACACGGGTGTTGCGGTGTCCGGGTCTCTGGGCTATTTGAGGGCCATGCTATCGCTTTCAATACATCCTGGATGCTGAAATTTATTTCGCTAACACACAGCCCTGTGGGACATCGAAACCTAAAAACCTGCGTCGAGCGAATTGCTAACCGACAGCAGAGTGGCGCAGCGGAAGCGTGCTGGGCCCATAACCCAGAGGTCGATGGATCGAAACCATCCTCTGCTATTTGCATTGTTATTTTCAACAACAATAAAAACAGTATTGCTACCCACAATCACATCATAATTTTATCACACTTTACTTGCACCAACGTCCTGCTTGCAATACACAACAGGTATAAATTATGAATTAAATATACAATGGCGGTGGCCCAACAAACATCTATTTATTAGTGTTGCCCTGTGAACACGCAGCTTCTTCTGATCTAGTGGGTTGCATCAGAAAAGAGATTGTCGTTCACGAATTCAATTTCCTTTTGTTTCCCCTATGTTTTTACAAGACCAAGCCACATTTCAATCACCAGTTTCTAGTTTCAGAAGCCAAGCTGCTTCATGTGGTAGCGTGGCCGAGCGGTCTAAGGCGCTGGATTTAGGCTCCAGTCTCTGCGGGGGCGTGGGTTCGAATCCCACCGCTGCCAGATATTGCGGCATTCATAAATTTCGTCGCTTCGTCAGCAGCAGAAAATCGTGCAGGTGGGCCTGTTTTGTTCAGTATTATGTCACTTCTTCACCTTTGTCCTTCAGTTGTTATTGACAGGCAGATACGATTTGCAGAATTTCCACGGTTCCATAATTGGCCTGAACCCAGCACCGAACACGGCAAACACCGTCACCCAACCAACTGAATTCAGACCGTTCACTCACTCGTCTCCACACCTGCTGCGTCTCACTTATTCAGATGTACACCACTTTCACATATTTGTTTCTTCCATTTCTTGCAATCTGTCAAACGCGCTCACCATTGCTGTCACTCTCGCAAACACCATCTCGCCGTCGTTTCCCCGTTCGCCCTTACAAACTTACCGTTTGAACAGCACCTCCCATCTGCTCCTCTGCTACAATCCGATTTATATAACACGAATATGTTTTTTCAATCTAACCTATCCAGACAGTGAAAGTTACATTAAGACAACGGGAAGAGAAGATCCATTCTGTATAAACATTTGGTGAGCTGGACTCTGTGTTCAGGATGAGAGTCAGATGTGTTTTTCATGCCATTATTCTGAAGAACTTGTGATTAGGACGGCAAATATTCCCTATTATTCCCTCCACTTGTAATTGTGGTAAATTTCAGGCTCAATGCGGCAGGTATTTTTATCACACTTTAGGCTTTACTTCCAGCAACTTCCTTCTTGCAATAAACACAAAAAGCTGCAACACAACTTACAAATCACTTTGTTCGCACCAACATAAGTTGCAAATGCTGCAAACTTGTTGCAGCCTTGGCCTTCCCCTACTCTCAACGCATTCCAGCAGCGCCGCTTCTCCACCACCAGATGGTGCTGTTGGCCTTTACACAACAGGGAATACCTTCACACAGCAGAAAGCACCTTCATGCAGGTCTCTCTCTTCATCTCACTCTCCGTTTCCCTGTTTGTCTATCTCCCTCTCTGTTTCTCTCGCCGTCTCGGTCTTTCCCTCAGTCTCTGTCTGTCCCTCATTTTATTAAGTCTGTTTGTGTGTCTCTCTCTCTAGTTTCCTCAGTGTCTTTCTCTGTCCTTCCCTTTGTGTGGCCTGAAATACCCTTGCTGGTTTTCTGTGTGTCATTCTGTGTCTGTCCCATCGTGGGTGGTGTACTACTGAGCGTCCTTGTGACATTGTGCAGCCATTTGAGCCTCCCAACACGGGTGTTGCGGTGTCCGGGTCTCTGGACTATTTGAGGGCAATGCTATCGCCCTTCAGCTTCACTTGCAGCGCCCCCGCACCCTGATCATGTGACAACAACCAACCAACCACATAGAGCGGCGCGAGAACGCCCCCATTGAGTGTCCAATCAGGGCCTGAGGAATGAGCCAATCCGTCACAATCGGCTGCAGCAGGTTGGAGGACTCGCTTGTGAGCGGATGATTTGTTCCTGTCGCTGCCGCCCCGGCCGAGAAGCGAGCAGCCGAGAAGCGAGCAGCCCCTGCAATTTCTTGTTTTCAGCCAAATGCTAGAGGTATGAATGTCTCATCTCAAAATCTTTGACGCGAGCTGATTTGTTTGCTGTGTTTGAAAGCCTTTTAGTGACTCGCACGGGACTTGTGCTTTTGCATTTCCTTGCGGTTTTCAGTGTGTGATCGCTTCACGTTTTGAGACTGAAATGAAGTGTAATGTCTGATTCAAATTGCGGCTTCATATGGCGTTCTGCCAAATTAAGGCAATTCGACACTACTTACGGATTCAAATCGCCTTTTCTCTCGTGTGCTGCTTTTTTCCCTTTATGCGGCCGCGTGCGCGTCACAGACAGTGGTTGAAGAATAAACCTGCGGCTGCATTGTATTTAGGACTGAGATGAGGAGAAATGTCTTCATTCTAAGCGTTGTGAATCTTTGCAATTCTCTACCTCAGAGGGCTGTGGCGGTTCAGTCGGTGAGTACATTCCTAACCGAGCTGTATTTAGACATGACGGGAATCAAGGGATATGGGGCTAAATAGGGAAGTTTCAGTTGAGGTAGAGAATCTTATTGAATGACGGAACAGGCTCGAGGGCCGCATTGTCAAATCCTGCGCCTATTTCTTATGTTCTCAAGTACCGATCATAGCGGGCGGGTTGAGAACTGTGGCTCGTCTGCCTTTGTACATTAAATAAGCATCAGAGTAGGAAGCAGCATAAAATGGAAGATGACTGCGCGGATGACGTGCATTTTGTTCAATGGGTTGCAAAATAAATATTTTCGACGGTTAAAATTGCTTTCACGGTTTCAAGAGGATTTCTCCTGTGGCCTAGGCATTTCCTGATGCCGTGATTTAATAATGGGGTGAAGTGCTTGTTTTACTTTCTGCTTGAATCGTAGTTTGATTGTAGCTTTGAATATTTCTCGGCACAGGAACCGAAAGGCAGCATTTAAAATGAAGTAAAAAGGGGCCCTTTGGGACGACGGCAACATTTCTGCAGTCGGCAGGATTCGAACTTGCGCGGAGAAACTCCAATGGATTTCTAGCCCATCGACGTAGCTACTCGGCCACGACTACCCCGACGTTCGTCGAGCCCCACGTAGCTTCTCATTTGCTGCAAAAACGGTGCCTCTGGTCTGAACGCTCTGGTACGTAATCACTTGGGTTCCTGTGGAATAATTCGAATTGCAAAGCATTTCTCGACTGTATCTGTGGCGCAATGGGCCAGCGCGTTCTGCTGTTAACTGAAAGGTTGGTGGTTCGAGCCCACCCAGGGACGTGAGCGGTTTATAATTTTTGCAAACTTATCTATTGTTTAAAAATGGAGTCTTTGATTTCGTGAAATGAACAGTGGTGAGCATTCACTGCTGCTGACTTCCTGCTTCCAATGGGAACAATCGCTTCACTGATCAGTCTCCTGCCAGGCAGCCTGAATATTCTACTTCCCTTTTAGCAATATTCCAAGTGCAGCGTTCTTGCAATGAATATCCACCTGGAAAATCGCCCGCAGTAGATAATCCATTCTGAAAACCCTTTTCTACTCTTTCCTCAGCTTTACACTTTCATGGATAAGATCGGAAAGCTTGAAACAATAACAATTGCCAGACGACTTCAGCTCACTTGCAGCGCCCCGCACCCTGATCATGTGACAACAACCAACCAACCACATAGAGCGGCGCGAGAACGCCCCCATTGAGTGTCCAATCAGGGCCTGAGGAATGAGCCAATCCGTCACAATCGGCTCCAGTCGGTTGGAGGACTCGCTTGTGAGCGGATGATTTGTTCCTGTCGCTGCCGCCCCGGCCGAGAAGCGAGCAGCCGAGAAGCGAGCAGCCCCTGCAATTTCTTGTTTTCAGCGAAATGCTAGAGGTATGAATGTCTCATCACAAAATCTTTGACGCGAGCTGATTTGTTTGCTGTGTTTGAAAGCCTTTTAGTGACTCGCACGGGACTTGTGCTTTTGCATTTCCTTGCGGTTTTCAGTGTGTGATCGCTTCACGTTTTGAGACTGAAATGAAGTGTAATGTCTGATTCAAATTGCGGCTTCATATGGCGTTCTGCCAAATTAAGGCAATTCGACACTACTTACGGATTCAAATCGCCTTTTCTCTCGTGTGCTGCTTTTTTCCCTTTATGCGGCCGCGTGCGCGTCACAGACAGTGGTTGAAGAATAAACCTGCGGCTGCATTGTATTTAGGACTGAGATGAGGAGAAATGTCTTCATTCTAAGCGTTGAGAATCTTTGCAATTCTCTACCTCAGAGGGCTGTGGCGGTTCAGTCGGTGAGTACATTCCTAACCGAGCTGTATTTAGACATGACGGGAATCAAGGGATATGGGGCTAAATAGGGAAGTTTCAGTTGAGGTAGAGAATCTTATTGAATGACGGAACAGGCTCGAGGGCCGCATTGTCAAATCCTGCGCCTATTTCTTATGTTCTCAAGTACCGATCATAGCGGGCGGGTTGAGAACTGTGGCTCGTCTGCCTTTGTACATTAAATAAGCATCAGAGTAGGAAGCAGCATAAAATGGAAGATGACTGCGCGGATGACGTGCATTTTGTTCAATGGGTTGCAAAATAAATATTTTCGACGGTTAAAATTGCTTTCACGGTTTCAAGAGGATTTCTCCTGTGGCCTAGGCATTTCCTGATGCCGTGATTTAATAATGGGGTGAAGTGCTTGTTTTACTTTCTGCTTGAATCGTAGTTTGATTGTAGCTTTGAATATTTCTCGGCACAGGAACCGAAAGGCAGCATTTAAAATGAAGTAAAAAGGGGCCCTTTGGGACGACGTCATCATTTCTGTAGTCGGCAGGATTCGAACCTGCGCGGGGAAACTCCAATGGATTTCTAGCCCATCGACGTAGCCACTCGGCCACGACTACCCCGACGTTCGTCGAGCCCCACGTAGCTTCTCATTTGCTGCAAAAACGGTGCCTCTGGTCTGAACGCTCTGGTACGTAATCACTTGGGTTCCTGTGGAATAATTCGAATTGCAAAGCATTTCTCGACTGTCTCTGTGGCGCAATGGGCCAGCGCGTTCGGCTGTTAACTGAAAGGTTGGTGGTTCGAGCCCACCCAGGGACGTGAGCGGTTTATAATTTTTGCAAACTTATCTATTGTTTAAAAATGGAGTCTTTGATTTCGTGAAATGAACAGTGGTGAGCATTCACTGCTGCTGACTTCCTGCTTCCAATGGGAACAATCGCTTCACTGATCAGTCTCCTGCCAGGCAGCCTGAATATTCTACTTCCCTTTTAGCAATATTCCAAGTGCAGCGTTCTTGCAATGAATATCCACCTGGAAAATCGCCCGCAGTAGATAATCCATTCTGAAAACCCTTTTCTACTCTTTCCTCAGCTTTACACTTTCATGGATAAGATCGGAAAGCTTGAAACAATAACAATTGCCAGACGACTTCAGCTCACTTGCAGCGCCCCGCACCCTGATCATGTGACAACAACCAACCAACCACATAGAGCGGCGCGAGAACGCCCCCATTGAGTGTCCAATCAGGGCCTGAGGAATGAGCTGATCCGTCACAATCGGCTCCAGTCGGTTGGAGGACTCGCTTGTGAGCGGATGATTTGTTCCTGTCGCTGCCGCCCCGGCCGAGAAGCGAGCAGCCGAGAAGCGAGCAGCCCCTGCAATTTCTTGTTTTCAGCGAAATGCTAGAGGTATGAATGTCTCATCACAAAATCTTTGACGCGAGCTGATTTGTTTGCTGTGTTTGAAAGCCTTTTAGTGACTCGCACGGGACTTGTGCTTTTGTATTTCCTTGCGGTTTTCAGTGTGTGATCGCTTCACGTTTTGAGACTGAAATGAAGTGTAATGTCTGATTCAAATTGCGGCTTCATATGGCGTTCTGCCAAATTAAGGCAATTCGACACTACTTACGGATTCAAATCGCCTTTTCTCTCGTGTGCTGCTTTTTTCCCTTTATGCGGCCGCGTGCGAGTCACAGACAGTGGTTGAAAAATAAACCTGCGGCTGCATTGTATTTAGGACTGAGATGAGGAGAAATGTCTTCATTCTAAGCGTTGTGAATCCTTTGCAATTCTCTACCTCAGAGGGCTGTGGCGGTTCAGTCGGTGAGTACATTCCTAACCGAGCTGTATTTAGACATGACGGGAATCAAGGGATATGGGGCTAAGTAGGGAAGTTTCAGTTGAGGTAGAGAATCTTATTGAATGACGGAACAGGCTCGAGGGCCGCATTGTCAAATCCTGCGCCTATTTCTTATGTTCTCAAGTACCGATCATAGCGGGCGGGTTGAGAACTGTGGCTCGTCTGCCTTTGTACATTAAATAAGCATCAGAGTAGGAAGC
Source organism: Squalus acanthias (assembly GCA_030390025.1). NCBI lineage: Eukaryota > Metazoa > Chordata > Chondrichthyes > Squaliformes > Squalidae > Squalus > Squalus acanthias. The sequence goes on from JASTWF010000246.1 coordinate 20,076, forward strand.
AGCATAAAATGGAAGATGACTGCGCGGATGACGTGCATTTTGTTCAATGGGTTGCAAAATAAATATTTTCGACGGTTAAAATTGCTTTCACGGTTTCAAGAGGATTTCTCCTGTGGCCTAGGCATTTCCTGATGCCGTGATTTAATAATGGGGTGAAGTGCTTGTTTTACTTTCTGCTTGAATCGTAGTTTGATTGTAGCTTTGAATATTTCTCGGCACAGGAACCGAAAGGCAGCATTTAAAATGAAGTAAAAAGGGGCCCTTTGGGACGACGTCATCATTTCTGCAGTCGGCAGGATTCGAACCTGCGCGGGGAAACTCCAATGGATTTCTAGCCCATCGACGTAGCCACTCGGCCACGACTACCCCGACGTTCGTCGAGCCCCACGTAGCTTCTCATTTGCTGCAAAAACGGTGCCTCTGGTCTGAACGCTCTGGTACGTAATCACTTGGGTTCCTGTGGAATAATTCGAATTGCAAAGCATTTCTCGACTGTCTCTGTGGCGCAATGGGCCAGCGCGTTCGGCTGTTAACTGAAAGGTTGGTGGTTCGAGCCCACCCAGGGACGTAAGCGGTTTATAATTTTTGCAAACTTATCTATTGTTTAAAAATGGAGTCTTTGATTTCGTGAAATGAACAGTGGTGAGCATTCACTGCTGCTGACTTCCTGCTTCCAATGGGAACAATCGCTTCACTGATCAGTCTCCTGCCAGGCAGCCTGAATATTCTACTTCCCTTTTAGCAATATTCCAAGTGCAGCGTTCTTGCAATGAATATCCACCTGGAAAATCGCCCGCAGTAGATAATCCATTCTGAAAACCCTTTTCTACTCTTTCCTCAGCTTTACACTTTCATGGATAAGATCGGAAAGCTTGAAACAATAACAATTGCCAGACGACTTCAGCTCACTTGCAGCGCCCCGCACCCTGATCATGTGACAACAACCAACCAACCACATAGAGCGGCGCGAGAACGCCCCCATTGAGTGTCCAATCAGGGCCTGAGGAATGAGCCAATCCGTCACAATCGGCTCCAGTCGGTTGGAGGACTCGCTTGTGAGCGGATGATTTGTTCCTGTCGCTGCCGCCCCGGCCGAGAAGCGAGCAGCCGAGAAGCGAGCAGCCCCTGCAATTTCTTGTTTTCAGCTAAATGCTAGAGGTATGAATGTCTCATCACAAAATCTTTGACGCGAGCTGATTTGTTTGCTGTGTTTGAAAGCCTTTTAGTGACTCGCACGGGACTTGTGCTTTTGTATTTCCTTGCGGTTTTCAGTGTGTGATCGCTTCACGTTTTGAGACTGAAATGAAGTGTAATGTCTGATTCAAATTGCGGCTTCATATGGCGTTCTGCCAAATTAAGGCAATTCGACACTACTTACGGATTCAAATCGCCTTTTCTCTCGTGTGCTGCTTTTTTCCCTTTATGCGGCCGCGTGCGAGTCACAGACAGTGGTTGAAAAATAAACCTGCGGCTGCATTGTATTTAGGACTGAGATGAGGAGAAATGTCTTCATTCTAAGCGTTGTGAATCCTTTGCAATTCTCTACCTCAGAGGGCTGTGGCGGTTCAGTCGGTGAGTACATTCCTAACCGAGCTGTATTTAGACATGACGGGAATCAAGGGATATGGGGCTAAGTAGGGAAGTTTCAGTTGAGGTAGAGAATCTTATTGAATGACGGAACAGGCTCGAGGGCCGCATTGTCAAATCCTGCGCCTATTTCTTATGTTCTCAAGTACCGATCATAGCGGGCGGGTTGAGAACTGTGGCTCGTCTGCCTTTGTACATTAAATAAGCATCAGAGTAGGAAGCAGCATAAAATGGAAGATGACTGCGCGGATGACGTGCATTTTGTTCAATGGGTTGCAAAATAAATATTTTCGACGGTTAAAATTGCTTTCACGGTTTCAAGAGGATTTCTCCTGTGGCCTAGGCATTTCCTGATGCCGTGATTTAATAATGGGGTGAAGTGCTTGTTTTACTTTCTGCTTGAATCGTAGTTTGATTGTAGCTTTGAATATTTCTCGGCACAGGAACCGAAAGGCAGCATTTAAAATGAAGTAAAAGGGTGCCCTTTGGGACGACGTCATCATTTCTGTAGTCGGCAGGATTCGAACCTGCGCGGGGAAACTACAATGGATTTCTAGCCCATCGACGTAGCCACTCGGCCACGACTACCCCGACGTTCGTCGAGCCCCACGTAGCTTCTCATTTGCTGCAAAAACGGTGCCTCTGGTCTGAACGCTCTGGTTCGTAATCACTTGGGTTCCTGTGGAATAATTCGAATTGCAAAGCATTTTTCGTCTGTCTCTGTGGCGCAATGGGCCAGCGCGTTCGGCTATTAACTGAAAGGTTAGTGGTTCGAGCCCACCCAGGGACGTGAGCGGTTTATAGTTTTTGCAAACTTATCTATTGTTTAAAAATGCAGTCTTTGATTTCGTGAAATGAACAGTGGTGAGCATTCACTGCTGCTGACTTCCTGCTTCCAATGGGAACAATCGCTTCACTGATCAGTCTCCTGCCAGGCAGCCTGGATATTCTACTTCCCTTTTAGCAATATTCCAAGTGCAGCGTTCTTGCAATGAATATCCACCTGGAAAATCGCCCGCAGTAGATAATCCATTCTGAAAACCCTTTTCTACTCTTTCCTCAGCTTTACACTTTCATGGATAAGATCGGAAAGCTTGAAACAATAACAATTGCCAGACGACTTCAGCTCACTTGCAGCGCCCCGCACCCTGATCATGTGACAACAACCAACCAACCACATAGAGCGGCGCGAGAACGCCCCCATTGAGTGTCCAATCAGGGCCTGAGGAATGAGCTGCTCCGTCATAATCGGCTGCAGTCGGTTGGAGGACTCGCTTGTGAGCGGATGATTTGTTCCTGTCGCTGCCGCCCCGGGCGAGAAGCGAGAAGCCCCTGCAATTTCTTGTTTTCAGCGAAATGCTACAGGTATGAATGTCTCATCACAAAATCTTTGACGCGAGCTGATTTGTTTGCTGTGTTTGAAAGCCTTTTAGTGACTCGCACGGGACTTGTGCTTTTGTATTTCCTTGCGGTTTTCAGTATGTGATCGCTTCAGGTTTTGAGACTGAAATGAAGTATAATGTCTGATTCAAATTGCGGCTTCATATGGCGTTCTGCCAAATTAAGGCAATTCGACACTACTTACGGATTCAAATCGCCTTTTCTCTCGTGTGCTGCTTTTTTCCCTTTATGCGGCCGGGTGCGAGTCACAGACAGTGGTGGAAAAATAAACCTGCGGCTGCATTGTATTTAGGACTGAGATGAGGAGAAATGTCTTCATTCTAAGCGTTGTGAATCCTTGCAATTCTCTACCTCAGAGGGCTGTGGCGGTTCAGTCGGTGAGTACATTCCTAACCGAGCTGTATTTAGACATGACGGGAATCAAGGGATATGGGGCTAAGTAGGGAAGTTTCAGTTAGAACATAAGAACATAAGAAATAGGAGCAGGAGTAGGCCAATCGGCCCCTCGAGCCTGCTCCGCCATTCAATAAGATCATGGCTGATCTGATCCTAACCGCCAATCTACTATCTATCACAGAACCATCTCCTGCATCTAACAGAATTGCACACACGAAATAGGAGCAGAATCAGGCTACACAGTCCCTGGGCCCGCTCCACTACCCACAGGGCCATGACCGATCCGAACCTAGACTCATGTCCAAATTCCTGCCCGCTCCCCGTAACCCTTAATGCCCTTTACTTCTAGGAAACTGTCTATTTCTGTTTTAAATTTAATTAATGTTGTAGCTTCTACAGCTTTTTGTGGCAGCATATTCCATGGACCTACCACCCTCTGAGTGAAGTAGTTCCTCCTCATCTCAGTTTTGAAAGAGCAGCCCCTTATTCTAAGACTATGTCCCCTGGTTCTCGTCTCACCCGTCATCGGGAACATCCTCCCCGCATCCACCCGATCCAACCCCTTCACAATCTTATATGTTTCAATAAGATCGCCTCTCATTCTTCTGAACTCCAATGAGTAGAGTCCCAATCCACCCAACCTCTCCTCATATGACCACCCCCTCATCCCCGGGATTAACCGAGTGAACCTTTTTTGCACTGCCTCGAGAGCAAGGATGTCTTTCCTTAAGTAAGGACACCAAAACTGTATGCAGTATTCCAGGTGCGGTCTCACTAATACCTTGTACAACTGAAGCAATACCTCCCTATTTTTATATTCTATCCCCCTAGCAATGAAAGCCAACATTCCATTTGCCTTCTTAATCACTTGCTGCACCTGCATACTAACCTTTTGAGTTTCGTGCACCAGGACCCCCAGATCCCTTTGCACTTCAGTACTCTCCAGTTTCTTGCCATTAAGATAATAAATTGCTCTAGGATTTTTCCTGCCAAAGTGCATCACCTCACACTTTCCAGTGTTGTATTCCATCTGCCAAATCTCTGCCCACTTACTTAGCCTGTCTATGTCCCCTTGCAGGTTTTTTATGTCCTCCTCACTCACTACTTTCCCTCCCATCTTTGTATCATCTGCAAATTTTGATATGTTACACTTGGTCCCTTCCTCCAAATCGTTAACATAGATTGTGAAGAGTTGGGGACCCAGCACTGACCCCTGTGGAACACCACTAGTTACTGATTTCAGTTGAGGTAGAGAATCTTATTGAATGACGGAAGTGGCTCGGGGGCCGCATTGTCAAATCCTGCGCCTATTTCTTATGTTCTCAAGTACCGATCATAGCGGGCGGGTTGAGAACTGTGGCTCGTCTGCCTTTGTACATTAAATAAGCATCAGAGTAGGAAGCAGCATAAAATGGAAGATGACTGCGCGGATGACGTTCATTTTGTTCAATGGGTTGCAAAATAAATATTTTCGACGGTTAAAATTGCTTTCACGGTTTCAAGAGGATTTCTCCTATGGCCGAGGCATTTCCTGATGCCGTGATTTAATAATGGGGTGAAGTGCTTGTTTTACTTTCTGCTTGAATCGTAGTTTGATTGTAGCTTTGAGTATTTCTCGGCACAGGAACCGAAAGGCAGCATTTAAAATGAAGCCCTTTGGGACGACGTCATCATTTCTGTAGTGGCAAGTATTCGAACCTGCGCGGGGAAACTCCAATGGATTTCGAGCCCATCGACGTAGCCACTCGGCCACGACTACCCCGACGTTCGTCGAGCCCCACGTAGCTTCTCATTTGCTGCAAAAACGGTGCCTCTGGTCTGAACGCTCTGGTTCGTAATCACTTGGGTTCCTGTGGAATAATTCGAATTGCAAAGTGTTTTTCGTCTGTCTCTGTGGCGCAATGGGCCAGCGCGTTCGGCTGTTAACTGAAAGGTTGGTGGTTCGAGCCCACCCAGGGACGTGAGCGGTTTATAATTTTTGCCAACTTATCTATTGTTTAAAAATGGAGTCTTTGATTTCGTGAAATGAACATTGGTGAGCATTCACTGCTGCTGACTTCCTGCTTCCAATGGGAACAATCGCTTCACTGATCCGTCTCCTGCCAGGCAGCCTGGATATTCTACTTCCCTTTTAGCAATATTCCAAGTGCAGCGTTCTTGTAATGAATATCCACCTGGAAAATCGCCCGCAGTAGATAATCCATTCTGAAAACCCTTTTCTACTCTTTCCTCAGCTTTACACTTTCATGGATAAGATCGGAAAGCTTGAAACAATAACAATTGCCAGACGACTTCAGCTCACTTGCAGCGCCCCGCACCCTGATCATGTGACAACAACCAACCATCCAGATAGTGCGGCGCGAGAACGCCCCCATTGAGTGTCCAATCAGGGCCTGAGGTATGAGCCAATCCGTCACAATCGGCTGCAGTTGGTTGGAGGACTCGCTTGTGAGCGGATGATTTGTTCCTGTCGCTGCCGCCCCGGCCGAGAAGCGAGCAGCCGAGAAGCGAGCAGCCCCTGCAATTTGTTGTTTTCATCTAAATGCTAGAGGTATGAATGTCTCATCACAAAATCTTTGACGCGAGCTGATTTGTTTGCTGTGTTTGCTTCAGGTTTTGAGACTGAAATGAAGTGTAATGTCTGATTCAAATTGCGGCTTCATATGGCGTTCTGCCAAATTAAGGCAATTCGACACTACTTACGGATTCAAATCGCCTTTTCTCTCATGTGCTGCTTTTTTCCCTTTATGCGGCCGCGTGCGAGTCACAGACAGTGGTGGAAAAATAAACCTGCGGCTGCATTGTATTTAGGACTGAGATGAGGAGAAATGTCTTCATTCTAAGCGTTGTGAATCCTTGCAATTCTCTACCTCAGAGGGCTGTGGCGGTTCAGTCGGTGAGTACATTCCTAACCGAGCTGTATTTAGACATGACGGGAATCAAGGGATATGGGGCTAAGTAGGGAAGTTTCAGTTAGAACATAAGAACATAAGAAATAGGAGCAGGAGTAGGCCAATCGGCCCCTCGAGCCTGCTCCGCCATTCAATAAGATCATGGCTGATCTGATCCTAACCGCCAATCTACTATCTATCACAGAACCATCTCCTGCATCTAACAGAATTGCACACACGAAATAGGAGCAGAATCAGGCTACACAGTCCCTGGGCCCGCTCCACTACCCACAGGGCCATGACCGATCCGAACCTAGACTCATGTCCAAATTCCTGCCCGCTCCCCGTAACCCTTAATGCCCTTTACTTCTAGGAAACTGTCTATTTCTGTTTTAAATTTAATTAATGTTGTAGCTTCTACAGCTTTTTGTGGCAGCATATTCCATGGACCTACCACCCTCTGAGTGAAGTAGTTCCTCCTCATCTCAGTTTTGAAAGAGCAGCCCCTTATTCTAAGACTATGTCCCCTGGTTCTCGTCTCACCCGTCATCGGGAACATCCTCCCCGCATCCACCCGATCCAACCCCTTCACAATCTTATATGTTTCAATAAGATCGCCTCTCATTCTTCTGAACTCCAATGAGTAGAGTCCCAATCCACCCAACCTCTCCTCATATGACCACCCCCTCATCCCCGGGATTAACCGAGTGAACCTTTTTTGCACTGCCTCGAGAGCAAGGATGTCTTTCCTTAAGTAAGGACACCAAAACTGTATGCAGTATTCCAGGTGCGGTCTCACTAATACCTTGTACAACTGAAGCAATACCTCCCTATTTTTATATTCTATCCCCCTAGCAATGAAAGCCAACATTCCATTTGCCTTCTTAATCACTTGCTGCACCTGCATACTAACCTTTTGAGTTTCGTGCACCAGGACCCCCAGATCCCTTTGCACTTCAGTACTCTCCAGTTTCTTGCCATTAAGATAATAAATTGCTCTAGGATTTTTCCTGCCAAAGTGCATCACCTCACACTTTCCAGTGTTGTATTCCATCTGCCAAATCTCTGCCCACTTACTTAGCCTGTCTATGTCCCCTTGCAGGTTTTTTATGTCCTCCTCACTCACTACTTTCCCTCCCATCTTTGTATCATCTGCAAATTTTGATATGTTACACTTGGTCCCTTCCTCCAAATCGTTAACATAGATTGTGAAGAGTTGGGGACCCAGCACTGACCCCTGTGGAACACCACTAGTTACTGATTTCAGTTGAGGTAGAGAATCTTATTGAATGACGGAAGTGGCTCGGGGGCCGCATTGTCAAATCCTGCGCCTATTTCTTATGTTCTCAAGTACCGATCATAGCGGGCGGGTTGAGAACTGTGGCTCGTCTGCCTTTGTACATTAAATAAGCATCAGAGTAGGAAGCAGCATAAAATGGAAGATGACTGCGCGGATGACGTTCATTTTGTTCAATGGGTTGCAAAATAAATATTTTCGACGGTTAAAATTGCTTTCACGGTTTCAAGAGGATTTCTCCTATGGCCGAGGCATTTCCTGATGCCGTGATTTAATAATGGGGTGAAGTGCTTGTTTTACTTTCTGCTTGAATCGTAGTTTGATTGTAGCTTTGAGTATTTCTCGGCACAGGAACCGAAAGGCAGCATTTAAAATGAAGCCCTTTGGGACGACGTCATCATTTCTGTAGTGGCAAGTATTCGAACCTGCGCGGGGAAACTCCAATGGATTTCGAGCCCATCGACGTAGCCACTCGGCCACGACTACCCCGACGTTCGTCGACCCCCACGTAGCTTCTCATTTGCTGCAAAAACGGTGCCTCTGGTCTGAACGCTCTGGTTCGTAATCACTTGGGTTCCTGTGGAATAATTCGAATTGCAAAGTGTTTTTCGTCTGTCTCTGTGGCGCAATGGGCCAGCGCGTTCGGCTGTTAACTGAAAGGTTGGTGGTTCGAGCCCACCCAGGGACGTGAGCGGTTTATAATTTTTGCCAACTTATCTATTGTTTAAAAATGGAGTCTTTGATTTCGTGAAATGAACATTGGTGAGCATTCACTGCTGCTGACTTCCTGCTTCCAATGGGAACAATCGCTTCACTGATCAGTCTCCTGCCAGGCAGCCTGCATATTCTACTTCCCTTTTAGCAATATTCCAAGTGCAGCGTTCTTGCAATGAATATCCACCTGGAAAATCGCCCGCAGTAGATAATCCATTCTGAAAACCCTTTTCTACTCTTTCCTCAGCTTTACACTTTCATGGATAAGATCGGAAAGCTTGAAACAATAACAATTGCCAGACGACTTCAGCTCACTTGCACCGCCCCGCACCCTGATCATGTGACAACAACCAACCAACCACATAGTGCGGCGCGAGAACGCCCCCATTGAGTGTCCAATCAGGGCCTGAGGTATGAGCCAATCCGTCACAATCGGCTGCAGTTGGTTGGAGGACTCGCTTGTGAGCGGATGATTTGTTCCTGTCGCTGCCGCCCCGGCCGAGAAGCGAGCAGCCGAGAAGCGAGCAGCCCCTGCAATTTGTTGTTTTCATCTAAATGCTAGAGGTATGAATGTCTCATCACAAAATCTTTGACGCGAGCTGATTTGTTTGCTGTGTTTGCTTCAGGTTTTGAGACTGAAATGAAGTGTAATGTCTGATTCAAATTGCGGCTTCATATGGCGTTCTGCCAAATTAAGGCAATTCGACACTACTTACGGATTCAAATCGCCTTTTCTCTCGTGTGCTGCTTTTTTCCCTTTATGCGGCCGGGTGCGAGTCACAGACAGTGGTGGAAAAATAAATCTGCGGCTGCATTGTATTTAGGACTGAGATGAGGAGAAATGTCTTCATTCTAAGCGTTGTGAATCCTTGCAATTCTCTACCTCAGAGGGCAGTGGCGGTTCAGTCGGTGAGTACATTCCTAACCGAGCTGTATTTAGACATGACGGGAATCAAGGGATATGGGGCTAAGTAGGGAAGTTTCAGTTGAGGTAGAGAATCTTATTGAATGACGGTACTGGCTCGGGGGCCGCATTGTCAAATCCTGCGCCTATTTCTTATGTTCTCAAGTACCGATCATAGCGGGCGGGTTGAGAACTATGGCTCGTCTGCCTTTGTACATTAAATAAGCATCAGAGTAGGAAGCAGCATAAAATGGAAGATGACTGGGCGGTTGACGTGCATTTTGTTCAATGGGTTGCAAAATAAATATTTTCGACGGTTAAAATTGCTTTCACGGTTTCAAGAGGATTTCTCCTGTGGCCTAGGCATTTCCTGATGCCGTGATTTAATAATAGGGTGAAGTGTTTGTTTTACTTTCTGCTTGAATCGTAGTTTGATTGTAGCTTTGAATATTTCTCGGCACAGGAACCGAAAGGCAGCATTTAAAATGAAGTAAAAAGGGGCCCTTTGGGACGACGTCATCATTTCTGCAGTCGGCAGGATTCGAACCTGCGCGGGAGAGCTCCAATGGATTTCTAGCCCATCGACGTAGCCACTCGGCCACGACTAACCCGACGTTCGTCGAGCCCCACGTAGCTTCTCATTTGCTGCAAAAACGGTGCCTCTGGTCTGAACGTTCTGGTACGTAATCACTTGGGTTCCTGTGGAATAATTCGAATTGCAAAGCATTTCTCGACTGTCTCTGTGGCGCAATGGGCCAGCGCGTTCGGCTGTTAACTGAAAGGTTGGTGGTTCGAGCCCACCCAGGGACGTCAGCGGTTTGCAATTTTTGCAAACTTATCTATTGTTTAAAAATGGAGTCTTTGATTTCGTGAAATGAACAGTGGTGAGCATTCACTGCTGCTGACTTCCTGCTTCCAATGGGAACAATCGCTTCACTGATCAGTCTCCTGCCAGGCAGCCTGCATATTCTACTTCCCTTTTAGCAATATTCCAAGTGCAGCGTTCTTGCAATGAATATCCACCTGGAAAATCGCCCGCAGTAGATAATCCATTCTGAAAACCCTTTTCTACTCTTTCCTCAGCTTTACACTTTCATGCATAAGATCGGAAAGCTTGAAACAATAATAATTGCCAGACGACTTCAGCTCACTTGCAGCGCCCCGCACCCTGATCATGTGACAACAACCAACCAACCGCATAGAGCGGCGCGAGAACGCCCCCATTGAGTGTCCAATCAGGGCCTGAGGAATGAGCCAATCCGTCACAATCGGCTCCAGTCGGTTGGAGGACTCGCTTGTGAGCGGATGATTTGTTCCTGTCGCTGCCGCCCCGGCCGAGAAGCGAGCAGCCGAGAAGCGAGCAGCCCCTGCAATTTGTTGTTTTCATCTAAATGCTAGAGGTATGAATGTCTCATCACAAAATCTTTGACGCGAGCTGATTTGTTTGCTGTGTTTGCTTCAGGTTTTGAGACTGAAATGAAGTGTAATGTCTGATTCAAATTGCGGCTTCATATGGCGTTCTGCCAAATTAAGGCAATTCGACACTACTTACGGATTCAAATCGCCTTTTCTCTCGTGTGCTGCTTTTTTCCCTTTATGCGGCCGGGTGCGAGTCACAGACAGTGGTGGAAAAATAAACCTGCGGCTGCATTGTATTTAGGACTGAGATGAGGAGAAATGTCTTCATTCTAAGCGTTGTGAACCTTTGCAATTCTCTACATCAGAGGGCTGTGGCGGTTCAGTCGATGAGTACATTCCTAACCGAGCTGTATTTAGACATGACGGGAATCAAGGGATATGGGGCTAAATAGGGAAGTTTCAGTTGAGGTAGAGAATCTTAGTTAATGACGGAACAGGCTCCAGGGCCGCATTGTCAAATCCTGCGCCTATTTCTTATGTTCTCAAGTACCGATCATAGCGGGCGGGTTGAGAACTGTGGCTCGTCTGCCTTTGTACATTAAATAAGCATCAGAGTAGGAAGCAGCATAAAATGGAAGATGACTGGGCGGTTGACGTGCATTTTGTTCAATGGGTTGCAAAATAAATATTTTCGACGGTTAAAATTGCTTTCACGGTTTCAAGAGGATTTCTCCTGTGGCCTAGGCATTTCCTGATGCCGTGATTTAATAATGGGGTGAAGTGTTTGTTTTACTTTCTGCTTGAATCGTAGTTTGATTGTAGCTTTGAATATTTCTCGGCACAGGAACCGAAAGGCAGCATTTAAAATGAAGTAAAAAGGGGCCCTTTGGGACGACGTCATCATTTCTGCAGTCGGCAGGATTCGAACCTGCGCGGGAAAACTCCAATGGATTTCTAGCCCATCGACGTAGCCACTCGGCCACGACTACCCCGACGTTCGTCGAGCCCCACGTAGCTTCTCATTTGCTGCAAAAACGGTGCCTCTGGTCTGAACGCTCAGGTACGTAATCACTTGGATTCCTGTGGAATAATTCGAATTGCAAAGCATTTCTCGACTGTGTCTGTGGCGCAATGGGCCAGCGCGTTCGGCTATTAACTGAAAGGTTGGTGGTTCGAGCCCACCCAGGGACGTGAGCGGTTTGTAATTTTTGCAAACTTATCTATTGTTTAAAAATGGAGTCTTTGATTTCGTGAAATGAACAGTGGTGAGCATTCACTGCTGCTGAATTCCTGCTTCCAATGGGAACAATCGCTTCACTGATCAGTCTCCTGCCAGGCAGCCTGAATATTCTACTTCCCTTTTTGCAATATTCCAAGTGCAGCGTTCTTGCAATGAATATCCACCTTGAAAATCGCCCGCAGTAGATAATCCATTCTGAAAACCCTTTTCTACTCTTTCCTCAGCTTTACACTTTCATGGATAAGATCGGAAAGCTTGAAACAATAACAATTGCCAGACGACTTCAGCTCACTTGCAGCGCCCCGCACACTGATCATGTGACAACAACCAACCGCATAGAGCGGCGCGAGAACGCCCCCATTGAGTGTCCAATCAGGGCCTGAGGAATGAGCCAATCCGTCACAATCGGCTCCAGTCGGTTGGAGGACTCGCTTGTGAGCGGATGATTTGTTCCTGTCGCTGCCGCCCCGGCCGAGAAGCGAGCAGCCGAGAAGCAAGCAGCCCCTGCAATTTCTTGTTTTCAGCCAAATGCTAGAGGTATGAATGTCTCATCACAAAATCTTTGACGCGAGCTGATTTGTTTGCTGTGTTTGAAAGCCTTTTAGTGACTCGCACGGGACTTGTGCTTTTGTATTTCCTTGCGGTTTTCAGTGTGTGATCGCTTCAGGTTTTGAGACTGAAATGAAGTGTAATGTCTGATTCAAATTGCGGCTTCATATGGCGTTCTGCCAAATTAAGGCAATTCGACACTACTTACGGATTCAAATCGCCTTTTCTCTCGTGTGCTGCTTTTTTCCCTTTATGCGGCCGCGTGCGAGTCACAGACAGTGGTTGAAAAATAAACCTGCGGCTGCATTGTATTTAGGACTGAGATGAGGAGAAATGTCTTCATTCTAAGCGTTGTGAACCTTTGCAATTCTCTACATCAGAGGGCTGTGGCGGTTCAGTCGATGAGTACATTCCTAACCGAGCTGTATTTAGACATGACGGGAATCAAGGGATATGGGGCTAAATAGGGAAGTTTCAGTTGAGGTAGAGAATCTTATTTAATGACGGAACAGGCTCGAGGGCCGCATTGTCAAATCCTGCGCCTATTTCTTATGTTCTCAAGTACCGATCATAGCGGGCGGGTTGAGAACTGTGGCTCGTCTGCCTTTGTACATTAAATAAGCATCAGAGTAGGAAGCAGCATAAAATGGAAGATGACTGGGCGGTTGACGTGCATTTTGTTCAATGGGTTGCAAAATAAATATTTTCGACGGTTAAAATTGCTTTCACGGTTTCAAGAGGATTTCTCCTGTGGCCTAGGCATTTCCTGATGCCGTGATTTAATAATGGGGTGAAGTGTTTGTTTTACTTTCTGCTTGAATCGTAGTTTGATTGTAGCTTTGAATATTTCTCGGCACAGGAACCGAAAGGCAGCATTTAAAATGAAGTAAAAAGGGGCCCTTTGGGACGACGTCATCATTTCTGCAGTCGGCAGGATTCGAACCTGCGCGGGAAAACTCCAATGGATTTCCAGCCCATCGACGTAGCCACTCTGCCACGACTACCCCGACGTTCGTCGAGCCCCACGTAGCTTCTCATTTGCTGCAAAAACGGTGCCTCTGGTCTGAACGCTCTGGTACGTAATCACTTGGGTTCCTGTGGAATAATTCGAATTGCAAAGCATTTTTCGACTGTCTCTGTGGCGCAATGGGCCAGCGCGTCCGGCTGTTAAGTGAAAGGTAGGTGGTTCGAGCCCACCCAGGGACGTGAGCAGTTTATAATTTTTGCAAACTTATCTATTGTTTAAAAATGGAGTCTTTGATTTCGTGAAATGAACAGTGGTGAGCATTCACTGCTGCTGACTTCCTGCTTCCAATGGGAACAATCGCTTCACTGATCAGTCTCCTGCCAGGCAACCTGGATATTCTACTTCCCTTTTAGCAATATTCCAAGTGCAGCGTTCTTGCAATGAATATCCACCTTGAAAATCGCCCGCAGTAGATAATCCATTCTGAAAACCCTTTTCTGCTCTTTCCTCAGCTTTACACTTTCATGGATAAGATCGAAAAGCTTGAAACAATAACAATTGCCAGACGACTTCAGCTCACTTGCAGCGCCCCGCACCCTGATCATGTGACAACAACCAACCAACCACATAGAGCGGCGCGAGAACGCCCCCATTGAGTGTCCAATCAGGTCCTGAGGAATGAGCTGCTCCGTCACAATCGGCTCCAGTCGGTTGGAGGACTCGCTTGTGAGCGGATGATTTGTTCCTGTCGCTGCCGCCCCGGCCGAGAAGCGAGCAGCCCCTGCAATTTCTTGTTTTCAGCCAAATGCTAGAGGTATGAATGTCTCATCACAAAATCTTTGACGCGAGCTGATTTGTTTGCTGTGTTTGAAAGCCTTTTAGTGACTCGCACCGGACTTGTGCTTTTGTATTTCCTTGCGGTTTTCAGTGTGTGATCGCTTCAGGTTTTGAGACTGAAATGAAGTGTAATGTCTGATTCAAATTGCGGCTTCATATGGCGTTCTGCCAAATTAAGGCAATTCGACACTACTTACGGATTCAAATCGCCTTTTCTCTCGTGTGCTGCTTTTTTCCCTTTATGCGGCCGCGTGCGAGTCACAGACAGTGGTTGAAAAATAAACCTGCGGCTGCATTGTATTTAGGACTGAGATGAGGAGAAATGTCTTCATTCTAAGCGTTGTGAACCTTTGCAATTCTCTACATCAGAGGGCTGTGGCGGTTCAGTCGATGAGTACATTCCTAACCGAGCTGTATTTAGACATGACGGGAATCAAGGGATATGGGGCTAAATAGGGAAGTTTCAGTTGAGGTAGAGAATCTTATTTAGTGACGGAACAGGCTCGAGGGCCGCATTGTCAAATCCTGCGCCTATTTCTTATGTTCTCAAGTACCGATCATAGCGGGCGGGTTGAGAACTGTGGCTCGTCTGCCTTTGTACATTAAATAAGCATCAGAGTAGGAAGCAGCATAAAATGGAAGATGACTGGGCGGTTGACGTGCATTTTGTTCAATGGGTTGCAAAATAAATATTTTCGACGGTTAAAATTGCTTTCACGGTTTCAAGAGGATTTCTCCTGTGGCCTAGGCATTTCCTGATGCCGTGATTTAATAACGGGGTGAAGTGTTTGTTTTACTTTCTGCTTGAATCGTAGTTTGATTGCAGCTTTGAATATTTCTCGGCACAGGAACCGAAAGGCAGCATTTAAAATGAAGCCCTTTGGGTTTCTGCAGTCGGCAGGATTCGAACCTGCGCGGGAAAACGCCAATGGATTTCTAGCCCATCGACGTAGCCACTCTGCCACGACTACCCCGACATTCGTCGAGCCCCACGTAGCTTCTCATTTGCTGCAAAAACGGTGCCTCTGGTCTGAACGCTCTGGTACGTAATCACTTGGGTTCCTGTGGAATAATTCGAATTGCAAAGCATTTCTCGACTGTCTCTGTGGCGCAATGGGCCAGCGCGTTTGGCTGTTAACTGAAAGGTTGGTGGTTCGAGCCCACCCAGGGACGTGAGCAGTTTATAATTTTTGCAAACTTATCTATTGTTTAAAAATGGAGTCTTTGATTTCGTGAAATGAACAGTGGTGAGCATTCACTGCTGCTGACTTCCTGCTTCCAATGGGAACAATCGCTTCACTGATCAGTCTCCTGCCAGGCAACCTGGATATTCTACTTCCCTTTTAGCAATATTCCAAGAGCAGCGTTCTTGCAATGAATATCCACCTTGAAAATCGCCCGCAGTAGATAATCCATTCTGAAAACCCTTTTCTGCTCTTTCCTCAGCTTTACACTTTCATGGATAAGATCGAAAAGCTTGAAACAATAACAATTGCCAGACGACTTCAGCTCACTTGCAGCGCCCCGCACCCTGATCATGTGACAACAACCAACCAACCACATAGAGCGGCGCGAGAACGCCCCCATTGAGTGTCCAATCAGGGCCTGAGGAATGAGCTGCTCCGTCACAATCGGCTCCAGCAGGTTGGAGCACTCGCTTGTGAGCGGATGATTTGTTCCTATCGCTGCCGCCCCGGCCGAGAAGCGAGCAGCCGAGAAGCGAGCAGCCCCTGCAATTTCTTGTTTTCAGCCAAATGCTAGAGGTATGAATGTCTCATCACAAAATCTTTGACGCGAGCTGATTTGTTTGCTGTGTTTGAAAGCCTTTTAGTGACTCGCACGGGACTTGTGCTTTTGTATTTCCTTGCGGTTTTCAGTGTGTGATCGCTTCAGGTTTTGAGACTGAAATGAAGTGTAATGTCTGATTCAAATTGCGGCTTCATATGGCGTTCTGCCAAATTAAGGCAATTCGACACTACTTACGGATTCAAATCGCCTTTTCTCTCGTGTGCTGCTTTTTTCCCTTTATGCGGCCGCGTGCGAGTCACAGACAGTGGTTGAAAAATAAACCTGCGGCTGCATTGTATTTAGGACTGAGATGAGGAGAAATGTCTTCATTCTAAGCGTTGTGAACCTTTGCAATTCTCTACATCAGAGGGCTGTGGCGGTTCAGTCGATGAGTACATTCCTAACCGAGCTGTATTTAGACATGACGGGAATCAAGGGATATGGGGCTAAATAGGGAAGTTTCAGTTGAGGTAGAGAATCTTATTTAGTGACGGAACAGGCTCGAGGGCCGCATTGTCAAATCCTGCGCCTATTTCTTATGTTCTCAAGTACCGATCATAGCGGGCGGGTTGAGAACTGTGGCTCGTCTGCCTTTGTACATTAAATAAGCATCAGAGTAGGAAGCAGCATAAAATGGAAGATGACTGGGCGGTTGACGTGCATTTTGTTCAATGGGTTACAAAATAAATATTTTCGACGGTTAAAATTGCTTTCACGGTTTCAAGAGGATTTCTCCTGTGGCCTAGGCATTTCCTGATGCCGTGATTTAATAACGGGGTGAAGTGTTTGTTTTACTTTCTGCTTGATAACCAATACACAGGGTAAAACTGTCACAGTTAATTGTTAAATTGGGTATGATAACCAATACACGGGGTAAAACTGTCACAGTTAATTGTTAAATTGGGTATGAAAACCAATACACAGGGTAAAACTGTCAGTTAATTGTTAAATTGGGTATGATAACCAACACACAGTGTAAAACTGTCAGTTAATTGTGAAATTGCGTATGATAACCAATACACAGGGTAAAACTGTCAGTTAATTGTTAAATTGGGTATGATAACCAATACACAGGGTAAAACTGTCAGTTAATTGTTAAATTGGTATGATAAACAATACACAGTGTAAAACTGTCAGTTAATTGTTAAATTGGGTATGATAACCAATACTCAGGGTAAAACTGTTACAGTTAATTGTTAAATTGGGTATGATAACCAATACACAGGGTAAAACTGTCAGTTAATTGTTAAATTGGGTATGATAACCAATACACAGAGTAAAACTGTCAGTTTATTGTTAAATTGGATATGATAACCAATACACAGTAAAACTGTCAGTTAATTGTTAAATTGGGTATGATAACCAATACACAGGGTAAAACTGTCACATTTAATTGTTAAATTGGGTATGATAACCAATACACAGGGTAAAACTGTTAGTTAATTGTTAAATTGGATATGATAACCAATACACAGGGTAAAACTGTCACAGTTAATTGTTAAATTGGGTATGATAACCAATACACAGGGTGAAACTGTCACAGTTAATTGTTAAATTGGGTATGATAACCAATACACAGGGTGAAACTGTCACTTAATTGTTAAATTGGGTATGATAACCAATACACAGGGTAAAACTGTCACAGTTAATTGTTAAATTGTGTATGATAAAAAATACACAGAGTAAAACTGTCACAGTTAATTGCTAAATTGGGTATGATAACCAATACACAGGGTAAAACTGTCACAGTTAATTGTTAAATTGGGTATGATAACCAATACACAGGGTAAAACTGTCACAGTTAATTGTTAAATTGGGTATGAAAACCAATACACAGGGTAAAACTGTCAGTTAATTGTTAAATTGGGTATGATAACCAACACACAGTGTAAAACTGTCAGTTAATTGTGAAATTGCGTATGATAACCAATACACAGGGTAAAACTGTCAGTTAATTGTTAAATTGGGTATGATAACCAATACACAGGGTAAAACTGTCAGTTAATTGTTAAATTGGTATGATAAACAATACACAGTGTAAAACTGTCACAGTTAATTGTTAAAATGGGTATGATAACCAATACACAGGATAAAACTGTCACAGTTAATTGTTAAATTGGGTATGATAACCAATACACAGGGTAAAACTGTCAGTTAATTGTTAAATTGGTATGATAAACAATACACAGTGTAAAACTGTCACAGTTAATTGTTAAATTGGGTATGATAACCAATACACAGGGTAAAACTGTCACAGTTAATTTTTAAATTGGGTATGATAACCAATACACAGGGTAAAACTGTCAGTTAATTGTTAACTTGGGTGTGATAACCAATACACAGGGTAAAACTGTCAGTTAATTGTTAACTTGGGTATGATAACCAATACACAGGGTAAAACTGTCACAGTTAATTGTTAAATTGGGTATGATAACCAATACACAGGGTAAAACTGTTACAGTTAATTGTTAAATTGGGTATGATAACCAATACACAGGGTAAAACTGTCAGTTAATTGTTAAATTGGGTATGATAACTAATACACAGTAAAACTGTCACACTTAATTGTTAAATTGGGTATGATAACCAATACACAGGGTAAAACTGTCAGTTTATTGTTAAATTGGATATGATAACCAATACACAGTAAAACTGTCAGTTAATTGTTAAATTGGGTATGATAACCAATACACAGGGTAAAACTGTCACATTTAATTGTTAAATTGGGTATGATAACCAATACACAGGGTAAAACTGTTAGTTAATTGTTAAATTGGGTATGATAACCAATACACAGAGTAAAACAGTCACAGTTAATTGCTAAATTGGGTATGATAAAAAATACACACCGTAAAACTGTCACAGTTGATTGTTAAATTGGGTATGATAATCAATACACAGGGTAAAACTGTCACAGTTAATTGTTAAATTGGGTATGAAAACCAATACACAGGGTAAAACTGTCAGTTAATTGTTAAATTGGGTATGATAACCAACACACAGTGTAAAACTGTCAGTTAATTGTTAAATTGGTATGATAAACAATACACAGTGTAAAACTGTCACAGTTAATTGTTAGAATGTGTATGATAACCAATACACAGGGTAAAACTTTCACAGTTAATTGTTAAATTGGGTATGATAACCAATACACAGGGTAAAACTGTTAGTTAATTGTTAAATTGGATATGATAACCAATACACAGGGTAAAACTGTCAGTTAATTGTTAAATTGGGTGTGATAACCAATACACAGGGTAAAACTGTCAGTTAATTGTTAAATTGGGTATGATAACCAATACACAGGGTAAAACTGTCAGTTAATTGTTAAATTGGGTATGAAAACCAATACACAGTGTAAAACTGTTACAGTAAATTGTTAAATTGGGTATGATAACCAATACACAGGGTAAAACTGTCAGTTAATTGTTAAATTGGGTATGATAAGTAATACACACTTAAACTGTCACAGTTAATTATTAAATTGGGTATGATAACCAATACACAGGGTAAAACTGTCAGTTAATTGTTAACTTGGGTGTTATAACCAATACACAGGGTAAAACTGTCAGTTAATTGTTAAATTGGGTATGATAACCAATACACAGGGTAAAAATGTCACAGTTAATTGTTAAATTGGGTATGATAACCAATACACAGGGTAAAACTGTTACAGTTAATTGTTAAATTGGGTATGATAACCAATACACAGGGTAAAACTGTCAGTAAATTGTTAAATTGGGTATGATAACTAATACACAGTAAAACTGTCACATTTAATTGTTAAATTGGGTATGATAACCAATACACAGGGTAAAACTGTCAGTTTATTGTAAAATTGGATATGATAACCAATACACAGTAAAACTGTCAGTTAATTGTTAAATTGGGTATGATAACCAATACACAGGGTAAAACTGTTAGTTAATTGTTAAATTGGATATGATAACCAATACACAGGGTAAAACTGTCACAGTTAATTGTTAAATTGGGTATGATAACCAATACACAGGGTGAAACTGTCACAGTTAATTGTTAAATTGGGTATGATAACCAATACACAGGGTAAAACTGTCACAGTTAATTGTTAAATTGGGTATGAAAACCAATACACAGGGTAAAACTGTCACAGTTAATTGTTAAATTGGGTATGATAACCAATACACAGGGTAAAACTGTCACAGTTAATTGTTAAATTGGGTATGAAAACCAATACACAGGGTAAAACTGTCAGTTAATTGTTAAATTGGGTATGATAACCAACACAGTGTAAAACTGTCAGTTAATTGTTAAATTGTTATGATAAACAATACACAGTGTAAAACTGTCACAGTTAATTGTTAAACTGGGTATGATAACCAATACACAGGGTAAAACTGTCACAATTAATTGTTAAATTGGGTATGATAACCAATACACAGGGTAAAACTGTTAGTTAATTGTTAAATTGGATATGATAACCAATACACAGGGTAAAACTGTCACAGTTAATTGTTAAATTGGGTGTGATAACCAATACACAGGGTAACACTGACACTTAATTGTTAAATTGGGTATGATAACCAATACACAGGGTAAAACTGTCACAGTTAATTGTTAAATTGGGTATGATAAAGCGGAAGAGACGGTTCCGGGAGGCGGTCGGAGATTGTGGGCTCGGGGAGGAATTGGAGCCGCGGGTGGGCTGGGAAGATTCATAAACACCCGGTGTAGGCCTCAGGCCCCGAATAAGAGCCCACAGGCTCCGTGTTTGCCCCGCGGTGACAGGCCCGGCCGCCCGGGTCAGCGGGGTCACTGGCCGCCATCTTGGACAGGGCGGATGCTTCTCTGAAAACTAACAGAACCAAACAAAGAAATGATCAGAAACAACAGCAAAATACTGCGGCTGCTGGAAATCTGAAATGACAACAGGAAATGCTGGAAACACTCAGCAGGCCAGGCAGCATCTGTGGAGAGAGAAGCAGAGTTAACGTTTCAGGTCTGGGACCCTTCATCAGAACTGGAGAAGGCTGGAGATGTAACAGGTTTTAAACAGGGTATTAGAAGGGGAGGATTTACAGACGGGAAACTCAAAGTTGGAGCGGCAGAGGCCTGAGGTGAGTCAATAAAGGGAGGCCCGAGGCTCAGGTAGGCCTCAGACCAGCGTCGACAGCGGGGGAGGAGGAGCCTTTCTTTCTTTCTCTCTCCCACAGAGCGGTCGGCAGCGGGGAAGGAGGAGCGGACCTGGTTGGAGCGGCAGAGGCCTGAGGTGAGTCAATAAACTCACCTACGTTGCCTTTTTCCCCAGCGGGGTAAGAGCTTCGCGGGCTTTTTCAAAGGCAGGGGGCGGGGCCAAATCATTGGTACCCGTATATAGGTGGAGCGGTTGCTAAACCCGAGACACTACACTGGTAGTGACTCCCACCCTCCCACCTCCTCTAACCTTTAGGGGTAGAGGGAATTTAAAAGGTAGGTTCGATTTTATATTTTGTTTTCAGGGACTTAACTCTTGGACCTAAGATAAATAAGTTTAAATTTTAGTAATAAAGTAACATAAGGGTTAAGTCATGACAGGAAGTCTCGGACCCGTTTCATGCTCCTCCTGTGCCATGTGGGAAACCAGGGACACTTCCAGTGTCCCTGACAACTACGTGTGCGGGAAGTGTGTCCAGCTGCAGCTCCTGACAGCCCGCATGGCGGTGCTGGAGCTGCGGGTGGACTCACTCTGGAGCATGCACGATGCCGAGAACTTGGTGAATCGCTCATTTAGTGAGTTGTCCACACCGCAGGTAAAGGCTAGGACAGACAGTGTATGGGTGACCAAGAAGCAGGGCAATATCAGGAAGGTAGTGCAGGAGTCTCCTGTGGTCATCTCCCTCCAAAACAGGTATGCCGCTTTGGATACTGTTGGGGGAGATGGCCTACCAGGGGAAGGCACCAGCAGCCAGGTTCATGGCACCATGGCTGGCTCTGCTGCACAGCAGGGCGGGAAAAAGAGTGGTAGGGCTATAGTGATAGGGGACTCAATTGTAAGGGGAATAGACAGGAGTTTCTGTGGCCGCAACCGAGATTCCAGGATGGTATGTTGCCTCCCTGGTGCAAGGGTCAAGGATGTCTCGGAGCGGCTGCAGAACATTCTGAAGAGGGAGGGTGAACAGCCAGCTGTCGTGGTGCATGTAGGTACCAACAATATAGGTAAAAAGCGGGAAGAAGTCCTACAAGCAGAATTTAGGGAGCTAGGAGCTAAATTAAAAAGTAGGACCTCTAAGGTAGTAATCTCTGGATTGCTACCAGGGCCACGAGCTAATCAGAATAGAGAGAACAGGATAGTGAGATTGAATACGTGGCTTGAGCAGTGGTGCAGGAGGGAGGGATTCAAATTCCTGAGGCATTGGAACCAGTTCTGGGGGAAGTGGGACCTGTACAAAAGGGACGGTCTGCACTTGGGCAGGACTGGAACCGATGTCCTCGGGGTAATAGTTGCTAAAGCAGTTCGGGAGGATTTAAACTAATATGGCAGGGGAAGGGGAACCTATGTAGCGAAACAGGGGGAAGTAATATGCCGTCAGAAACAAATGTTAGAAGGGTGAGAAACAATAGGGGAAGGCCGAGTAAACAAAGGCAAGAAACACAAAGGGCCATACTAAATCATAAGTCTAAAAGGACAAAGGATGTTAATAAAATAAGCCTAAAGGCTCTGTGTCTTAATGCAAGGAGTATCCGTAATAAGGTGGATGAATTGACTGTGCAAATAGATGTTAACGGATACGATGTGATTGGGATTACAGAGACGTGGCTCCAGAACAATCAAGGCTGGGAACTGAACATCCAGGGGTATTCAACATTCAGAAAGGATAGAATAAAAGGAAAAGGGGGTGGGGTAGCATTGCTGGTTAAAGAGGAGATTAATGCAATAGCTAGGAAGGACATCAGCTTGGAGGATGTGGAATCAATATGGGTTGAGCTGCAGAACACCAAAGGGCAGAAAACGTTAGTGGGAGTTGTGTACAGACCTCCAAACAGCAGTGGTGAGGTGGGGGAGGGTATGAAACAGGAAATCAGAGGTGCGTGCAAAAAAGGCACGGCAGTTATCATGGGTGACTTTAATATGCATATAGATTGGGCTACTCAAACTGGAAGCAATACGGTGGAGGAGGATTTCCTGGAGTGTTTAAGGGATGGTTTCCTAAACCAATATGTTGAGGAACCAACTCGAGGGGAGGCCATCCTGGACTGGGTGTTGTGTAATGAGGAAGGACTAATCAGCAATCTTGTGGTACGAGGCCCCCTGGGGAAGAGTGACCATAGTATGGTGGAGTTCTACATTAGGATGGAGAAGGAAACAGTTTAGTCAGAGACCATGGTCCAGAACTTAAATAAGGGCAACTTTGATGGTATGAGGCGTGAATTGGCGAGGTTAAATTGGCAAGCGATATTTAAGGGGCTATCAGTGGAAGGGCAATGGCAGACATTTAGAGATCGCATGGATGAACTACAACAATTGTACATCCCGGTCTGGCGTAAAAATAAAAAAGGGAAGGTGGCTCAACCATGGCTAACAAGGGAAATCAGGGATAGTATTAAAACCAAGGAAGTTGCATACAAATTGGCCAGAAGTAGCAGCAAACCCGTGGACTGGGAGAACTTCAAAACTCAGCAAAGGAGGACGAAGGGTTTGATTAGGGCAGGGAAAATAAAATATGAAAGGAAGCTTGCAGAGAACATTAAAATGGACTGCAAAAGCTTCTATAAATATGTAAAAAGAAAGAGGTTAGTAAAAACAAACGTAGGTCCCCTGTAGTCGGAAACAGGGCAAGTCGTAATGGGGAACAAGGAAATGGCAGATCAATTGAACAAGTACTTTGGTTCGGTGTTTACTGTGGAGGACACACAGAACCTGCCGGAAATAAAAGGGGTCAGAGGATCCGGTAAGAGGGAGGAGCTGAGGGAAATCCTTATTAGTCGGGAAAAGGTATTGGGGAAATTGATGGGACTGAAGGCTGAAAAATCCCCGGGGCCTGATGGTCTGCATCCCAGAGTACTTAAGGAGGTGGCCTTGGAAATAGTGGATGCATTGACGATCATTTTCCAACATTCCTTAGACTCTGGATCAGTTCCGATGGAGTGGAGGGTGGCCAATGTAACCCCTCTTTTTAAAAAAGGAGGGAGGGAGAAAGCAGGGAATTATAGACCGGTCAGCCTGACATCGGTCGTGGGTAAAATGATGGAAGCAATTATTAAAGATGTCATAACAGACCATTTGGAAGGTGGCGACATGATAGGTCCAAGTCAGCATGGATTTGTGAAAGGGAAATCATGCTTGACAAATCTTCTGGAATTTTTTGAGGATGTTTCCAATAGGGTGGACAGGGGGGAACCAGTAGATGTGGTGTATTTGGACTTTCAGAAGGCCTTCGACAAGGTCCCACACAAGAGATTGGTGAGCAAAGTTAAAGCACATGGGATTGGGGGTAATGTGTTGACGTGGATTGAGAACTGGTTGGCACACAGGAAACAAAGAGTAGGTGTAAATGGGTACTTTTCAGAATGGCAGGCAGTGACCAGCGGGGTACCGCAGGGTTCGGTGCTGGGCCCCCAGCTGTTTACATTATATATTAATGATTTAGACGAAGGGATTAAATGTAATATCTCCAAATTTGCGGATGACACTAAATTGGGAGGCAGTGTGAACAATGAGGAGGATGCTAGGAGGCTACAGAGTGACTTGGACAGGTTGGGTGAATGGGCAAATGTATGGCAGATGAAGTACAATGTGGATAAATGTGAGGTTATCCACTTTGGTGGTAAAAATAGAGAGGCGGACTATTACCTGAATGGTGGCAGATTAGGGAAAGGGGAGGTGCAACGAGACCTGGGCGTCATGGTACATCAGTCACTGAAGGTGGGAATGCAAGTGCAGCAGGCAGTCAAGAAAGCAAACGGAATGATGGCCTTCATAGTAAGGGGATTTGAGTACAGGAGTAGGGAGGTGATGCTGCAGTTGTACAGGGCCTTGGTGAGGCCACACCTGGAGTATTGTGCGCAGTTTTGGTCTCCTAACTTAAGGAAGGACATTCTTGCTATTGAGGGAGTGCAGCGAAGGTTCACTAGATTGATTCCTGGGATGGCCGGACTGACATATCAAGAAAGATTGGGTCAACTGAACTTGTATCCTCTGGAGTTCAGAAGAATGAGGGGGGATCTTATAGAGACATTTAAAATCCTGACTGGTTTAGACAAATTAGATGCGGGCAGAATGTTCCCAATGTTAGGGAAAACTAGAACCAGGGGTCACAGTCTAAGGGTTAAGGGGAAGCCATTTAAGACTGAGCTGAGGAGGAACTTCTTCACCCAGAGAGTGGTGAATCTATGGAATTCTCTTCCACAGAAGGTTGTTGAGGCCAGTTCGCTAAATATATTCAAAAGGGAGTTAGATATAACACTCAAAACTAGGGGGATCAAGGGGTATGGCGAGAAAGCAGGAATGGGGTACTGAGGTAGCATGTTCAGCCATGAACGCATTGAATGGCGGTGCAGGCTCGAAGGACCGAATGGTCTACTCCTGTACCTATTTTCTATGTTTCTATGTCTATAACCAATACACAGGCTAAAACTGTCCGTTAATTGTTAAATTGGGTATGATAACCAATACACAGGGTAAAACTGTCACAGTTAATTGTTAAATTGGGTATGGTAACCAATACACAGGGTAAAACTCTCACAGTTAATTGTTAAATTGGGTATGATAACCAAGACACAGGGTAAAACTGTCACAGTATATTGTTAAATTGGGTATGATAACCAATACACAGGGTAAAACTTTCAGTTAATTGTTAAATTGGGTATGATAACCAATACACAGGGTAAAACTGTCAGTTAATTGTTAAATTGGGTATGATAACCAATGCACAGGGTAAAACTGTCACAGTTAATTGTTGAATTGGGTATGATAACCAATACACAGGGTGAAACTGTCACAGTTAATTGTTAAATTGGGTATGATAACCAATACACAGGGTAAAACTGTCACAGTTAATTGTTAAATTGGGTATGATAACCAATACACAGGCTAAAACTGTCACAGTTAATTGTTAAATTGGGTATGATAACCAATACACAGGGTAAAACTGTCACAGTTAATTGTTAAATTGGGTATGATAACCAATACACACGGTAAAACTGTCAGTTAATTGTTAAATTGGGTATGATAACCAATACACAGAGTAAAACTGTCACAATTATTTGTTAAATTGGGTATGATAACCAATACACAGGGTAAAACTTGCAGTTAATTGTTAAATTGGGCATGATAACCAATACACAGGGTAAAACTGTCACGGTTAATTGTTAAATTGGGTATGATAAACAATACACAGGGTAAAACTGTCACAGTTAATTGTTAAATTGGGTATGATAACCAATACACCGGCTAAAACTGTCACAGTTAATTGTTAAATTGGGTATGATAACCAATACACCGGCTAAAACTGTCACAGTTAATTGTTAAATTGGGTATGATAACCAATACACAGGGTAAAACTGCCGCAGTTAATTGTTAAATTTGGTTTGATCTCCAATAAACAAGCGAGTAAAGGTAATTGTTAATTTTTAAATTGGAAATAAGCAAAACACAGCAACAACTTATATTTTTACAGCGCCTTTAACGTAGTAAAACGTCCCAAGGCGCTGCACAGGAGAGCTATCAAACAACATTTCACATCGAGCCACATAAGGAGATATTTGGGCAGATAACCAAAAGCTTGGTCAAAGAGATAATTTTTAAGGAGCGTCTTGATGGAGGAGAGAGAGGCAGAGCGGTTTACGGTCAAAATTCCAGAGCTTAGGGCCCAGGCAGCTGAAGGCATGGCCACCAATGATGGAGTGATTAAAATCAGGGATACATTGAGAGGGACATTGAGAGAGACATTGACTGAAACATAGAGCGAGACATTGGGAGGGTTATTGAGCGGGCCGTAGAGAGAGTCAGACAGACACAAAGAGAGAAATAGAAACAATGAGAGTGGGCAGATTGAGAGATAGAAATAGAGAGACAGAAAGTCTGGGGGAGAGCCACAGACAGCCAGAGAGAAACAGACAGGCTGAGAGAGGCAGAGGGAAGAGAAAGACAGTGATAGATATTGAGTGTTAGAAAATAGGAACATATGAAATAGGAGCAGGAGTAGGCCATTCGGTCCATCGATCCTGCTCCACTGTCAATATGGTCATGGCTGATCTTGTACCTCAACTCCACTTTCCTGAACTATCCACATATCCCTTGATTCCCTAAATATTCAAAAATCTTTCAATCTCTGTCTTGAATATACTCAAGGACTGAGCATCCACAGCCCTCTGCGGTAGAGAATTGCAAAGATTCCCCACCCTCCGAGTGAATAATTTTCTCCTCATCTCGGACCTAACTGGCCGACGTCTTTTGCTGAGACTGTGACCCCTTGTTCTAGACTCCCGAGCCAGGGGAAACATCCTCCCTGCATCTACCCTGTTAAGCCCGCTAAAAATTTTATATTTTTCCATGAGATTACCTCTCATTCTTCTAAATTTAAGAGAACATAGGCCTAGTCTACTCAATCTGTTCTCATAGGACAATCCCCCCATCCCAGGACCCAGTCTGGTGAACCTCTTTGGCAATTATATCCTTCCTTAGGTAAGGAGACCAAAACTGTACACAGTACTCCTGGTGTGGTCTCACCAGGGCCCTATATAATTGCAGTAAGACGTCTTTACTCTTCTATTCAAATCCTCTTGTAATAAAGGCCAATATACCATTTGCTTTCCTAATTATTTACTGTACCTGCATGTTACCTTTCAGTGATACATGTACAAGGACACCCAGGTCCCTCTGAACACCAACATTTACCAATCTCTCAACATTTAAAACATACCTTGCTTTACTATTTTTCCTAACTGCACATTTCTCCACATTATATTCCATTTGCCATGTTCTTGCCCATTCATTTAGCCTGTCTATATCCCCTTGAAGCCTCCTTGCATCCTCCTCACAACTTACATTCCCACCCAGCTTTGTATCATCAGCAAACTTGGATATATTGCATTTGGTCCCCTCATCCAAATCATTGATATATATCGTAAATAGCTGTGGCCCAAACACTGATTCTTGCAGTACCCCACTAGTTACAGCCTGCCAAACCGAAAATGACTCGTTTATTGCTATTCTCTGTTTTCTGTCCGTTAACCAATCCTCAACCCATGCTAGACTATTACCCCCAATCCCATTTTGTTTAATAACCTCTTGTGCGGCCCCTTATCGAATGTCTTCTGAAAATCCAAATCCACCACATCTACTGTCTCTCCCTTATCTGTTCTGCTAGTTACAACCTCAAAAAACTCCAACAAATTTGTCAAACACGATTTCCCTTTCATAAATCCGTGTTGACTCTGCCCAATCCTATTATAATTTTCTAAGTGCCCTGTTACTAAGTCCTTAATATATTTTAACATTTTCCCTACTACTGATGTCAGGAAAAGTGGTCTGTAGTTCCCCGTTTTCTCTCTCCCTCCGTTCTTAAATATTGGGGTTACATTTGCTGCATTCCAATCCGCGGCAAACGTTCTAAAATCGATGCAATTTATGGAATTTCATCTGCCATCTATTTTGTTCTTTTTTATTCATTCATGGGCTGTGGTCATCGCTGGCACGCCTTGCATTTATTGCCCATCCCTAGTTGCACTTGAGAAGGTGGTGTTGAACCGCTGCAGTCGGTGATGGAAAGGCACTCCCACAGTGCTGTTATGGAGGGAGTTGCAGGATTTTGACCCAGCGACAATGAAGGAATGGTGATATACTTCAAAGTCAGGATGGTGTGTGACTTGGAGGGGAAGTTACAGGTGATGGTGTTCCCATGCTCCTGCTGCCCTTGTCCTTCTAGGTGGTAGAGGCTGCATGTTTGGGAGGTACTGCCGAAGAAACCTTGGCAAGTTGTGCAGTGCATCTTGTAGATGGTACACACTGCAGCCACGGTGCGCCGGTGGTGGAGGGAGTGAATGTTTAAGAACATAACATAAGAAATAGGAGCAGGAGTAGGCCTCCTCTGTTCCAAGGAAAACAAACCCAGCTTATCCCAGTTAATATTGGGGTAGTTCAAATCTCCTACTACTACTGCCCTATAGTTTTTGCACTCCTCAGAAATGTGTCGACATATTTGCTGTTCTATCTCCCTCTCACTGTTTGGGGGTCTATAGTACACTCCCAGCACTGTGGTCGCCCCTTTTTTGTTTTTCCATTCGACCCATATTGCCTCGTTTGATGATTGCTCCAACATGTCATCTCTCCTCACAGCTGTAATAGTTTATTTAATCAATACCGCGACACCCTCCCTTTTTACCACCCTCTCTACCCCTTTATGGTGATGGTTGGGTACCAATCAAGTGGGCTGCTTTGTCCTGGATGATGTCGGGCTTCTTGAGTGTTCTTGGAGCTGCACTCATCCAGACAAGTGGAGAGTATTCCATCACACTCCTGACTTGTGCCTTGTAGATGGTGGAAAGGATTTGGGGAGTCAGGAGGTGAGACACTCGCCGCAGAATACACAGCCTTGACCTGCTCTTTTAGCCACAGTATTTATGTGGCTGGTCCAGTTAAGGTTCTGGTCAATGGAAACCCCCAGGATACTGATGGTGACGGATTTGGCGATGGTAATCCCATTGAATGTCAAGGGAATGTGGCTCTTGTTGGAGATTGACATTGTCTGGCACTTGTTTCGTGTGATTATTACTTGCCACTTATCAACCCAAGGCTGAATGTCATCCAGGTCTTGCTGCATGCGGGCATGGACTGCTTCATTATCTGAGGAGTTGTGAATAGAATTGAATACTGAGCAATCATCAGCTAACATCCCCACTTCTGACCATAGGATGGAGGGAAAGTCATTGATGAAATAGCTGAAGATGGTTGGGCCGAGGACACTGCCCTGATGTACTGCTGCAGCGATGTCCTGGGGCTGTGATGATTGACCTCCAAAAACCACAACCATCTTCTGTTGTGCCGGGTATGACTTGAGCCAGTGGAGAGTTTTCCCCCTGCTTCCCATTGACAAAATTTTACTCGGGCTCCTTGATGCCACACTCAGTTCAATGCTGCCTTGATGTCAAGGGCAGTCACTCTCTCCTCACCTCTGGAATTCAGCTCCTTTGTCCATGTTTGGACCAAGTCTGTAATGAGGTCTGGAGCCGAGTGGTCCTGGCGGAACTCAAACTGGGCATCGGTGAGAAGATTATTCGTGAGTAAGTGCCACATAATAGCACTGTTGACGGCATGTTTCATCACTTTGCTCATTTCACCAGTCTGTCTATGTCCTCCTGATGCCTGCTACTATCCCGCTCTGTGTGTGTATAAAAGTCTATATCATTAATATATTTCAAAAAGAGCAGTGGTCCGAACAGCGACATCTGGGGATACCACTGTACACATCCCTCCAGTCTGAACAACAACCGTTCACCACTACTCTCGGTTTTCTGTCCCTTAGCCAATGTAAGATCCCCACTGCCACTGTCCCTTTGGTCCTTTCAAGTCTATTCAATTGTACTTCACCAAATGCATTTTGAATCTCCATATACACAACATCAACCGCACTACCCTCATCAACCCTCTCCGTTAATTCATCAAAGAACTTAATCAAGTTTGTCAGACACACTTTGCCGTTAACATATCCGTGCTGGTTGTCATTTATCAATCCATGTTTTTTCCAAAGACAGATACTTTTCTCTGTGAATATGGTCTCTAGACATTTCCCCACCACTGACGTTAGGCTGACTGGCCTGCAGTTACAGGGTTTATCCCTCTCTCCTTTTTTAAGTAGGGTGTAACATTTGCAACTCTCCAGTCCTCTGGCTCCACTCCCATATCCGAGGAGGATTGAAATATTCTGGCCAGAGCCTGCGCTATTTCCACCATTCCTTCCCTCAGCAACCCTCATACATCCCATCCGGACCGGGCAAATGTTCTACTTTACTGTGGTACAAAAAGTGTTGGATTGAAAGGGGTTAACTGAAGATGTTTGTTCAGTGACTGTAATTAATGTCAGTCTCCACGGGTTAACTGAAGATGTTTGTTCAGTGTCTGTAATTAATGTCAGTCTCCATGGACTCTGATTGTATCAGTGCAGGGTTTCCCTCTTCTATGAATAAGGGAGTCCTTTCAATGTGTTATCCATAGTGTCAGTGAGAGCATCACCTCCGACACTAACAGGGATCAGCGTGCTGCTCCACAGAGAGGGAGTCGGAATCTGAGAACAGCAGATTGGAATGTTACAACAATGGATCAGAATCTGAGAACTGTAGATTGGAATGTTACAACAATGGGCAGGAGTTTCAGCTATCAGTTTGACTATCTTTCAGCATTTTATGATAGACTATCATTAGACTGGCGGATACGTTTGGCACTTCGGATTATCCAATACATTTACTATCCCCTCCTTGCTGCTGTTGGTGTTCCTGGTAAGTCTCTCTATCCAGCTATTCTGTTAACCATGTTTTACTGTATTACTGTTCGTGCCATTTACTCTCCCCTCCTTGCTGCAGTTGTTGTTCTGGTAAGTCTCTCTATCCAGCTATTAACCCTGCAAACCTTTGCTAACTGTATTACTATTCTTCATTCTTTGCTGCTATTGGTGTCCCAGTAAGTCTCTGTATCCAGTAATTGGGTCTGTAAACCACGTTTCACTGTATTACTGTTTGTCAGTAAAATCTTGGGAAGAGCGAAGCCATTGTCTTCGGTCCTCGTCACAAACTCCATTCTCTATCTACCGATTCAGTCCCCCTCCCTGGTCAATGTCTGAGGCTGAACCAGGCTGTTTGCAACCTCTGCGATCTCTTTGTCCCTGAGCTGAATTCTGAACTCAGATCTTCTCAATAACCATTCCTGCCGACTGCCACCCCCAAAATTTCACCCATCTCCGCTCCATCTCAGCCCTTCTGCTGCATAAACCCTCATCCGTGCCTTTGTTAAATCCAGACTCGACTATTCCAATGCTCCCCTGGCCAGCCTCCCAGTTACAAGCCTCCGTAAACTAGAGCTCATCCAAAATTCTGCTGCCCCTATCCTAACACATATCATGTCCCGTTCACCCATCACCCCTGTGATCACTGACCAGCATTGGCTGCCGATCCGGCAACAACTCGATTTAAATATTCCTCTCCATGTTCAAATCCCACCATGGCCTCAACACTGCAATTAGTCCCATTCCCTTGCTCTTTTCCCATAGTCCTGCAAATTGTTCCCCTTCAGGTATTTATCCAATTCCCCTTTTAAAGTTCATTTCTTTCCCTCTGTACCTCTCCCTGTCTTTCAGTCTCTATTTTTATTTCTCTCTCTCCCCCTCATCTCTCCCCCTCTTCTCTCTCTCTCTGTCTCTTGCTCATTGAATCATAGAACGGTACATCACAGACGGAGGGCATTCGGCCCATCGTGTCCATGCCATCTCTTTGAAAGAGTTATTAATTCAGTCCTACTCTTTCATCAGAGCCCCATAGAACATTCCCCTCATCTAATAACCCCATTCCCTTTCGAAATTTACTATTGA
This sequence comes from Squalus acanthias, assembly GCA_030390025.1. Lineage (NCBI taxonomy): Eukaryota > Metazoa > Chordata > Chondrichthyes > Squaliformes > Squalidae > Squalus > Squalus acanthias. Next base: position 52,541 of record JASTWF010000246.1, read on the forward strand.
ATCTGCTTCCACCACGTTCTCAGACAGTGCATTCTAGATCATAACTCACTGCGGAAAGAAAATTCTCATCTCTCCTCTGGTTCTTTTGACAATTACTTTAAATTTATTTCCTCTGGTTACCCACCATTCTGCCTCTGGAAACAGACTTACTTACTCTTTCAAAACCCATTACAATCTGGAATATCTACACTAAATCTCCCCTAATGGAAAAGGACAAAGAAAGACCAGGTTTAAAAGTTTTCAATTGGGGAAAGGCCAAATTTACTAAGCTGTGATGTGATTTAGGAAAAGTGGACTGGAAACAGCTTATTAATTGGAAATCAGTGCAGAGCCGTGGGAAGCATTCAACGAGGTGATAGTGAGGGCTCAGAGCAAATATATTCCCAAAAAGATAAAGGATGGGACTTCCAAATCCAGAGTCCCCTAGTTGTCAAGGGGAATACAGGGTAGGATAAGGGAACAAAAAGGGAAGCTTTTGTCAAATACCGAGAGCTCAATACTACAGAAAGCCTAGAGGGGTATAGCAAGTGCAGGGGTGAAATCAAAAAGGAAATTAGGAAAGCAAAGAGATGGCATGAAAAAATATTGGCACGTAAAATCAAGGAAAACCCAAAGATATTTTATGCATACATCAAGAGCAAGAGGATAACTAAGGAAAGAGTATGGCCAATTATAGACCAAAAAGTTAATCAGTGTGTAGAGGCGGAAGACGTGGATATGGTTCTTAATAAATACTTTGTGTCTGTCTTCACAGAAGAGTGAGACGATGCAGACATTGTAGTTAAGGAGGAGTTGTGTGGAATATTAGATGAGACAAAGATAGTGAGAGAAGAAACATTAAGGGGTTCAACATCTTTGAAAGTAGATAAATCACGAGGCTCGGATGAAATGTATCCCAGGCTGTTGAGAGAGGAAATAGCGGAGGCTCAGACCATCATTTTCCAATCCTCTCTGGCTACAGGCATGATGCCAGAGGACTAGAGGACTGCAAACGTTGTACCATTGTTTAAAAAGGGAGAAAGGGACAGACCGAGTAATTGCAGGGCAGTCAGTCTAACCTTGGTAGTGGATAAAATATTGAAAGATTCTGAGGGGCAGTATAAATCGGCATTTAGAAAGGCACAGATTAATCATGGACAGTCAGCATGGTAATGTTAAGGTCGTGTCTGACTAACTTGATTGAATTTTTTGAGGAGGTAATGAGGAGGGTCGACGAGGGGAGTGCATTTGATGTAGTCCACGTAGATATTAGTAAGGCCTTTGACAAGGTCCCACATGACAGGTTGGTCATTGGATCCAAGGGAAAGTGGCAAGTTGGATCCAAAATTGCCTCAGTGGCAGGAAGCAAAGGTCGTAATGGTCAACGGGTGTTCTTTGTGACTGGAAGGTTGTTTCCAGTGAGGTTCCACAGGGCTCAGTACTAGGTCCCCTGCTATTTGTGGTATATATCAATGATTTAGACTTCAGTGTTGGGGCCATGATGAAGAAGTTTGCACCTGATACAAAAATTGGCCGTGTGGTTGATAGAGAGGAAGAAAGTTGTAGACTGCAAGAACATATCAATGGACTGGTCAGGTGGGCAGAACAGTGGCAAATGAACTTAATTTCGGAGAAGTGTGAGGCAATGCATTTGTGGCGGGCTAAAAAGGTGCAGTGGAGCAGAGGGACCTTGGATTACCTTTCCACATATTTCTAAAACTATCAGGACATGTAGATAGGGTAGGTAAAAAGGCATGTGGGATAAGAACATAAGAACATAAGAAATAGGAGCAGGAGTAGGCCAATCGGCCCCTCGAGCCTGCTCCGCCATTCAATAAGATCATGGCTGATCTGATCCTAACTAAAATCTAAAGAACACAAGAAGTAGGAGCAGGACCCGGCCACTCAGCCCCTGGGCCCGCTACGCCACCCACAGGGCCTCGACCGATCCGAACTCAGCCTCATGTCCAATTTCCTGCCCGCTTCCCGTAACGCCTAATTCCCTTTACTTCTAGGAAACTGTCTATTTCTGTTTTTAATTTATTTAATGATGTAGCTTCCACAGCTTCCTGGGGCAGCAGATTCCACAGACCTACTACCCTCTGAGTGAAGAAGTTTCTCCTCATCTCAGTTTTGAAAGAGCAGCCCCTTATTCTAAGATTATGTCCCCTAGTTCTAGTTTCACCCATCCTTGGGAACATCCTTACCGCATCCACCCCATCCATCCGTTCAAGCCCCTTCACAATCTTATATGTTTCAATAAGATCGCCTCTCACTCTTCTGAACTCCAATGAGTAGAGTCCCAATCTACTCAACCTCTCCTCATATGTCCACCAATACGTTGCTTTATTAGCCGAAGCATAGGATATAAAAGCAGGGAGTTTATGCTAGAACTGTATAAAACACCAATTAGGCCACAGCTAGAATACTGCATACAATTTTGGTCAAAACATTACAGGAAAGATGTGATTGCAGTCGAGCCGTTGTGGAGGAGATTTACGTGGATGTTGCCAAGACTGGAGAAAAGTCTGGGGTTCTTTACATTGGAACAGAGGAGGCTGAGGGGAGATTAAATTGAGGTGTATAAAATTATGAGGGGCCTAGATAGAGTGGATAGCAAGCACCTATTTCCCCTGGCAGAGAGGTCAATAACCAAGGAGCATAGATTTAGAGCAATAGGTAGAAGGATTAGACGGGAGATGAGGAGAATTTGTTTCACCCAGAGGGCGGTGCGGGTCTGAAACTGAAGGCCTGAAAGGGTGGTAGAGGCAGAAACCCTCATCACATTTAAAACGTACTTGGATATGCCCTTGAAGTGCCATCACCTACAGGGCTACGGACCAAGAGCTGGAAAGTGGGATTAAGCTGATAGCTCTATTTCGACCGGCGCAGATGCAATAGGCCAAATGGCCTCCTTCTGTGCAGTAAATTTATATGATTCTACAATTCTGTGATTCTTAACCTCCGCTGCTCTAAAAAGAACAATCCCAGCTTCTCCTGACTCTCCACGTAATTGAAGTCCCAGATCCCTGGTACCATTCTGGTAAATCTCCTGTACACCTTCTCTAATCCTTGACATGCTTGCCAAAGTGTGGTGCTCAGAATTGGACACAATACTCCAGCTGGGGTCTAACCAATGCTTTTTAATAGGTTGTCATTTCTACCTGGATTTTGTTACTCTGTGTCTCTCTTTGTAAAGCCAAGAACTCCGTATGCTTTAACAGCCATCGCTACTTGTCCTGCCAACTTCAATGATTTATGTAGTACACACCAGATCTCTCTGATCGTTCACCCGCTTTGAAATTGTCCGTTTAGTTGAGATTGCCTCTGTTCATGCTTCCTACCAACATGTATCACTTCACCCTTCTCTATGTTAAATTGTATCTGCCATGTGTCTGCCCATTTCACCAGTTTGTCTGCGGCCTCCTGAAGTCTGTTACTGTCATTCTCACTGTTTATTAACATTTCCGAGTTTTGTCATTTTCAAACTTTGAAATCATGCGCTGTCATAAAATCATCGATAGTCATAGTTATTCAGCACAGAAGGAGGCCCTTCGGCCCATTGTGTCCGCGCCGGCCATCAAGCCCTATCTATTCTATTCCCATTTTCCAGCACTTGGTCCGTAGCCTTGTATGCTGTGGCATTTCAAGGGCTCATCTAAATGTTTCTTGAATGCTGTGAAGGTTCCTGCCTCTACCATCGTTTCAGGAAGTGAGTTCCAGATTCCAACCACCCTCTGGATGAAAAATATTTTCCTCAAACCCCCTCTGAACCTCCTGCCCCTTACCTTGAAACTATGCCCCCTGGTTATTGACCCCTCTACTAAGGGAAAAATGTCTTTCTATCTAACCTATCTATGCCCATCATAATTTTGTACACCGCAATCAGGTCCCCCCTCAGCCTTCTCTGCTCTAAGGAAAACAACCCCAGCCTGTCCAGTCTCTCTTCATAGCTGCAGCGCTCCAGCCCAGGTAACATCCTGGTGAAACTGCTCTGCACCATCTCCAATGCAATCACATCCTTCCTATAGTGTGGCGACCAGAACTGCACACCGTATTCCAGCTGTGGCCTAACTAGCATTCTGTACGTCTCCAACACAACCAACCTGCACTTATATTCTATGCCTCGACTAATGAAGGCAAGTATCCCATATGTCTTTTTAACCAACTTATCTACCTGTCCTGCTGCCTTCAGGGATCTATGTACATGCACACCAAGGTCCCTCTGATCCTCTGTCCTTTCTAGGGTCTTGCCATTCAATGTTTATCCCCTTGCCTTGTTATTCCTCCCAAAATGCATTACCTCACACTTTTCAGGGCTAAATTCCATTTGTCACTGTTCTGCCCATCTAACCAACCCCTCTATATCGTCCTGTAGTCTGAGGCTTCACTCCTCACTATTTACCACTCCACCAATTTCGTATCATCTGCGAACTTACTGATCATACGTCCTACATTCATATCTAAATCATTAATGTACACTACAAACAGCAAAGGACCCAGCACCGATCCCTGCCGTACACCAATGGTCACAGGCTTCAAGTCACAAAAACAACCTTCGACCATCACCCTCTGCCTCCTGCCACGAAACAAATTTTGGATCCAATGTGCCAAATTGCCCTGGATCCCATGGGCTCTTACCTTCTTGACCAGTCTCCCATGTGGGACATTGTCAAAAGCCTTACTGAAGTCCATGTAGACGGCATCAACTGCACTACTCTCATCCACACACCGAGTCACCCCCTGGAAAAATTCAATCAAATTGGTTAGAACTGATCTCCCCCTTACAAAGCCATGCTGGCCATCCTTGATTAATCCTTGCCTCTCCAAGTGTAGACTAATTCTGTCACTCATAATTTTTTCCAATAATTTCCCTACCACTGATGTTAGGCTCACTGGCCTGTAATTCCCTGTTTTATCCCTACTACCCTTGTTGAATAATGGTATACGTTAGCTGTTCTCAGTCATCTGGCACCTCCCCTGTGACCAGAGAGGTTCTGAAAATGTGTGTCACAGCCCCTGCAATCTCCTCGCTTGCCTCACACAGCAGCCTGGGAGACATCTCGTCTAGGCCTGGGGATGAATCCACTTTTATAACCACTAAAACTGTTAGTACGTCCTCCCTCTCAATACTAATTTGTTCAAGTTTATCACAATCCCCCTGCCTGATTTCTATGCCTACATCATCCTTCTCCATAGTGAACATAGCTGCAAAATATTAATTTGAAACCACACCCACATCTTCCGGCTCTACACACAGATTGCCACTTTGGTCCCCAATGGGCCCTACTCTTTCCCTGGTTTTCCTCTTGCCCTTGATATACTTATAAAACGCCTTGGGATTTTCCTTTTTTCTGCCCACCTGTGTTTTTTTCATGCCCCCTCTTCGCTCTCCGAATTTCGTTTAAAATGTCCCCCTGCACTTTCTATACTCCTCTAGGGCTTCCACTGTTTTTAGTCCTTTTTATCTGCCAAAAGCCTCCCTTTTTTCTGAATCCATTCTTGCATGTCCCTTGACATCTAGTGTTCTCTGGGCTTGTTGGTCCCACCCTTGACCATTACGGGAACATGTTGGCGTTGTGCACTCTCTATTTCCTTTCTGAAAGACTCCCACTGCTCTGATGTGGATTTTCCTACAAATAGCTGATCCACTCCACTTTGGCCAGATCCAGCCTTATCATATTAAATTCGGCATTCCCCCAATTTAGAACCTTTATTTCTGGTCCATCTTTGTCCTTTTCCACGACTACCTTAAATCTCACCGAATTATGGTCACTGTCTCCAAAATGCTCTCCTACTGACATTTCCACCACTTGCCCAGCTGCATTCCCTAAGATTAGGTCCAGAACCGCCCCCTGTCTGGTAGGACTTTCTACATGCTGGCTCAAAACGCTCTTCTGGATGCACTTAAAGAATTCTGCACCGTCTAAGCCTTTCACACTCTCACTATCCCAGTTGATTTTGTGGAAGTTGAAATCCCCTACTATTATTACCCTATTATTTCGACACTTCTCTGAGATTTGCCTACAAATCTGTTCCTCTTTCTCCCCCTGACTGTTTGGCGTGCTATAGTACACTCCCAGCAAAGTGCTTGCTCACTTTTTGTTGTTAAGTTCTACCCATATGGCCTCATTATAGGAACCTGCTAAGATATCATCCCTACTTACAGCAGTAATTGACTCCTTGATTAATATTGCGACACCCCTCCTGTTTTACACCCTCCTCTGTCTCGCCTGAAGAATCTATATCCCGGAAAATTGAGCTGCCAGTCCTACCCCTCCCTCCAGCATGTCTCTGTGATAGCAACAATATCATACTCCCATGTGTTCATCAACACCTTCAATTCATCTGCCTTACTCGCAAGGCTCATTGTATTAAAATAAATGCCATCCAGCCTTGCCATACTCCCTTGTGCCGTTACATATTTGCTGTGCCTTCCAGGCTGACTATTTTTTTCCTGTATATTTGGTTGTGCATCACCCCCGACTATAGCTCCACTCCGTATCCCATCCCCCTGCCAAGCTAGATTAACCCCCCCCCCCCGCCGACCTCCCACACCCCCCGCCGAACAGTACTAGCTAATCTCCCCGCAAGAATGTTGGTCCCGTTCCGGTTCAGGTGCATTCCGTCCGACTTGTGCAGGTCCCACCTTCCCCAGAAGCAGACCCAGTGATCCAGGATACTAAAGCCCTCCCTCCTGCACCAACTCTTTAGCCACGCATTCATCTGCTCTATCCTCCTATTCCTATACTCACTAGCACGTGGCACCGGGAGTAAAACAGAGATTACAACCTTTGAGGTCCTGCATTTTAATCTGCTACCTAGCTCCCTAAATTCTTGTTGCAGGACCTCATCCCTCTTTCTACCCATGTCGTTGATACCAATGTGGATTACGACCTCTGACAGTTCGCCATCCGCCTTCAGAATACCCTGCAGCTGTTCATTGACATCCTTGAACCTGGCACCAGGGAGGCAACATACCATCCTGGATACATGTCTGAGGCCACAGAAACATCTATCTGTTCCCATTACGATAGAATCCCCAATCACTATTGCTCTCCAACTCTTTTCACCCCCTCCTGTAGTGCTGAGCCACTCGTAATGCCACGGACTTGGCTCTTGCTGCATTCCCCTGAGAAACCATCTCCCCCATCAGTACCCAAAACGGAAAATCTGTTGGAGAGGTAGATGGACCCAGGGGACTCCTGCACTACCTTCCTAGTTCTTTTACACTGTGTGACGATCATCCGTTTCCTGTTTGCCTGTGCACTCTTTACCTGCGGTGTGACCACCTCGTTAAACGTTCTATCCACGAAGATCTCAGCTTCGCGGATGCTCCATATTGACTCCAGTCGCAGATCCTGCTCCGAAACGCGGATATCGAGTAGCTGCAGCTGGAGACACTTCCTGCACATGTGTTCGCCCTGGACACCTAAAGTGTCCCTGACTTCCAACATAGCACAGGAGGAGCACTCCACGCTGCCGAGCTGCCCTGCCATGTCCTACCCTTAATTTACTCCCTTTAAATTAAATAATATTAAATACACTAGGTACCTTACTTCCCTGTAAACACTACTTGCTCTAAACTCGAGACCTTACTTTTACTTTAACGACTGGACAATAGAAATACTGACCGGGTCTTGGAAGCTGACAAGGACAGAAAAAGAAAGGAACACATCCCTCCCTGAACTCCCTCGCTCACCAGACTCGCAGCTTAACACTCGGTTCCAAGCTGCACTCCATGACAAACTGCACTCAAGCCAGTACTGAGGGAGTGCTGCATTGTTGGAGGGGCAGTACTGAGGGACTGCATCTCTGTCAGCGGGGCAGTACTGAGGGAGCAGTGCACTGTCGGAGGGACAGTACAGAGGGAGCACTGCACTGTCAGAGGGGCAGTACTGAGGGAGCGCATCTCTGTCAGCGGGGCAGTACTGAGGGAGCAGTGCACTGTCGGAGGGACAGTACTGAGGGAGCACTGCACTGTCAGAGGGGCTGTACTGAGGGAGCGCATCTCTGTCAGAGGGGCAGTACTGAGGGAGCACTGCACTGTCAGAGGGACAGTACTGAGGGAGCACTGCATTGTCAGAGGGGCAGTACTGAGGGAACACTGCACTGTAAGAGGGGCGGTACTGAGGGAGCACTGCACTGTCAGAGGGGCAGTACTGAGGGAGCACTGCACTGTCAGAGTGGCAGTACTGAGGGAGCACTGCACTGTCAGAGGGGCAGTACTGAGGGAGCACTGCACTGTCAGAGGGGCAGTACTGAGGGAGCACCGCACAGTCAGAGGGGCATACTGAGGGAGCACCGCACTGTCGGAGGGGCAGTACTGAGGGAGCACTGCACTGTCAGAGGGGCAGTACTGAGGGAGCACTGCACTGTCAGAGGGGCAGTACTGAGGGAGCACTGCACTGTCAGAGGGGCAGTACTGAGGGAACAGTGTACTGTCAGAGCGTCAGTACTGAGGGAGCACTGCACTGTCAGAGAGGCAGTACTGAGGGAGCACTGCCCTGTCAGAGGGTTGTACTGAGGGAACAGTGTACTGTCAGAGGGTCAGTACTGAGGGAGCACTGCACTGTCAGAGAGGCAGTACTGAGGGAGCGCTGCACTGTCAGAGGGGCAGTACTGAGGGAACACTGCACTGTCAGAGGGGCAGTACTGAGGGAGCAGTATACTGTCAGAGGGACAGTACTGAGGGAGCAGTGTACTGTCAGAGGGGTAGTACTGAGGGAACAGTTTACTGTCAGAGGGGCAGTACTGAGGGAACGCTGCACTGTCAGAGGGGCAGTACTGAGGGAGCGCTGCACTGTCAGAGGGGCAGTACTGAGGGAACACTGCACTGTCAGAGGGGCAGTACTGAGGGAGCAGTGTACTGTCAGAGGGGCAGTACTGAGGGAGCACTGCACTGTCAGAGGGACAGTACTGAGGGAGCACTGCACTGTCGGAGGGGCAGTACTGAGGGAGCACTGCACTGTCAGAGGGACAGTACTGAGGGAACACTGCACTGTCAGAGGGACAGTACTGAGGGAGCAGTGTACTGTCAGAGGGGCAGTACTGAGGGAACACTGCACTGTCAGAGGGGCAGTACTGACGGAGCAGTGTACTGTCAGAGGGGCAGTACTGAGGGAGAACTGCACTGTCAGAGGGGCAGTACTGAGGGAGCACTGCACTGTCAGAGGGGCAGTACTGAGGGAGCACTGCACTGTCAGAGGGGTAGTACTGAGGGAACAGTTTACTGTCAGAGGGGCAGTACTGAGGGAGCGCTGCACCGTCAGAGGGGCAGTACTGAGGGAGCGCTGCACTGTTGGAGGGGCAGTGCTGAGGGAGCACTGTACTGTCAGAGAGGCAGTACTGAGGGAGCGCTGCACTGTCAGAGGGGCAGTACTGAGGGAACACTGCACTGTCAGAGGGGCAGTACTGAGGGAGCAGTGTACTGTCAGAGGGGCAGTACTGAGGGAGCACTGCACTGTCAGAGGGACAGTACTGAGGGAGCAGTGTCCTGTCAGAGAGGGCAGTACTGAGGGAGCGCTGTACTGTCAGAGGGGCAGTACTGAGGGAGCGCTGCACTGTCAGAGGGGCAGTACTGAGGGAGCGCTGTACTGTCAGAGGGGCAGTACTGAGGGAGCAGCTGCACTGTCAGAGGGGCAGTACTGAGGGAGCGCAGCACTGTCAGAGGGGCAGTACTGTCAGCGCTGCCATGTCTCAGATGAGAGGTTAAACCCGTCTGTTCTATAAGTTGGATGTAAAAGATCCGATGGAATTATATTGAATAAGAGCAGCAGAGTTAACCCCGGTGTTCTGGCCAATATTTATCTCAATCAACATCACTAAAGCATATTATCTGTTCATTACCACGTTGCTGTTTGTAGGAGGTTGCTGTGCTCAAATTGGCTGCCACATTTTCTACAGTACAACAGTGACTTCACTTCAAAAGGAAGGACGTCATTGGCTTGAAAGCACATCCCAAGATCGTGAAAAGCGCCATATCAATTCAATGTTTTCCTCCCATCTTAAAAGTAATTTCCAAAAGGTAATTGGATGCAAACTTGAAAAGGAGAAATTTTCAGGGCTCTGGGGCAACGGCTCAATTGTTCATTACCATTCGCAACAGGATATGAAAGCTTTGAAATAATTTGATGTGTTGGGATCGCTTGGCTCTGTTTAATTTAATTCCATTGATCACCATGGTAGATGCACATGATATGATGGAGGGCGGCCTCAGGGTGAAGGCGAGACTTATTCTCCACACACATTGAGCGGTGGTCAGTCCTACCAATATCGTCATGGACAGATGTATATGCGACAGCTCGATTGGTGAAGACGAGGTCAAGCAGGCTTTTCTCTCATCTTGGGTCTCCCACCACCGGCCGCAATCCCAGTCTGGCAGCTGTGTTCTTCAGCGCTCGGTTAATGATGGTAATTCCCAGGCACTATTGGTGATGGACATTGAAGTTTCCCCCTCCCAACCCAGATTATAATTTGCGCCCTTTCTGCTCTCGGTGCTCCCATCAACTGGTGTTCAGCATGAAGATGTGCCGATTCATCAGCTGAGGGAGGTCTACATGTGGTAATCGGCAGGAAGTTACCTTGCCCATGTCTGACTGGAAGCCATCAGACTTCATTATATCCTCAGGCAATGTTCAGGACTCAGTGTTTCTTCCTCCCGATTGTATATCCCTGTGTCCCCACCTCTGGTGGGGCTGTGCAGACCCTGGAATGGTGATGCAGGGTTTGAGAATGTTGACTGACAGGTATGGTTCTGTGAGTATGATTATGCGAGAATTTAATGTTTCCAGCGTGTTTCATGGAGTATTGGGGTGCTTGCAGCGTATTTATCTCATTGGTTAATATTTTAAGTGTTTTCCTTTGATTCCTTCGTATTAATCCTTTGGTCCTTTTAATTATTCTACCCCGCGGTCAAACACGATGACATGTTTGTCTGGGTAAGATCACTCCTTCTTCTTGTTCTTGTTCTTGTTCTTGTTCTTGTTCTTCTTCTTCTTCTTCTCAGGCAAAAGAGAAATGAACTGAGAATGAAATTCCTGGAGTGAGGTGGGAGCAGTTTAAACTCGGCAGCCCTGGGAATGAAATTCCTGGATTGAGGCAGGAGCAGTGTAATCTAGGCGGCCCTGGGAATGAAATTCCTGGACTGAGGTGGGAGCAGTGTAATCTAGACGGCCCTGGGAATGAAATTCCTGGACTGAGGTGGGAGCAGTGTAATCTCGGCTGTGCCTGGGAATGAAATTCCTGGACTGAGGGGGGAGCAGTGTAATCTAGGCAGCCCTGGGAATGAAATTCCTGTACTGAGGTGGGAGCAGTGTAATCTAGGCAGCCCTGGGAATGAAATTCCTGGACTGAGGTGGAAGCAGTGTAATCTAAGCGGCCCTGGGAATGAAATTCCTGGACTGAGGTGGGAGCAGTGTAATCTAGGCTGTCCTGGGAATGAAATTCCTGGAGTGAGGCGGGAGCTGTGTAATCTAGGCTGTGCCTGGGAATTAAATTCCTGGATTGAGGTTAGGCTGTCCTGGGAATGAAATTCCTGGATTGAGGCGGGCGCAGTGTAATCTAGGCAGACTGGGAATGAAATTCCTGGACTGAGGCAGCAGCAGTGTAATCTCGGCTGTGCCTGGGAATGAAATTCCTGGATTGAGGCAGGAGCAATGTAAACTTGGCGGCCCTGGGAATTAAATTCTTGAATTGAGATGGGAGCAATGTAATCGAGGCAGCACTGGGAATGAAATTCCTGGACTGAGGCTGGAGCAGTGTAATCTAGGCGAGTCCCATCGTTCCATCACTGGGATATTCTCTCAGATCCCGCCATTTAAGACAATTTATTTATAATTTGTTTTAATCCTGATAGCCTGGTATGGAATAAATCAGAGAACTAGTGTGAGGAAATCCATTTTGTCAGTGGTCTAAACAGGGTGCTAAGGTTGTGAATTTGCAAAGCTTGGGAATTAGGAGCAGAGGGGAAGGAGGAGAGAGCGAGAGGAGAGGCCGGAGATAAAGGTAGGCCAGAGAACCCGGAGCTGGGAGCGAGTGTAAGGGAGTGAGGTAAGTGACATCAGCACACGGGAAGACGCTGCAAAGAAAAAATAGTCTGTTGATTGTGAATTTTTTGAAGTCTTGAGTTTAATTCCGTTAAGTTAGTTGGTAGTCCATTAAATAGAGGCTTGGCAGGGCACCTCAGTCCCGTGGAATGCACACCTTGTGCCATGCGGGAACTCCAGGACACTTCCCACGGGTTTTGGAGCTTGAGCAGCAGCTGGCGTCACTGCGGTGCATCCGTGAGACTGAGAGCTCCGTGGATAGCAGGTTTCAGGAGGTGGTCACCCCGCAGCATAAGAGTGTGTAGGCAGAGAGGGAATGTGTGACCGTCAGACAGACAAGGAGAACCACCCAACTAGTGCAGGAGCCCCATGAGTGCATCTCACTCTCGAACCAGTATTGGATGGTTCCTCTGGGGAGCACAGCCAGAGCCAAGTCCACGGCACCACTGGTGGCTGAGCTGTAGGTGGGGCAGTGGGCAGGAAGGTCGGGAAAGCAATAAGGATAGGAGATTCGATAGTTAAAGGAACAGACAGGTGTTTCTCCTGCCACAGACGTGACTCCAGGATGATATGTTGCCTCCCTGGTGCCAGGGTCAAGGATGTCACTGAGTGGCTGCAGGACATTCTGAGGGGTGATGGTGAACAGACTGAGGTCGTGGTCCATATTGGCATCATCGACATAGGTAGAGTGAGGGATGTGATCCTGTAGGCAGATAATAGGGAGCTAGGAAAGAGATTATAAAGCAGGACCTCGAAGGTAGTAATCTCCAGATTACTCCTGGTGCCACGAGCAAGTGAATATAGAAATAGGAGGATAGAGCAATTAAATGTGTGGCTGGAGATATGGTGCAGGAGGGAGGGCTTTAGATTCCTGGGACATTGGGGCCGGTTCTGGCGGGGGTGGGACCTGAAAAGGCCGGACGGGTTAGACCTCAACAGAGCCGGAACCAATATACTCAAGAGGTGCGGGCGGGGGTGGTTGCGAGTGCTGTTGGGGAGCATTTAAACTAATCTGCCAGGGGGCTGTGCACCAGGATGTGGCATTAGAAAGGAGAAACAAGGTTCACAAAGGATAGGGAGAGACAGATAGCAGTAGAGTATGAAATAGTACGGTATTATGTGGGTTCAGACTAACAGAGAATCCAAGAAGGTCTAAGATAGAAACAGAAAATGCTGGAAACACTCAGCAGGTCAGGCAGCATCCGTGGAGAGAGAAACAGAGTTAACGTTTCAGGTCTGTGACCCTTCATCAGAACTGGAAAAAGTTACAGATGTAACAGATTGTAACCAGGGGCAGGGGCAGGGAAAGGGGGGATGGGAGGAAATAACAAAAGGGACTGTCTGTGATAGGGTGGAAGGCAGGAGTGGTTAAATGTTCCCAATGGGGATGGTAGAATCATCAACAGCTGCCGCCTGAGCTGCAGTCAGAGTGGGAGTGGAGCGGAGAATTAAAGTGACAAGCGCTCCATCCCACTCTGACCTCTCTGTCCTCGGCTTCTTACAACGTCAGCTCGAGGAACAGCACCTCATCTTTCTGTTAGGCACTTTACAGCCTTCTGGACTCAACACTGAGTTCAACAATTTCAGACCATAACCTCGGCCCCTATGTTTCAGGAGGCAGCTGTTGATGATTCTACCATCCCCATTTGCAACATTGAACCACTCCTGCCTTCCACCCTATCACAGGCCGTTCCTTTTATTATTTCCTCCCCTACACCCTTTCCCTGCCCCTGCATCAGATTTCCAGCATCCGCAGTACTTTGCTATTGCAAGGTCTAAGTTAAATGAAAAAGAAAGACTTACATTTATATAGCGCCTTTCACGACCACCAGACGTCTCGAAGCGTTTTACAGCCAATGAATACTTTTGGAGTGTAGTCACTGTTGTAATGTGAGAAACGCGGCAGCCAATTTGCACACAGCAAGCTCCCAGAAACAGCAACGTGATAATGACCAGATAAACTGTTTCTGTTATGTTGATTGAGGGATAAATATTGGCCAGGACACCGGGGATAACTCCTCCACTGTTCTTCGAACTTGTGCAATGGAATCTTTTCCGTCCACCTGAGAGTGCAGACGGGGCCTCGGTTTAACGTCTCACCCGAAAGACGGCACCTCCAACAGTGCAGCACTCCCTCATTACTACATTGGAGTGTCAGTCTAGATTTATGGGCTTAATTCCCTGGAGTGGGCACTTGAACCCACAACCTCTGACTGAGAGGTTAGTGTGCTACCAACTGAGCCACAGCTGACACTGTCAGATGGGTTTACAGTGCATGTGTGTAAACGCACGAAGCGTGGTCAATAAGGTTGGTGAGCTGCAGGAGCAAATAGCAACATAGGAAAATTATGTTGTGGCGATAACAGAGACCTGGCTCTAAAAAGGGCAGGATTGGGTATCAAATATTCCTAAGTATAAGATATTCGGGAAACATAGGGAAGGAAATAAATTTGGTAGGTTAGCAGTATTGATAAAGGAGAATATTAAAGTGCTGGAGAAGAGAGGATGCCTTGGAGGGATAAAGGACAGAATATATTTGGTTGGAGTTAAGGAGCAATAGAGGTACCATTACACTGCTAGATGTATTCTATCGGCCACCAACTAATGGAAAGGAGCAAATTTGCAGGGAAATTAGAGAAGTAGAAGAAATATAGAGTAGTAATAATGGGGGACTTCAGTTATCCTAATATAGACTGGGATAATAATCGTATAAAAGGCAGAGATGGGGAAGAATTTCTGAAGTGAGTTCAAGAGAACTTTCTTGATTGGTGCATTTACGGCCCAAAGAGGAAGGAAGCATTGCTGGATCTGGTTCTGGGGAATGAGGTAGGTCAAGTGGAGAAAGTGTCAGTAAGGGAACATTTAGGGAACAGTGATCATAGTATCATCAAGTTTAGATTAGCTAGGGAAAAGGACAAGGAGCAATCTAGAGAGAAAATATGTAATTGGGGCAGGGCCAATTTCAGTGGGGGGAGAATGGATTTGGCTTGGGTAAATTGGAATCAAATATTGGCAGGCAAAACAGTAATCGAACAATGGACCGCCTTTAAAGAAGAGATGATTCGGGTACAATCGAGGTACATTTCCACGAGAGGGTTAGGCAGCGCAAACAAAGCCGGAGCTCCCTGGATGACGAAAGAGATAGTGAGTAAGAGGAAGCAGGAAAAGAGGGCGTATGACATATGTGAAGTTGAGAATACAAGTGAGAACCAGGCTGAATACACAAAGTTCAGAGAGAAAGTGAAAAACGAAATAAGACGGGCAAACAGAGTATGAGAATAGATTGGCAGCTAACAAAAAAAATGGAATCCAAACGTCTTCTATAGGGATATAAATAGTAAACGGGCAGTAAGAGGAGGGGTGGGGCTGATTAAGGGCCAAAAAGGAGACCTATGAATGGAGGCAGAGGGCATGGTTGAGATATTAAATTAATACTTGATATCTGTCTTTACCAAGAAAGGAGCTGCTGCCAAAGTCATAGTGAAAGAGGAGATAGTTAAGATACTGGATGGACTTAAAATTGATAAAGACGAGGTACGAGAAAGGCTGGCTGTACTTAAAGTAGATAAGTCTCCAGGAGCGGATGGGATGCTTCCTTGGATGCTGAGGGAGGTAAGGGTGGAAATTGCGGAGGTACTGGCCATACTCTTCCAATCTTCTTTAGATACAGTGTGGTGCCAGAGAACTGGAGAATTGCAACTGTTACACCCTTGTTCAAAACGGATGTAAGGATAAACCCAGCAACTGTAAAGCAACCAGTTCAACTTTGCTGGTTGGGAAGATTTTAGAAACTATAATCTGGGACAAAATTAACAGGCACTTAGACAAGTGTGGATTAATTAAGGAAAGCCAGCACTGATTTGTCAAAGGGAAATCGTGTTTTAACTAACTTGTCGTGTTTATTGATGATTCAACAGAGAGGGTTGATGGGCTCAATGCGGTTGATGTGGTGTGCATGGACTTCAAAAAGACATTGATAAAGTGCCACATAATTGACTTGCCAGCAAAGCTGAAGTCCATGGAATAAAAGGGACAGTGGCAGCATGGATACAAAATTGGCGAAGTGACAGGAAACAGAGAGTAGTGGTGAACGGTTGTTTTCCGGAATGGAAGAAGTTATACAGTGGTGTTCCCCAGGGGTTGGTACTAGGATCACTGCTTTTCTTGATATATATTAATGACTTGGACTGGGGTGTAAAGGGCACAATTTCGAAATTTGCAGATGACACAAAACTTGGAAGTATAGTGAACAGTGAGGAGAATAGTGATAGACTTGAAGAGGACACAGACATGCTGGTGGAATGGGTGGACACGTGGCAGATGACATTTAACGCAGAAACATATGAAATGATACGATTTGGTAGGAAGAATGAGGAGAGACAATATAAAGTAAAGTGTACAATTCTAAAAGGGGTGCATGAACAGAGAGACCTGGGGGTATATGTGCACAAATCGTTGAAGGTTGCAGGGCAGGTTGAGAAAACGGTTAAAAAAGCATACGGGATCCTGGGCTTCAAAAATAGAGGCATAGAGTACAGAAATAAGGAAGTTATGATGAACCTGTATAAAACATTGGTTCAGCCTCAACTGGAGTATTGTGTCCAATTCTGGGCACCGTACTTTAGGAAGGATCTGAATGACTTAGAGCGGGTGCGGAAATGATTTACAAGAGCGATTCCAGGAATTAGGGACTTCAGTTATGTGGATAGACTGGAGAAACTGGGGTTATTATCCTTAGAGCAGAGAAGGTTGAGAGGAAATGTGATAGAGGTGTTCAAAATCATGAGGGCTCTGGACAGAGTAGATAGAGAGAAACTGTTCCAATTGGTGGAAAGGTCGCTAATCAGAGGACAGAGATTTAAGGTGATTGGCAGAATAACCAAAGGTGACATGAGAAAAAACTTTTTTACGCAGCGAGTGGTTAGGATCTGGAATACATTACCTTAAAGGGTGGAGGAGGCAGATTCAGTTGTGGCTTTCAAAAGGGGATTGGATAAGTACCAGAAGGAAAAAAATTGCACTGCTTCGGGGCAAGCGCGTGGGAGTGGGACTTGCTGAAGTGTTCTTGTAGAGAGCTGGCACGGGCTCGACGGGCCGAATGGCCTCCTTCTGCGTTGTAACCATTCTATGATTCTATCTTTTAAGAAAGACTTGCATTTATATAACACCTTTCACGACCACCGGACATCTCAAAACGCTTTACAGCTAATGAAGTACTTTCGGAAGTGATGTCACTGTTGTATTGTGGGAAACACGGCAGCCAATTAGTGCACAGCAAGCTCCTACAAAAGGCAATGTGATAATGACCAGATAATCTGTTTCTGTTATGTTGATTGTTGGATAAACATTGGCCATGACACCGGGGATTACGCCCCTGCTCCTCTTCAAAATAGGGACATGGGATCTTTTACGTCCACCTGAGAGTGCAGACAGGGCCTCGGTTTAACGTCCCATCCGAAAGACGGCACCTCCGACAGTGCAGCACTCACTTAGCACTGCACTGGAGTGTCAGCCTAGATTTATGGGCTCCAAGTCCCTGGAGTGGGACTTAAACCCAAAGCATCTGAGTCAGAAGCGAGTGTGCTCCCCACGGAGTCACAGCTACCACATTATTCCTTCTCATTTCTCTCACTTCCTCTTCTTTGGTTCTCAGCTTTAGATCAATACAGGAAGAGAAACCCCCTTCTCTCTGTTCAGTCCTCGGTATTTTTGGACTCTACAAGAATCAAGGGATATGAGGATGGGGCGGGTGTGCGGGTAATGTGGATTTGAGGTCGAAGATCAGCCATGATCTTTATCAATGAAGTGCTCGAAGGGCCGTATTGCGGACTCCTGCTCCTAGGCCTTGAGCATGAACACTGAGCTGATGGGTGCAATGGCAAGGGTGCTTGACAGCATGGATGCACTGGCTAGGTGCGTGGAGGAGTCTGCCGCTAGCAAAGCTGTCATCTGTGTGCAAGCCCTTGAACCCATCCTTGCCTCATTGCAGAGGATGGTTGAATTGCAGGAAGACCGTGGTGAACCAGAGCCGTGTGTAATGGGTGAGGTGGCACGATCCATTGCAGCACAGGCCGACGCAACGCAATGACAAAGTGCTGCAATTCAGTCGTTAGATTGCGCCATCCAGTCTCAGACTGCTGTCATGCAGTCTCAGATTGATGTCACGCAAGCATGAGTACTGCCATCGTCGCAGGGTCAACCACAGTCCCTCAGGCAGCTCACGGTGCCGCAGCAGGCCAGCAATCTGTGCTCGAGCAGATTGCTCCGGATGCTGAGGTTCTGCCCCGGGGGAGTGGCAGTGTGTCGGTCGAACAGGAAGGTGCTGCCCCCTCTCAAGATGACAGCATTTCTGTCCCAACAACGCCACTTACCCATTACATTTGGCACGGCCTGCAACACAGCCAGCCCAGACTGCTGCCGCCCATACAGAGTTGGTGGAGTCAGCTGCCCGGCCCTACAGGCCCAGAGCTGATCGAGGGCGTCCTTCAAGGCAATCTCTTGATCCAGCTTTCAGCAGCCTTCCGCCAGCCTTGCTGCAGCCACTGGGGCTAAATTAGGAGGAGCAGTAAGGTGGGAAGGGGGGAAGGGGGGAAGTGCGCTGGGGGGGATGGACGTCACCCTCGCTGCAGCCAGTGGTGCCACATTAGGAGGAGCAGTAGGGTGGGAAGGGGGGAAGTGCGCAGGGGATGGAGGTCACCATTGCTGCAGCCTCTGGGGCTACATTACACAGGAGCAGTAGGGTGGGAAGGGGGGAAGGGCGCAGGGGATGGAGGTCACCCTTGCTGCAGCCACTGGGGCCACATTAGGAGGAGCAGTAGAGTGGGAAGGGGGGAAGGGCGCAGGGGATGGAGGTCACCCTTGCTGCAGCCACTGGGGCCACATTACAGAGGAGCAGTCGGGTGGGAAGGGGGGAAGTGCGCTGGGATGGAGGTCACCTTTGCTGCAGCCAGTGGGGCCACATTACAGAGGAGCAGTATGGTGGGAAGGGGGGAAGTGCGCAGGGGATGGAGGTCACCGTTGCTGCAGCCAGTGGGGCCACGTTAGGAGGAGCAGTAGAGTGGGAAGGGGGGAAGTGCGCAGGGGGTGGAGGTGAACCTTACTGGACCAAGAGGTGCCACATTCGGAGGAGCAGTAGGGTGGGAAGGGGGGAAGTGCGCAGGGGATGGAGGTCACCCTTGTTGCAGCCTCTGGGCCACATTAGGAGGAGCAGTAGGGTGGGAAGTGTGGAACTGCGCAGGGGGTGGAGGTCACCCTCGCTGCAGCCAGTGGGACAGATTAGGAGGAGCAGTAGGGTGGGAAAGGGGGACGTGCGCAGGGGGTGGAGGTCAACCTTGCTGCAGCCACTGGGGCCACATTAGGAGGAGCAGTAGGGTGGGAAGCAGGGAAGTGCGCAGGGGATGGAGGTCACCATTGCTGCAGCCACTGGGGCCACATTAGGAGGAGCAGTTGGGTGGGAAGGGGGGAAGTGCGCAGGGGGTGGAGGTCACCCTCGCTGCAGCCCGTGGCGCCACATTAGGAGGAGCAGTAGGGTGGGAAGCGGGGAAGTGCGCAGGGGGTGGAGGTCACCATTGCTGCAGCCACTGGGGCCACATTAGGAGGAGCAGTTGGGTGGGAAGGGGGGATATGCGCAGGGGCTGGAGGTCACCCATGCTGCCGCCACTGGGGCCATATTAAAGAGGAGCAGTAGGGTGGGAAGGGGGGAAGTGCGCAGGGGATGGAGTTCACCCTTGCTGCAGCCAGTGGCGCCACATTAGGAGGAGCAGTAGGGTGGGAAGGGGGAAAGTGCGCAGGGGATGGAGGTCACCCTCGCTGCAGCCACTGGGGCCACATTAGGAGGAGCAGTAGGTTGGGAATGGGGGAAGTGCGCAGGGGATGGAGCTCATCCTCGCTGCAGCCACTGTGGCCACATTAGGAGGATCAGTAGAGTGGGAAGGGGGAAGTGCACAGGGGATGGAGGTCACACTCGCTGCAGCCAGTGGGGCCACATTAGGAGGAACAGTAGGGTGGGAAGGGGGGAAGTGCGCAGGGGGTGGAGGTCAACGATGCTGCAGCCACTGGAGCCACATTAGGAGGAGCAGTAGGTTGGGAAGGGGCGAAGTGCGCAGGGGATAGAGGTCACCCTTGCTGCAGCCACTGGGGCCACATTAGGAGGAGCAGTAGGGTGGGAAGGGGGAAGTGCGCAGGGGATGGAGGTCACCCTCGCTGCAGCCTGTGGTTCCACATTAGGAGGAGTAGTTGTTTGGGAAGGGGGGAAGTGCGCAGCGGATGGAGGTCACCCTCGCTGCAGCCACTGGGGCCACATTACGAGGAACATTAGGATGGGAAGAGAAGATGTGCGCAGGGGATGGAGGTCACCCTTACTGCAAGCACTGGGGCCATATTAGGAGGAGCAGCAGGGTGGGAAGGGGGGAAGTGCGCTGGGGATGGTGGTCACCCTTGCTGCAGCCAGTGGGGCCACATTACAGAGGAGCAGTAGGTTCGGAATGGGGAAATGCGCAGGGGATTGTGGTCACCCTTGCTGCAGCCACTGGGGCCACATTACAGAGGAGCAGTAGGGTGGGAATGGGTGAAGTGCGCAGGGGATGGAGGTCACTTTCGCTGCAGCCACTGTAGCCATATTAGGAGGAGCAGTAGGGTGGGAAGGGGGAAGTGCGCAGGGGATGGAGGTCACCCTCGCTGCAGCCAGTGGGGCCACATTAGGAGGAGCAGTAGGGTGGGAAGCAGGGAAGTGCGCAGGGGATGGAGGTCACCATTGCTGCAGCCACTGGGGCCACATTAGGAGGAGCAGTTGGGTGGGAAGGGGGGAAGTGCGCAGGGGGTGGAGGTCACCCTCGCTGCAGCCCGTGGCGCCACATTAGGAGGAGCAGTAGGGTGGGAAGCGGGGAAGTGCGCAGGGGGTGGAGGTCACCATTGCTGCAGCCACTGGGGCCACATTAGGAGGAGCAGTTGGGTGGGAAGGGGGGATATGCGCAGGGGCTGGAGGTCACCCATGCTGCCGCCACTGGGGCCATATTACAGAGGAGCAGTAGGGTGGGAAGGGGGGAAGTGCGCAGGGGATGGAGTTCACCCTTGCTGCAGCCAGTGGCGCCACATTAGGAGGAGCAGTTGGGTGGGAAGGGGGAAAGTGCGCAGGGGATGGAGGTCACCCTCGCTGCAGCCACTGGGGCCACATTAGGAGGAGCAGTAGGGTGGGAATGGGGGAAGTGCGCAGGGGATGGAGCTCATCCTCGCTGCAGCCACTGTGGCCACATTAGGAGGATCAGTAGAGTGGGAAGGGGGAAGTGCACAGGGGATGGAGGTCACACTCGCTGCAGCCAGTGGGGCCACATTAGGAGGAACAGTAGGATGGGAAGGGGGGAAGTGCGCAGGGGGTGGAGGTCACCGATGCTGCAGCCACTGGAGCCACATTAGGAGGAGCAGTAGGTTGGGAAGGGGCGAAGTGCGCAGGGGATAGAGGTCACCCTTGCTGCAGCCACTGGGGCCACATTAGGAGGAGCAGTAGGGTGGGAAGGGGGAAGTGCGCAGGGGATGGAGGTCACCCTCGCTGCAGCCTGTGGTTCCACATTAGGAGGAGTAGTCGTTTGGGAAGGGGGGAAGTGCGCAGCGGATGGAGGTCACCCTCGCTGCAGCCACTGGGGCCACATTACGAGGAACATTAGGATGGGAAGAGAAGATGTGCGCAGGGGATGGAGGTCACCCTTACTGCAAGCACTGGGGCCATATTAGGAGGAGCAGCAGGGTGGGAAGGGGGGAAGTGCGCTGGGGATGGTGGTCACCCTTGCTGCAGCCAGTGGGGCCACATTACAGAGGAGCAGTAGGTTCGGAATGGGGAAGTGCGCAGGGGATTGTGGTCACCCTTGCTGCAGCCACTGGGGCCACATTACAGAGGAGCAGTAGGGTGGGAATGGGTGAAGTGCGCAGGGGATGGAGGTCACTTTCGCTGCAGCCACTGTAGCCATATTAGGAGGAGCAGTAGGGTGTGAAGGGGGAAGTGCGCAGGGGATGGAGGTCACCCTCGCTGCAGCCAGTGGGGCCACATTAGGAGGAACGGTAGGGTGGGAAGGGGGGAAGTGCGCAGGGTGTGGAGGTCACCCTTGCTGCAGCCACTGGGCCCACATTAGGAGGAATAGTAGGGTGGGAAGGGGGGAAGTGTGCAAGGGATGGAGGTCACCCTTGCTGCAGCCACTGGGGCCACATTAGGAGGAGCAGTAGCGTGGGAATGGGAGAAATGCGCAGGGGATGGAGGTCACCCTCGCTGCTGCCACTGGGGCCACATTAGGAGGAACATTAGGATGGGAAGAGGGGAAGTGCGCAGGGGATGGAGCTCACCCTTGCTGCAGCCACTGGGGCCACATTAGGAGGAGCAGTAGGGTGGTAAGGGGGTAGTGCGCAGGGGATGGAGGTCATCCTTGCTGCAGCCACGGGGGCCACATTAGGAGGAGCAGTAGGGTGGGAAGGGGGTATATGCGCAGGGGATGGAGGTCACCCTTGCTGCAGCCAGTGGGGCCACATTAGGAGGAGCAGTAGGCTGGGAAGGTGGGAAGTGCGCAGGGGATGGAGGTCACCCTTGCTGCAGCCTCTGGGGCCACAATTTGAGGAGCAGTAGGGTGGGAAGGGGGCAAGTGCGCAGGGGATGGAGGTCACCCTCGCTGCAGCCACTGGGGCCACATTAGGAGGAGCAGTACGGTGGGAAGGGGGGAAGTGCGCAGGGGATGGAGGTCACCCTCGCTGCAGCCACTGTGGCCACATTGGGAGGAGCAGTAGGTTGGGAAGGGCGCAAGTGCGCAGTGGGTGGAGGTCACTCTTGCTGCAGCCAGTGTGGCCACATTAGGAGGAGCAGTCGGGTGGAAAGGGGGGAAGTGCGCAGGGAATGGAGTTCATCCTTGCTGCAGCCAGTGGTACCCACATTAGGAGGAGCAGTAGGGTGGGATGGGGGGGAAGTGCGCAGGGGATGGTGGTCACCCTCGCTGCAGCCACTGTGGCCACATTAGGAGGAGCAGTAGGGTGTGAAGTGGGGAAGTGCACAGGGGATGTAGGCCACCCTTGCTGCAGCCACGGGGCCACATTAGGAGGAGCAGTAGGGTGGGAAGGGGGGAACTGCGCAGGGGATGGAGGTCACCCTCGTTGCAGCCAGTGGTGCCACATTAGGAGGAGCAGTAGGATGGGAAGGGGTGAAGTGCGCAGGGCGTGGAGGTCACCCTTGCTGCAGCCACTGGGGCCACATTAGGAGGAGCAGTAGGGTGGGTAGCGGGGAAGTGCGCAGGGCGTGGAGGTCACCCTTGCTGCAGCCTCTGGGGCCACATTAGGAGGAGCAGTAGGGTGGGAAGGGGGGAAGTGCGCAGGGTGTGGAGGTCACTCTTGCTGCAGCCACTGGGGCCACATTAGGAGCAGCAGTAGGGTGGGAAGGGAGGAAGTGCGCTGGGGATGGAGGTCACCCTTGCTGCAGCCACTGGGGCCACATTAGGAGGAGCAGTAGGGTGGGAAGGGGGAAGTGCGCAGGGGATGGAGGTCACCCTCGCTGCAGCCTGTGGTTCCACATTAGGAGGAGTAGTCGTTTGGGAAGGGGGGAAGTGCGCAGGGGATGGAGGTCACCCTCGCTGCAGCCACTGGGGCCACATTACGAGGAACATTAGGATGGGAAGAGAAGATGTGCGCAGGGGATGGAGGTCACCCTTACTGCAGGCACTGGGGCCATATTAGGAGGAGCAGCACGGTGGGAAGGGGGAAAGTGCGCAGTGGGTGGTGGTCACCCTTGCTGCATCCAGTGGCACCACATTAGGAGGAGCAGTAGGGTGGGAAGGGGGGAAGTGCGCTGGGGATGGTGGTCACCCTTGCTGCAGCCAGTGGGGCCACATTACAGAGGAGCAGTAGGTTCGGAAGGGGGAAGTGCGCAGGGGATTGTGGTCAACCTTGCTGCAGCCACTGGGGCCACATTACAGAGGAGCAGTAGGGTGGGAATGGGTGAAGTGCGCAGGGGATGGAGGTCACCCTCGCTGCAGCCAGTGGGGCCACATTAGGAGGAACGGTAGGGTGGGAAGGGGGGAAGTGCGCAGGGTGTGGAGGTCACCCTTGCTGCAGCCACTGGGCCCACATTAGGAGGAATAGTAGGGTGGGAAGGGGGGAAGTGTGCAAGGGATGGAGGTCACCTTTGCTGCAGCCACTGGGGCCACATTAGGAGGAGCAGTAGCGTGGGAAGGGGGAAGTGCGCAGGGGATTGAGGTCACCCTCGCTGCAGCCAGTGGTGCCACATTAGGAGGAGTAGTAGTGTGGGAAGGGGGGAAATGCGCAGGGGATGGAGGTCACCCTCGCTGCAGCCACTGGGGCCACATTAGGAGGAGCAGTACGGTGGGAAGGGGAGAAGTGCGCAGGGGATGGAGGTCACCCTCGCTGCTGCCACTGGGGCTGCATTAGGAAGAACATTAGGATGGGAAGAGGGGAAGTGCGCAGGGGATGGAGCTCACCCTTGCTGCAGCCACTGGGGCCACATTAGGAGGAGCAGTAGGGTGCGAAGGGGGTAGTGCGCAGTTGATGGAGGTCATCCTTGCTGCAGCCTCTGGGGCCACATTAGCAGGAGCAGTAGGGTGGGAAGGGGGTATATGCGCAGGGGATGGAGGTCACCCTTGCTGCAGCCAGTGGGCCACGTTAGGAGGAGCAGTAGGGTGGGAAGGTGGGAAGTGCGCAGGGGATGGAGGTCACCCTTGCTGCAGCCTCTGGGGCCACAATTTGAGGAGCAGTAGGGTGGGAAGGGGGCAAGTGCGCAGGGGATGGAGGTCACCCTCGCTGCAGCCACTGGGGCCACCTTAGGAGGAGCAGTACGGTGGGAAGGGGGGAAGTGCGCAGGGGATGGAGGTCACCCTCGCTGCAGCCACTGTGGCCACATTGGGAGGAGCAGTAGGTTGGGAAGGGGGGAAGTGCGCAGGGGATGTAGGTCACCCTTGCTGCAGCCACTGGGGCCACATCAGGAGGAGCAGTAGAGTGGGAAGGGGGAAAGTGCGCAGGGGATGGAGGTCACCCTTGCTGCAGCCACTGGGGCCACATTAGGAGGAGCAGCAGGGTGGGAAGGGGGGAATTGCGCAGGGGGTGGAGGTCTTCCTTGCTGCAGCCACTGGGGCCACATTAGGAGGAGCAGTAGGGTGGGAAGGGGGCAAGTGCGCAGTGGGTGGAGGTCACCCTTGCTGCAGCCAGTGGGGCCACATTAGGAGGAGCAGTAGGGTGGGAAGGGGGGAAGTGCGCAGGGAATGGAGTTCACCCTTGCTGCAGCCAGTGGTACCCACATTAGGAGGAGCAGTAGGGTGGGATGGGGGGAAGTGCGCAGGGGATGGTGGTCACCCTCGCTGCAGCCACTGGGGCCGCATTAGGAGGAGCAGTACGGTGCGAAGTGTGGAAGTGCACAGGGGATGTAGGCCACCCTTGCTGCAGCCACGGGGGCCACATTAGGAGGAGCAGTAGGGTGGGAAGGGGGGAAGTGCGCAGGGGATGGAGGTCACCCTCGTTGCAGCCAGTGGTGCCACATTAGGAGGAGCAGTAGGATGGGAAGGGGGTATATGCGCAGGGGATGGAGGTCACCCTTGCTGCAGCCACTGGGGCCACATTAGAAGGAGCAGTAGGGTGGGAAGGGGGGAAGTGCGCAGGGGATGGAGGTCACCCTCGAAGGCCAACAGTAGAATCTGTAAATAAATCGGGGGAATGTTTGTGGGAAAGTTCGAGGTTGTTGTTGTTATATTTCTTGACTGTTTTGCCATTTATCTCCATGTTGTGAGGACAAGTTTTGTTAGTTCATGAATTGTTGGGCTTGTTTCTAATTGTTTGTCCTGAATAAATGGTACAGCTTTTGTAAGATAAATAATGATTTTATTGTAACTTTACATCTTTCCTGATTTGAATAATTGCAGCTTTGGCCGGCAACAGTGTGTGCGGGATGTTTTCAGTGATGTGCTTCTTCATCCCAGAAGCCATCTTCTCAGTAGGGATTAGAATCGGTGTCTTATCAGCTATTCACGGTCGGCCCTTGCAGTGGCAACATTGTGCACCTCCCTCCCACATTGGTGCTGCTGATCCTCCTCCTCCTCCGCCTCTCCCTCTTGCTCCTCCTCCTCAGGTGATGCACAAATCCCTGGTGGCAATAGCTGGGCCCTCACCATTGCAATGATATGAAGCATGCAGCACTCAACAATGAAGGGGAGACTCGCTCTGGAGATTACTGCAGGGCTCCTCCTGAGTGGTCCAGACTCCGGAACCGTTGTTTGAAGACCCAGAACATCTACACTGAGGTTCCTGTTGGCGCCAAGTCTCTCATTGTATTGCAGCTCGGCAGGGGTGTTGGGTTTATGGAGCGGTGTCATTAGCCAGGTGCAGAGTGGATAACCCTTGTCCCTGAGAAGCCATCCACTAGGTTGACACGATGGTAGGAAGAGGTCTGTTGCAGGATAAAAGTATCGTCGCTGCAGCCATGATAGCGGGCATTGACGGCGAGTATGAGCTGTCTGTGGTCACAAACCAACTGGACATTCAGAGAGTGGAAGCCCTTGTGGTTTCTGAAGACCTCTGCATTCTCATGGGGTGCCCACAATGCCACATGCATGCAGTGAAAGGTGCTCTGAACCATGGGGAAGCCCGCTATCCTCGCAGAGCCACATGCACGTTCACGCTGTTTGTCATGGGAAGAGATGTACTGGCGTCTCCTCTTATACAAATCCTTTGTCACCTTCCGGATGCAACAATGAACAGCGAACTGGGAGATATTCACTATGTTCCTTATAGAAGCCTGAAAGGAGCCGCTGACTTAGAAATTCAGAGCCACTGTCACCTTCACTGCCACCGACAGAGACGTCCTGGTCCAGAGCTGAGGCTGCAGATCTGGTTGCAGGAGATGGCAGAGCTCAGTGACCACCTCCTTGCTGAAGCGCAGCCATTGGAAACACTGCTCCTCAGACAAAAGGAAAATAGGAGGAGTATTCCTCCCTGAATACCCTGGGAGGGTAAGGGCAACACGGTGGCATAGTGGTTAGCACTGGTGCCTCACAGCGCCAGAGACCCGGGTTCGAATCTGGCCTCGGGTGACTGTCTGTGTGGAGTTTGCACATTCTCCCCGTGTCTGCGTGGGTTTCCTCCGGGTGCTCCGGTTTCCTCCCACAGTCCAAAAATGTGTGGGTTAGGTTGATTTGGCTATGATAAATTGACCCTTAGTGTTAGGGGGGATTAAATATGTGGGGTTATGGGGATAGGATGGGATATGTTAGGGGGAATTAAATACGTGGGGTTACGGGGGTAGGGTGGGATATGTGTACTGTGGGGATTAAAGCAGGGACAGGGTACTGGATTTGGATGATCAGCCATGATCGTATTGAATGGCGGAGCAGGCTCGACGGGCCGAATGGCCTACTCCTGCTCCTAGATTCTATGTTTCTATGTCTATGTTTCTATGTCTCATGATGGCCCTCCTCCCTCTGGTCGCGTTTGCCGCTCTCTCTCTCTCCGCCTCTGCTGTCTCCGAAGGTGAAGCTGGACGTTGCCCCAAGTTAGTGCAGCCCCCATCGAAGCTTCTAAATATCGTTAGAAGGAAGATGAAATAAAAATGAACCTCCAAATTGGTGCTCAGGACCCAAAACTCCTTCAGTGAGCATCGAATCTCTCCAGATGTGTCTCTCCCTCTCAACCTGCTCCTATCGCCCCGTTACCACCACCCCCCCCCCCCCCGAAGGTGCTCAGCGGAGGTGGTCACCAACCCACTTTTCCCCCCATGATTATCTGTGTTTCTCTCTTTGTCGTTCCCCATCCAACCCGCGCTGCTGTCAGCTTGTTGATTCTGAAGGTGATTTCGTGTTACCAAGATTCAAATGTTCAACTCAAGTAAATTTATTGGAAGTTACTCTTATTTAACGAATTTCAGTCTGCTACCGACACTGAACATTTGTATCAGGCCAGAAGAATGCTGTCTTGGTTGAGGAGACTTTTCACCTAATGGCGAAAGGCCATCGACCCGAAACGGTAACTCAGTTTCTCTCTCTCTCCACAGATGCTGCCTGACCCGCTGAGTATTTCCACCATTTTCTGTTTTCATTTCAGATTTCCAGTATCCGCAGTATTTTGCTTCTGATTTCACCTGATGCTCGGTATGGTTACTTACAGAGTCACAGGAACAAATCCTGGCAGATCACATCCACATCTTTAAATGTCTGAAATATCCGCTAATCATTCAGTTCCAGTCAGTGTCTCCTTTCCCACCCTCTCCAGTTCTGCATTATTGGCACTGCTTCTGATGGTTAAAGAAGGATCTCAAGGATAAATTACATTCTCACAAAACGTTAATTCAGCCAGATTTCAACACATTTCTTTCTGATCATTGTTTTGAATTTACAATTGGATCCCATGCCCGTCTGTCACAGTTCAGTGGATCTGTCAGTGAGACACAGGGTGATTCTCTATTGCCTCCTGCTGTACTTCAGGATAAAAAATCTCAGCTGATTGTAACTGAAGTACTGAGGATAAGAAAATCCTTTGATATCTTCTCGTCTAATATTCTCTGCACAAGTTGGAAACAACAGGTGAAAAAGTACAAGGATAAATCTCTTCCATTTGTGTTCAGATACTTTACAACAGCATTTGGCGGCACTTTGCCTGTGGGTTAAGTCGTCTGATTTCGATGCTGATAAATGCATTTAGTGGGACATTACCTGCGAAATCATCACTATTTACTCTAATTCAGAGGCCATTATTTGCAATGTTACTTGGCAAATCTTCCTTTCAATGAGCTAGAATTTGTGTATTTCAACAAAAATGCAGTACACTCAATCTTCAAAACATATCTGATAGCCCAGTTATCTTTATAACAGCAGTGCACTTCTATTTATTATCTTAGCATTGTCGTATTACATCCGTACATTTTACATACAATTGCCTGTAATTATTGCATGCCAAGGTTGCAGTTTCTGTATTTTGCTGTTGCATTCATTTTCAGTTCTAAATAGAATGGATATTCTGACCAGGAGCAGGAATCTAAGCGGGATTTCCCCCTCCCGAACACAGGGGCACAGAAGCGAACTGCACCGCTCCAAATGCTGACTGATCCCGGGACACGAAGGCTTCCTGAGAGGGTCTGGTCCTTTGTGTCCCTGGTACCTCGGGCGGTGCTTTTGTCTGCTGGGCTAAATTTAGATCGATCATTTAATCTCTCGTTGATCAAACATCTGTTTCTTTCAGATTGTATTTATTCCATTTCATTTACTGATTCCACAATGGATTCCCGATTATTCTTACAATAAGCCCTGTATTCAGCTCCACAGGTAATATGATTAGATAATATCATTCAATGTCGGTAATGAGTTGCAGATTTCACCCCGAATTCCATGAAACTGCTGCTTTTGCTCCCAGCCTGATGAATAATTTCCCTGTTTATTTCCCTTCCTCACAGTGAACTTAGTGACGATTGGGATCCTGTCTCGGGGAAAGTGCGGTCTCTCCAAATGTGTCACTCGCTACCTGGTGGCCATGGCAGCGGCGGATCTACTGGTCGTTATCCTCGACCTGATATTGAGGCACATTCCTATTGTTTATGAGGAACAGTTTGATTTCGTGTATTCCATCCGCGTGTGTAATATCCACGCCGTCCTGCTGTTCGCAGCCACAGACTGTTCTGTCTGGTTCACCGTCACTTTCACCTTTGATCGATTTGTGGCCATTTGTTGCCAGAAGCTGAAAACTAAATATTGCACCGAGAAAACGGCGGCTGTGGTTCTGGGAACAGTGACTGTGCTGAGCGGTTTAAAGAACATCCCCTGGTATTTTATGTTCACAGATCGGTATTGGCTTCAGAACCTCCCCTGGTTTTGTGATGTCACAATCTATGTTGTGTTCTCACGTGTCTGGGGAACAATCGAGCTCCTTCATTATATTCTCACCCCGTGTGTCCCATTTGTGGTGATTGTGCTGCTCAATGTTGTCACCGTCAGACACATTTTAGTGGCCAGCAGAGCCCGCAGGAGACTCCGGGGTCCCAGCAGTGGGGAGATTTGCAGAGACCCAGAGATGGAGAGCCGCAGGAAATCCATCATTTTACTGCTTGTTATCTCCGGCAATTTCATCCTGTTATGGGCAATGTTTATGGTGTTTTCTATATGGAGCCGGATGGGGTTTTTGATGTATGAGTCTGTATTTTTACCTGATTATGTAATGGAACTGGGATTCATGCTGCAGCTGCTGAGTTGCTGCACAAACACTGGGATTTACGCCCTGACCCAGACTAAGTTTAGACAGCAGTTGAAGAATGTGGGGAAATATCCCTTTACTCTGATTGTAAAATTCATTAAAGGATGAGAAGAAGTGGAGACTTTGCAGCCCAAGATTTGAGAGTTCCCTGGGCCTGATATTGTGGCCTCCCGCACAAAGATGGCGGATCCGGGACCTAGCACAAAGATGGGGGATCCGGGGCCCAGCACGAAGATGGCGGATCCGGGGCCCAGCACGAAGATGGCGGCTCTGGGGCACCGCACAAAGATGGCGGCTCTGGGGCCCCGTACAAAGATGGCGGCTCTGGGGCCCCGTACAAATATGGCGGCTCTGGGGCCCCGCACAAAGATGGCGGCTCTGGGGCTCCGCACAAAGATGGCGGCTCTGGGGCTCCGCACAAAGATGGCGGCTCTGGGGCTCTGCACAAAGTTGGCGGCTCTGGGGCCCCGCACAAAGATGGCGGCTCTGGGGCCCTGCAGAAAGATGGCGGCTCTGGGGCCCCGCACAAAGATGGCGGCTCTGGGGCACCGCACAAAGATGTCGGCTCTGGGGTTCCACACAAAGATGACGGCTCTGGGACCCCGCAGAAAAATGGCGGCTCCGGGGCCAAACACAAAGATGGCGGCACTGCGGAACCCGCACAACGATGGCGGCTGTGGGGCCAGGCACAAAGATGGCGGCTCTGATGCACTGCAGAAAGTTGGCGGCTCTTGGGCCCCGCACATAGATGGTGGCAACCGTGCCCTGCACAAAGGTTACGGTTCTGGGGCCTCGCGCAATGATGGCGGCCCTCCCCATCCCCGCGCTCAGAACAAAAATGGCGGCTTTGGGGCCCCGCACAAAGATGGCGTCTCCGGGGCCCCACTCAAAAATGGCGGCTCTGGGGCCCCGCACAAAGATGGCGGCTCTGGGGCTCCGCACAAAGATGACACCTCTGGGGACCCGCACAAATATGGCGGCTCTGTTGCCCCGCACAAAGATGGCGGCTCTGGGGCCCCGTACAAATATGGCGGCTCTGGGGCCCCGCACAAAGATGGCGGCTCTGGGGCTCCGCACAAAGATGGCGGCTCTGGGGCTCCGCACAAAGATGGCGGCTCTGGGGCTCCGCACAAAGTTGGCGGCTCTGGGGCCCCGCACAAAGATGGCGGCTCTGGGGCCCCGCAGAAAGATGGCGGCTCTGGGGCCCCGCACAAAGATGGCGGCTCTGGGGCACCGCACAAAGATGGCGGCTCTGGGGCACCGCACAAAGATGTCGGCTCTGGGGTTCCACACAAAGATGACGGCTCTGGGACCCCGCAGAAAAATGGCGGCTCCGGGGCCAAACACAAAGATGGCGGATCAGGGGCCCAGCACAAAGATGGCGGCTCTGGGGCCCCGCACAAAGATGCTGGCTCCGGGACCCAGCACAAAGATGGCAGCTCCGGGGCCCCGCACAAAGATGGCGGCTCCGGGGCCGCGCACAAAGATGGCGGCTCTGGGGCCACGCACAAAGATGGCGGCTCCGGGGCCGCGCACAAAGATTGCGGATCCAGGTCCGCGCACAAAGATGGCGGCACTGCGGAACCCGCACAACGATGGCGGCTGTGGGGCCAGGCACAAAGATGGCGGCTCTGATGCACTGCAGAAAGTTGGCGGCTCTTGGGCCCCGCACATAGATGGTGGCAACCGTGCCCTGCACAAAGGTTACGGTTCTGGGGCCTCGCGCAATGATGGCGGCCCTCCCCATCCCCGCGCTCAGAACAAAAATGGCGGCTTTGGGGCCCCGCACAAAGATGGCGTCTCCGGGGCCCCACTCAAAAATGGCGGCTCTGGGGCCCCGCACAAAGATGGCGGCTCTGGGGCTCCGCACAAAGATGACACCTCTGGGGACCCGCACAAATATGGCGGCTCTGTTGCCCCGCACAAAGATGGCGGCTCTGGGGCCCTGCACAAAGATGGTGGCTCTGGGGCCCCGCACAAGGATTGCGGCAGTCACTCGGAGTCTTTCCCTGGCGGCGAGAGGCGAGTATCTGGATGGCGGGAGCAGTTGGAGTCCCGTTTACTGTGAGAGCGGGCGGCGAGGCGGAGTAGCCTGGCCCAGCACGGCCCACAGGATCCCGAGCAGCCCAGCCCGAGGTGGAGATGGCCCGGCACCAGGACTTTATTAGTCATTATAACACTTTAAAATCATTACACCACTTTACAGATCTTTTATAACCCTTTACAAATCATTATGAACATTAATAAAACATTATGACGCTTTTTCAATCATTATGACAGTAAATAAATCATTTTTATAACTAATTCTTGGGATGTGGGCGTCGCTGACGAGGCCAGCCTTTATTGCCCATCCCTAATTGCCCTTGAGCAGGTGGTGGTGAGCCGCCTGAGACAAGCGACTGTCTTGCTGGGACTTTTCAGAGGCCATTTCAGAGTCAACCACATTGCAGTGGGTCTGGAGTCACATTTCTGCCAGACCAGGTAAGGGAGGCAGATTTCCTTCCCGAAAGGCCATTAATGAACCAGATGGGTTTGTTACGACAATCTGGTACTTTCATGGTCACCATTATTGACACAAGCATTTCATTCCAGATTTGATTAATTAATTGAATTTAAATTCCCCCAGTTGGTGGGATTTGAACACATGTCTCTGGATCATTTGTCGAGTCATCTGGTTTACTAGTCCAGCAACATAACCACTATGCTACCGTACCCTTCAAAAATATCACCGTTCTTTCATCATCACTGGTTCAAAATGCTGAAATTCCTTCCACAACAGTATTGTGGGAGCAACATCACCACGCGGACTGCAGCGGCTCAAGATGAAGGCCCACCATTTTCTCATGGGTAACTAGGGATGGGCAAGTGATACCGGCCTTGACAGCGTCACCCCTAGCCTGAGAATAGATACATACAAATAATAAAATAGGATTAAAATCAATGATTTTATAATTCATTGATTGAAACCAGATGAGGCCTGTGATCAAGTACGCTAAACAAATTGTCAACACCACTTGGATCTCCAATTCTATCGTTGTATTATTGATACTACTCACTCTTTCCCAATTTCCCAATCATTACAAAATGTGCTTGTTAAATTATCACATATTACCAAAATTGAAGCCCATGGGATTAAAGTGGCAGTGACAACAGTTTGTCAGCAATCGGTCAACAATCGGTCTGTTACAGTGAGAGGTTTTTGTATATTTAAGAGAGGATTAAAGTAAGGGGTATATCAGAGTGGTACAGAGAGGTGTGTGAGGTGTATCGGTGTGTTACTGTAAGGATGTGTGGGGTATATCAGAGTGTTATAGTCAGGGGCGTGGGTTTATATCAGAGTGTTACAGTGAGGGGTGTTGGGTATATCGATATTTACAGTGAGGGGTGTGTGGGGTATTTCAGAGTGTTGTAGTCAGGGGAGTGGGTTTACATCAAAGAGCTACAGTGAGGGGTGTGGGGTACATCAGAGTAATACAATGAGCGGTGTTGGGTATATCAGAGTCTTACAGTTAGAGGTGTGGTGTATAACAAAGTGTTACTATCAGGGGTGTGGGTTTATATGAGTGTTTTACCTTTAGGGGTGTCGGGTATATCAGAGTGTTACAGCGAGGGGTATGGAGTATATCAGAGAGTGTTACAGTGAGGGGTATGGAGTAAATCAGAGAGTGTTACAGTGAGGGGCGTGGCGTAAAACGATGTGTTGCAGTGAGGGGTATGGAGTATATCAGAGAGTGTTACAGCGAGGGGTATGGAGTATTTCAGAAAGTGTTACAGTGAGGGGCCTGGGGTAAAACGGTGTGTTACACTGAGAGGTTTAAGAACATAAGAACGTAAGAAATAGGAGCAGGAGTAGGCCATTCGGCCCCTTGAGCCTGCTCCGACATTCAATGAGATCATGGCTGATTTTCTGCCTCAATTCCTTTCACCAGCCTTGTCTCGATATCCCTTGATGCCCTTACTAGTCAGAAACCTATCGAAATCTGTTGTGAATATACCCAATGGCTGAGCCTCCACAGCCCTCTGGGGTAGAGAATTCCAAAGATTCAATACACTCTGTGTGAAGAAATGTCTTTATTAGAGTTAAATATATTTCTAAAGGCGAAAGTGATCAAGGGATATGGGGAGAAAGCAGGGACAGGGTACTGAATTTGGATGATCAGCCATGATCGCATTGAATGATGGAGCAGGCTCGAGGGGCCGAATTGCCTACTCCTGCTCCTATCTTCTATGTTTTCTATGCTTCTATGCTTCTCATCTCAGTCCTGAATGGCCTACCCTTTATCATGAGGCTGTGGCCCCTGGTTCTAGACTCCCCAGCCAAGGGAAACATTCTCCCAGCATTCAACCTATCAAGCCCTGCAATAATTGTTTATGCTTCAATGAGATCCCCACTCATTCTTCTGAATTCAAGAGAATACAGGCCTAGTTTACTTAATCTCTTCTCATATGACAGTCCCGCCTTCCCAGGAATCAATCTCGTGAACCTTCGTTGCACTCCCTCTTTGGCAAGTTTATCCTTCCTCAGGTAAGGAGAACAAAATTGTACACAGTACTCCAGATGTGGTCTCACCAAGGCCCTATATAAAGGGAGTAAGACTTCTTTACTCCTGTACTCAAATTCTCTTGTAATGAAGGCCAGCATACCATTAGCCTTCCTTGGGGTATGTAAGAGAGTGTTATAATCGGGAGTGTGGGGTATATCAGAGTTTTACAGTGAGGGGTGTGGTTTATTTCAGAGTGTTATATTGAGGGGTGTGGGGTATATCAGATTATTACAGTGATGGGTGTGGGGTACATCAGAGTGTTACAGTGAGTGGTGTGGGGTAAATCAGAGAGTTACAGTGACGGGTGTGGGGTTTATCAGCGTGTCACAGGTAGGGGTGTGAGGTATATCAGTTGGTTACAGTGAGGGGTGTGGTGTATATCACAGTGTTACAGTGAGGGGTGTCGTATCTATCAGTGTGTTACAGTGAGGGGTATGAGCTATATCAGTGTGACAGTGAGGGGTGTGGGGTAATTCAGAGTGTTACAGTGAGGGGTGTGGTGTATATCATTCTTACAGTGAGGGGTGTCGTGTCTATCAGTGTGTTACAGTGTGTGTGTGAGCTATATCAGTGTGACAGTGAGGGGTGTGGGGTATTTCAGAGTGTTGCAGATAGGTGTGTGGTTTATCTGTGAAGGAATAAGCTATATAACCTATTCAAAAACATACACAATTCTATCAAAGAATTCTGGCCTTATTAAAATATGACAAACTGGGTCTGGAAATATAGAAACCTAACTATGAAAAAGCTGTGAAAGCTTTCTGGCTATAGCGATAAGATAGTTGTTGAAACTGAGTCAATAACCTTATTGAAACAGAAGGTTAAAGGCTGACCTTTCGGAACAAGATAATGCTTCACCCTGGTTAAGGTGTTCTAATTTACACTTCGTAAAGAAGCACAAGCATCTGCCTTCGGAAAAATGACATCAAGTAAAACGCACCTGCCGTTACACCGTTTTGTTATGGGAAATTTAGAACACCTAGAGAAGAGACACAATTATGTAATGCTACCAGCTGTGGTGACTGTAAGAATTGCAGGGGTCAGCAGAAAAATGACTAGAGATAATTAGCTTACATCAGCAGAAAACCTTAAAGGAAATACCACTGGAAAAGGGTAAAAATATTGAACTCTCAAATGGGATAGTAGACTCGCTTTAAAGGGACAAGGTGATTCTTGGCTTGAGAGGCGGCTCTGTATATCTCCAACTCTTTGTACATCGGGTGTCAAAGGTATTTGTTTTTGGTGGATATCCTGTAGAAAACTAAGAACTGTAAAACTGTAGCGAAGTTAAGATTTGAAAGTAAGGTTCTCTGATAATAGATATGTAAGTTTTCTCTTTTTGGAAGTGTTAATGTTGCGATTGACTCACCAACTGTAAATTACATTTCAGTTCTTTAATAAATCTATATATTTTTAGAATTGTCTCACATCAGACATCTGTATCAAACTCACGAACTCAATCTCTGTACACTCTTTGGTGAGGAGTTGCAGAGTTCTGGGGAGTTTTCCGGACCCTCATCCTCATAATATCCGGAACGTTACAGTCTATTTAATCTTATTAAAAGTGCTATCTGGAGGACGGTAACATTTTCAGGTTTTTCCTTTCCTTTAGGGAGAGATCGACCGGATCTTTAGACCCAATTAAGCATCTTTAGGATTCGGCTCCCTCAAAGTTTAGTTGAAAGTGAACGTCTGAGGAATATGCCTGATCTGGGGTAGCCCTAAAGGTGCTCGGACTAGTAATTATCCCTTCATATCAGCGTGTTGCAGTGAGGTGTAAGGGTTAAATCAGAGAGTTACAGTGAGGCATGTGGGGTATATGTCAGTGTTACAGTGAAGGATGTGGGGTTATTCATATAGTTAAAGTGAGTCGTGTGGGGTATATCTGTGTGTTACATGAAGGGTGTGGTGTATATCAGTATTACAGTGAGAGCTGTCGTGTAAATCACAGTTTTACAGCGAGGGGTATGGGGTAAAGCAAAGTATTACAGTGTGGTGTGTGGGGTATATCAAATTTTTACAGCGAGGGGTGTGTGGTATATCAGAGTGTTACTTTGATGGTTGTTGGGTATATCAAACTGTTACAGTGAGCGGTGTGGGGTATATCAGAGTGTTAAAGTGAGGTGAGTGGGGTACATCAAAGTGTTAAAGTGAGAGGTGTGTGATATGTAAGACAATTTAAGTGAATGGTGTGGGGTATAACAGAGTCTTACAGTGAGTGGTGTGTGGTATATTGATGGTTGTTGGGTATATCAAAGTGTTACAGTGAGGGGTGTGGGGTATATCAGAGTGTTAAAGTGAGGGAAGCGGCGTATATCAGAGTGTTAGCATAAGGGGTGTTGGGTATATCGGTGTGTTACACGAAGGCATGTGTGGGGTATATCAGAGTGTTGTAGTCAGGATAGTGGGTTTGCATCAGAGTGCTACAGTTACGGGTGTGGGGTACATCAGAGTAATACAATGACCGGTGTTGGGCATATCAGAGTGTTGCAGTGAGGGGTGTTCAGTATCTGAGTGTTACAGTGAGGGGCTGTGGGGTATATCAGATTATTATAGTGATTGATGTGGGGTATATTAGTGTTGCAGTGAGGGGTGTTCAGTATCTGAGTGTTACAGTGAGGTTTGTGGGGTATATCAGAGTGTTAAAGTGAAAGGTGTGGGGTATATCAGAGTGTTAAAGTGAATGGTGTGGGGTATATCAGTGTGTTACAGAGAGGGGTGTGGGGTATATCAGAGTGTTAAAGTGAAAGGTGTGGGGTATATCAGAGTGTTACAGTGAGGGGTGTGGGTTATATCAGTGTTACAGTGAATGGTGTGGGGTATATCAGAGTGTTACAGTGAAAGTTGTGGGGTATATCAGAGTGTTAAAGTGAAAGGTGTGCGGAGATCAGAGTGTTAAAGTGAATGGTGTGGGGTATATCAAAGTGTTACAGTCAATGTTGTGGGGTATATCAGAGTGTTAAAGTGAAGTGAGTGGTCCATTACTCTGTATCTAATCCATGGGTACCTGCCTGTTACAATGAAAGGTCTATGACCTGAAACGTTAACTCTCTTTCTCTCTCCACAGATGCTGCTGACCTGCTGAGTATTTCCAGCATTTTCTGTTTTTACTTCAGATTTCCAGCATCCACAGTATTTTGCTTTTTGTGCGCCTGCCTGGAATTATTTGATCGGACAGTATTGAGGGAGCTTTAAGAACATAAGACATAGGAGCAGGAGTAGGCCATTCGGCCCTTCGAGCCTGCTCCGCCATTCAATATGATCATGGCTGTCCTTCTAAATAATCTCCACTTTCCTGCACTATCCCCATATCCCTTGATTCCCTCAATATTCAAAAATCTATCGATCTGTGTCTTGAATATACTCAATGACTGATTTTCCCCAGCTCTCTGGGCTATAGAATTCCAAGGATTCACCACCCTCTGAATGAAGACATTTCTCCTCATCTCAGTCCGAAATGACCGACCCCTTATTCTGAGACTGTGACCCCTGGTTCTAGACTCCCAGGCCAGGGGAAACATCCTCCCTGCATCTAAGCAGTCAAGCATATTAAGCATTTTGTATGTTTCAATTAGATCACACCTGATTCTTCTAAACTCTAGAGAATATAGGCTTCGTCTACTCAATCGCTCCTCATAGGACAACCCCCCATCCCAGGAACCAGCCTGGTGAACCTTCCTTGCCCTCCCTCTTTGACAAGTATATCCTTCCATAGTTAATATGACCAAAACTGTACACAGTACTCCAGGTGTGTATCTCACGAGGGACCTATATAATTGCAATAAGACGTCATTACTTTTATACTCAAATCCTCTTGTAATGACAGCCAACATACCATTTGCTTTCCTAATTGCTTGCTGTACCTGCAGGTTAATGTTCAGTGATTCGTGTACAAGGACACCCAGGTCCCTCTGAAGACCAACATTTCCCAATCTCTCACCATTTAAAAAATACTCTAGTTGGAAAAATAGAAAATCAAAGTGGATAACTTCAAATTTCTCAGCATTATATTCCATCCACATATTACATCCACGTAAGTTATTAGATTAATCACAATGCAACCAGACAATCAACAAATATAAAGTGTTGTAGTTCTTCAATTCGCAGTATTAAAAAGCACTGAACAAAATGGGTATCCGTATTTTCAACTTCAATAACTTCCATGAATAAACGTGGTCTTCTTGAACCAGCACACCACCCATGTAACAGGTCAGAAATGCAGCACTTATTCACAAGTGCAGAAAAACACATACACACTTTGTGTCACTGAATTATAAACAAAAAGCAGGAAAAACGGTGATGTAACAGAAATAAACATCTGCCTTTCTTTCTGGACAGGAGAACCAGTCAGACTGACTGGGAAATGTTCACTCATATGTTGATGTGAAGATTTATAATTTACCAATTTCGCTCACAGTGTTTTTCTCTCAAACATTCTCCACAATATTATTCCTGCTCTTATCAAGAACAATGTTGAATTATTTTAGGTACTTCACAATTAAAAGCGGGGAACAAACTTCATTGTACTCACAATTTTTAATCTCCTATATCAAACATTCAATCGAATTGTACGTTATCAGTTTAATCAAAGTATTTTCTGTGTCTTTCTCAATAAACAAATAAAATAGTTTCCTGCAATTTTTATACATCATTACATATCTCTTGTTTCTGTTAACACTTCCCTAAATGTTTAAGAGGAAATCTATATTTACATTATTCCTGTGACTTGTTAGGACAATAGAACGACAGGCAAAATAAAAGGTTTTGTGTTTTTCCATTTTTTCGTTCTCTTCCTATATGTCTTAATGGTATATATTTTTAAAATTCATTTAAAAGTAATATGTAACTCCTACAAATCCTCCCCTGCCCTCCCCCTCCTCAACACCATGGTTGCATGTTTGTGTAAAGCTAATCACTTCACTTGATCACACACAATCAAAAATTGAGAAAATTCAATTTTAAAACATTTTAAGCATTTCAGAACCTCTTTAAAAACGTTTGGACTTCAAGACCTGTTTGAAACTTGTTTAGATGAGGAGGAAATTGACTTTTCCTTCTGTTTCTTCCAAAATCATATTCAAAACTTAGGGGGGGAAATGTTTTTAACACTCATTTATTGTGAAAAGTTCATTAAAAATCTTTAAATTCTTTCAAGTCTCGTTGCAGCTTTGACATAAGAAGTTGCTCCAAGTTTCTCTTTCTCCTTCAATGCTGTCGTTAAAAATACAACAATAAAAAATAAAATAAAGTCTAATCCCAAACGGAGCTCAAATCAGAAAGTGAGTAACATGGTTAAACTTGCTAAGAAGGCGGTGAGGTTATCTCTCCCCAGCCCTGGCGATGAGTTGGGATCAGTGCTGTACTTGCCCTGGGAGCATTTGATTGGGACAGTGCAGAGAGCTTTAATCTTTATATAGCCCGTGCTGTTATTGCCCTAGGATTGTTTGATTGGGACAGTGCAGAGAGCTTTAATCTTTATATAGCCCGTGCTGTTATTGCCCTAGGAATGTTTGATTGGGACAGTGCAGAGAGCTTTAATCTTTATATAACCCGTGCTGTTATTGCCCTGGGAATGTTTGATTGGCACAGTGCAGAGAGCTTTAATCTTTATATAACCCGTGCTGTTATTGCCCTGGGAATGTTTGATGTGGCACTGCAGACGGAGCTTTACTTTGCATCCCGGGTGTTTGGGTATTGGCCCCCTCCACCCGCTCCAGCTCACTGTGCGGCCTGTGAATTTAAGTGCGCAGGGTCTTACAGATCGCCGCGCGGCCAAGAACCTTCCAGGGAACATTGCTCAGCAGGTCAGGCAGCATCTGTGCAGTGAGAAACTGAGTCAACGTTTCAGGTCGATGACCTTTCATCAGAAATGGAAAATGTTACAGATGTAACAGATTTTAAACAAGTACAGAGGCA
Organism: Squalus acanthias; assembly: GCA_030390025.1. Taxonomy (NCBI): domain Eukaryota; kingdom Metazoa; phylum Chordata; class Chondrichthyes; order Squaliformes; family Squalidae; genus Squalus; species Squalus acanthias. The sequence goes on from JASTWF010000246.1 coordinate 93,231, forward strand.
GGGAAAAGAGGGTATGGGAGGAAAGAACAAAAGGGAAGGTCGATGCTGTACCTGCCCTGGTTGTGTTTGGTGGGATTGGGTAGTGGGAGCTTTGCTCGTGCTGTACTTGCCTTGGGAGAAATTAATGGCACAGTGCAGAGGGAGATTTACCCGTTACCTAACAGGTGCTGCACCTGCCGTGTAAATGTTTGATGAGGCAGTGTAGAAGTAGCATTTAACTGTAATTAACCCACGCTGTACCTGCACTTGGAGTATTTGATGGGGACAATGAAGAGCGAAATTTACTCTGTATCTATCGTGTGCTGTACCTGCCTTTGGAGTGTTTAATAGGACTGTGTAGAAGGAGCTTTACTCTTTATCTAACTGGTGTACCTGCCCTGGGAGTGATTGATGGGGTAGTGTAGAGGGACTTTTACTTTTTATCTAACCCGTGGTGTACCTGCCTGTGAGTGTTTGTTGTGACAGTGCAAAGTGAGATTTACTTTGTATCTCCGTGTCCGTCCCTACCTCAGCTCATCTGCTGCTGATACCCTCAAATATGCCTTTGTTATCTCTGGACTTGACTATTCCAATGCACACCTGACCGGCCCCACATCTTTCACCCTCCGTAAACTTAAACTTAACCAAAATTCTGCTGCCATATCCTAACTCGCACCAAGTCCCGGTCACCCATCACTCCTGTGCTTGCTGACCTACACTGGCTCCCGGTCCAGCAACGCTTCAATTTGAAAATTCTCATCTTTGTTTTCAAATCCCTCCACGCTCTCTCCCTCCCTATCTCTGTAACCTCCTCCAGCCCTACAACCCTCCGAGAAATCTGCACCCCTCCAATTCTGGCCTCTTGAGCATCCCTGATTTTAATCGCTCCTGCGGCTATATTTTTATCTTTATTCCCCATCTCTCTCTTTCTTTTAATCTCTTTCTGCAGCTGTAACTCTCCGTATATCTTTTTACTTCTTTCTTGATCGCTGTCTTTGTATTTCTCACTATCTGCTTTCTGGTCCCCAGTTTCTCTCACTGGTTCTCTGGGAATTTGGGAGTGATGAAATAGAAGAATGAAAGATGTTTTATTTAAATTTGGGGAGACAGGCGGTGAGGGTCCCTGGTTACATTTGGGGCCAGTGGGATACAAACGCAGGCTGTACAGTCAAAGAGGCGTGTCCTGTATCTCTACAGCTTTCTTTATATCTCTGTATCTCTCCCTCTCTGTATATCTCTGAACCTCACTCTTTATGTGGCTCTCTGTATATGAATCTCTATTTATCTGTTTCTTGCTTTATATGTCTGTATCTCTCTAAACCTTTCCTTCATCTCTTTATAATTCTTTATTTGTTGAAATCTCTACATCTCTCACTTTGAATCTCCCTCTACACTGTCCAATCAAACACTCACAGGGCAGGCACAGCACGGGATAGATACAGAGTAAAGCTCTTTCCGCACTGTCCCATCAAGCAATCCCAGGGCAGGTACAGCACAGGTTAGATACAGAGTAAAGCTCTCTCTACACTGCCCCATCAAAGAATCCCAGGGCAGGTACAGCACAGGTTAGATACAGAGTAAAGCACCTTCTGCACTGTCCCATCAAACACTCCCAGGTCAGGTACAGTACGTGTTAGATACAGATTAAAACTCCCTCTACACTGTCCCATCAAAAACATTCAGAGGGCAGGTACACCACGGGATTAGTTAAAGAGCAACGCTCTCTCTGCATTGTCCCATTAAACACTCAGAGGGCAGGTACACCACGGGATTAGATACAGAGTAAAACTCATTCTACACTGCCCCATCAAACACTCCCAGGGCAGGTACAGCACGGGATTAGATACAGAGCAAAGCTCCCTCCACACTGTCTCATCAAAGACTCGCAGGTAAATCCTTGCTATACCTTCCCTGAGAGGACATGATGGTAGGACTGTGTGCAGGAAGCTTTACTCTGCATCTAACCCGTGCAGTACCTACCCTGGGAGTGAATTTCTAAAAGGGAATTATTCACCCCTTTCTGATAGCGTACCTGTTTGTCCCGTGTGTGTCTCAGTGTCATCTACAGTTGACATTTGGTAAAATGGTACTTGTCACTCTCAATGTTCCCTCTACGCTGCATACTCTCTGTAGTTTAGAAGAATGAGAGGTGATCTCATTTAAGATTCTTACGGGGATTGACTGAGAGGTTGTTTCCCCTGGCTGGAGAGTCCTGAACTAGGGGTCACAGTCTCAGCATAAGGGGTCGACCATTTTTCAGACTAAGATGACGAGGAATTTCTTCACTCAGAGGTTTGTAAATCTTTTGAAATCTCTGTCCCAGAGGGCTGTGTATGCTGAATCTTTGAGTACTGTATATTCAAGGCAGATAGATAGATAGATTTTTGGACTCTAAGTAGATTCAAGTGATATGGAGAACGGGCGGGAATTTGTAGTTGAGGTCGAAGATCAGCCTTGATCTTTCCTTTGTATCTAAACTGTTATATACCTGTCCTGGGAGAATTTGTTGGAGCGATGTATAACTGGTGCTAAATAGCCCTGGACTGTTTGATGGGGACTGTGTAGAGCGAACATCACTTTGTTTCTGTGCAGTGCTGTACCTGTCCTGGGAGTGCTTGATGTGAAAGCGTAGAGAGAGCTTTAGTTTGTATCTAACCGGTGCTGCAGCTGATGGGTGCAATGTAGAAGGAGCGTTATTCTTTGTCTAACTGGTGCTATACCTGCCTTGGGTGTGTTTGATACACTGTAGAGCGAACTTCACTCTTTATCTGTAATGAAGTAACCAGGGATAATCATATTTTGTATCTAATATTTAGAAGTGAGCCTGACCTCGTATCGGGTCTCCATGTGGGGGAACATCTGGTCAACAGTGACCACAGCATTCTACGGTTCCAACTGGAAATAAAACTAAAGATACTGAGAACCTGCAACTCGTACCAGATTTCAGAAGAGCAAACCTCACCAAAATGGCATTTGATTTGGAACGGGTAAATTGGCTAATGAGACCGATGTAGAATATAAATGGAAAGTTTTTAAGAATAAGATAAAAATGTGGAAAACAAATGTGTGCCCAAATTCAAAAGAAGGAAATATGGTAAGAAAAGGCCAAGGTGGCTGACTGGTTCATGGAAAAAAGGACTTTAGACAACTGTGGGAGCAATGGGGAAAGCATTTTTAGTTGTGAAGAGTCGGAGAATTACTAAAGTCTTCAACCTTGAAGATGATGTTCAACTATTAGAATTTAAAAATGTTTCTAACCAAACCTGTATTAACATAGCTGCACAGATTGTTTTAGAAATAATGAAGAACTTGAAAATAGATGGAGCAGCCGGGCCGGATGATATCCACTCGACAGTCCTCAGGGAGATGGGGCATGTGCTTTGCTGGACCCGAGCCTGTATTTTTAAAACCTTACTGCACTTTGGAATGGTTCCTGTAGACTGGAAGGAGGCTAATGTAGTCCACATCGTTACAAAAGGTGACAAGACAGACCCGGGTAAGTATAGGCCCATTAGTTTAACATCAGTAATAGGTAATATGCTTGAAGGAATCATTAAGGATGCAATATATGAATACTTGGATAGAGAGGGTCATATTAGGGACACCCAACATAGCTTCATAACAAGGCGGTCATGTCTTACAAATCTAATTGTATTTTTGAAGAAGTTACAAAGTTGGTGGATGAGGGAAGTCCAGTAGACATTGTCTGCTTAGATTTCCAAAAATCTTTTGATAAGGTACCGCATAAGAGGCTTCTCTATAAGATCAAATACTCTGGTATTAGTGGTAATATATTGAGCTGGATTCAGAACTGGATGGCAGGACGTAGGCAAAAAGTAGTTATAGATGGATTGGGAACTGTTTGGAGACCGGTCACCAGTGGTGTCCCACGGGGATCAGTGTTGGGAGTGTTGCCCTTTACTACTTTTATTAATGATCTGGATGTAGGTGTTGGGGGCACAATCTGAAAATTTGCAGATTATACCAAGAATTGTGCGAGCGTTAGAACTGTAGTTGATGATCGTCCGGTTCAGCCAGATCTTAATCTGTTGGGTGATTGGTCTCAAGACTGGAAAATGATGTATAACTTAAATACGTGCAGTGTTATGCATGTCGGCAGGGCAAATGCTCAACATTCATACACCCTTCAGGGAAAGGCATTACAGATAGTGCATACATCCTTAAAGGCACATGAGCAAAGCTGTGTAGCGATAGCTAGAGCAAATAGGGTGTTGGGGCGTATCCATAGGACAATCGAGTACAGGGCGAGGAATACTGTTTTGTCCTTGTAAAGGACATTAGTCAGGCCAGACTTGCCCAGTTTTGATCTCCTCACATGGTGGGTGATATTGAGGCTTTGGAAAGGGTACAGAGGAGGAGCCACGAGACTAATTCTCAGTCTAAAGTATCTTAGTTATCAAGAAAGGCTAAAAGAGTTGGGACGTTCTACCTTAGAGAAGCGTAGACTTAGCGGAGATCTGATTGAGGTTTATAAGATAATGAAGGGAATAGATTTTGTACCAGCTGGCAGTTTATTTCAATTAAGCAGGTTAGGCAGGACCAGGGCTCACTAATTGAAGTTGTATGAGTCTACATCTAGGTTAGATGTCAGGAGCTGGTTCGTTTCCCAGACAGGCTGCCTACTCATGTGGTGGATGCAGAACGCTGAATTCCTTGAAGCGAGAGCTGGACCTGCTTCTGTCTGGGGCGGAGATCACCTCTTACAGAAGGCAAGTACGCCAGGGAATTCAGGGCCAGAGTGATCTCCTGGATTAGTTTCCATCGCCTAGATGGGTTAGAGAGGAATTTCCCTGGTTTATTTTCCCCAAATTGGCCTGCGTTTTTCTACTCTTCCAGGATATCACATGGTTTCAGGTGGGGTGGAGCGTATATGTTGTGATACACAAGGGACCTCAATTGTGTGGGACAGGCTCGATGGACCAAATGGTCTTTAACTGTCCGTCATTGTTCATATGTTCATATGTGTGTCCTATCCCGTGCTTTACCTGGGAGTGTTTGATGGGACTGTGTAGAGGGAGATTTACCCTTTATCTAACCCATGTTGTACCGCCCCTAACAGAGGCAGGAAGACGGAGAGAGAGACAGAGAGAGGGAGAGAAGCAGAGAGAGACTGACGGACAGAGTGAGGGTGGCAGGGAGAGAGGAGGACAGAGAGAGAGAGAGAGGGAGAGACAGACAATGACACAGAGAAAGAGGAATAGAAGGAGAGAGAGTTGGACAGAGTGAGTGTGACAGAAACGAGGATCTGGAGAGAGAGGGAGAGAGAGAGAGAAATAGAAAGACAGCGGGAGATTGAGGGACAGAATGAGAGAGCGACAAAGATTGTTTGATGGGACAGAGTAGAGGCTGCATTACTCTGTATCTAACCCATGCTGTATACCCTGTCAATCCCACTCAGAATCTTATATATTTCAATGAGATCACCTCTCATTCTTCTAAACTCCAGAGAGTATAGGCCCAGTCTACTCAATCTCTCCTCGTAGGACAACCCTTTCATCCCAGGAATCAATCTAGTAAACCTTCGTTGCACAGCCTCTGAGGCAAGAACCTCCTTCCTCAGATTAGGAGACCAAAACTGTGCACAGCAGGTGTGGTCTCACCAAATCCCTGTACAATTAAAGTAAGATTTCCTTACTCTTGTACTCCAACCCACTTGCAATAAAGGCCAACATGCCATTGCCTTCCTAATTGCTTGCAGTACCTGCATGCTAAATTTCTGTGTTTCCTGTGAGAGGACAACTAAATCTCTCTGAACACCAACATTTAATAGGTTCTCACCATTTAAAAATACTTTTTTTTTCTTTTCTTCCTACCAAAATGAATAACGTTACTTTTCTCCACATTATACTCCATCCGCCACATTATTGCCCACTCACTTAACCTGTCAATATCTCTTTGTGTGCTCCACACAGCTTACTGTCCCACCTAGCTTTGTATTGTCAGCAAACTTGGTTACATTGCACTCGGTCCCTTCATCTAAGTCGTCAATATAGATTGTAAATAGCTGAGGCCCAAACACGGATTCTTGCGGCACCCCACTACTTATAGTCTGCCGACTGGAAAATGACCTGGTTATCCCTACTCTCTCTGTCTCTCTGTCTCCCTGCCTCTGCCGGGGCAGGTACAGCACGCCTTAGATACAGAGTAAATATCCCTCTGTTTTCTGTCCGTTAACCTATCCTCTATTCAAGCTAATATATTATCCCCAAACCCCATGTGTCCTTATCTGCAAGAACTGGTTTGCAAGAACCATGCAGGAGCACGACACGTCCAGCTCGTCCGTTAGCCCTGCGGCCAATGTAACCGGATCAGTGGTGTGGGTCAGTGGGCCCAGCGGCTTCTAGTTGCACTACAGTTGGGTAATGGGCGAAATGTTGCCCCCATCAGTTAAAGGTTCTTCCCTAAACTGATCCTATTGTCAGCGAGGTAGACTTTACGTGTCGCAGTGCTTCGTGAAAGTTGAAATCTGGAACTCGCTTCCCCCAAAAATGCTGTGGATGCTTTCAAGGCGGAAATCGATGGATTTTTGTTGGGTAAGGGTGTCGAGGTGCTAACAGAAATTTGTTGCGGAGATCAGAATTCTCCCAACTGTTTCCTGTCTGCGTTAAGTTCTACATTTTGCGGAACTGTTCATGTGTTTTTTGTTATATTCATTTAACTGCTTGCTGGCCGTTTTATTTTTAATCTGTTTTTATTCCCAGAATTCAACTCCGACTCTGGCAGCCCATCTTTACGCTGTGAGGTCACAACATGGCATTGCAGTTCTGAATGGAAAAAAAATTGACAAATGATGAAGGAGTCACCCCTTGAAACACTCATAACGCCAAACAAACTGCAATACAGCACTCCAGCTTGATTATGGTGGTGTGGCATTCTGTGACAAATAGGGCCTTCATAAAACACTGATTAGGCCCCAGCTGGTGTACTGTGTTCAGTTCTGGGCACCACACTTCAAGGAATGATGTCAAGGCCTTGGAGAGGGTGCAGAGGTGATTTACTAAAATTACATAGAATTAAATAGAAATGCATAGCATACATGGCACAGAAACAGGCCTTGAAGCGCTTTACAGCTAATGAATACTTTTTGAGTGTAGTTACTGTTGTAATGTGGGAAAAGCGGCAGCCAATTTAGACACAGCAAGCTCCCACAAACTGTAATGTGATAATGCTCAGATGAACTGTTTTTGTTGTGTTAATTGAGGGATAAATATTGGCCAGGACACCGGGGATAACTCCACTATTCATCTTCAAACTAGTGCAATGGGATCTTTTACATCCTCCTGAGAGCAGACGGGGCCTCGGTTTAACGTCTCATCCGAAAGACGGCACCTCCAACAATGCAGCGCCCCCTCAGTACTACAGTGGAGTGTCAGCCCAGATGTATGGGCTCAAGTCCCTGGAGTGGGACTTGGAGCCCACAACCTGCTGACTGAGAGGTGAGTGTGCTGCCAACTGAGCCACAGCTGACACTGTTCGATAGGTTTACAGTGCATGTTTGTAAACGCACGAAGCGTGGTAAATAAGGTTGGTGAGCTGCAGGCGCAAATAGCCACATGGGAAAATTATGTCGTGGCAATAACATTGACCTGGCTCAAAAATAAGCAGGATTGTGTACTAAATATTCCTGGATATAATATATTCGGGAAAGATAGGGAAGGAAAGAAAGGAGGTGGGGTAGCAGTATTGATTAAGGAGAATATTGGTGCTGGAGAGAGAGGATGTCCTGGAGAGGTCAAGGACAGAATATATTTGGTTAGAGTTAAGAAAAAATAGACGGACCATTACACGGTTGGGTGTATTCTATAGGCCAGCAACTAGTGGGAAGGATATAGAGGAGCAAATTTGCAGGGAAATTACAGAGGTGGAAGGAATATAGATTGGCAACAATGGGGGACTTCAGTTATCCTAATATAGAGTGGGATAACAATAGTATAATGGGCAGAGAGGGGGAAGAATTTCTGACGTGAGATCAAGAGAACTTACTTGATTGGTGCAAGTACCGGCACAACGAAGAAGGAGGAATTATTGGATCTGGTTCTGGGGAATGAGGTAGATCAAGTGGAGCAAGTGTCAGTAAGGGAACATTTAGGAAACAGTGATCATAGTATCATAAAGTTTAGATTAGTTATGGAAAAGGACAAGGAGCAATCTAGAGTAAAAATACTTAATTGGGAGAGGGCCAATTTCAGTGGGTTGAGAACTGAACTGGCTTGGGTAAATTGGAATCAAGGATTGACAGGCAAAACTGTAATCGAACAATGGGCTGCCTTTAAAGAAGAGATGATTCGGATAAAATCGAGGTACATTTCCACTAGGGGGTTAGTTAACGCAAACAAAGTCAGAGCACCCTGAATGACGAAAGAGATAGTGAGTAAGAGGAAGCAGGAAAAGGGGGCGTATGACAGATGTCAAATTGAGAATACAAGTGAGAACCAACCTGAATATACAAAGTTCAGAGAGGAAGTGAAAAACGAAATAAGAGGGGCAAAGAGAGAGTATGAGAATAGATTGGCAGCAAACATAATATGGAATCCAATAGTCTTCTATAGGCACATAAATAGTAAACGGGCAGTAAGAGGAGGAGTGGGGCCGATTAAGGGCCAGAAAGGAGACCTATGAATGGAAACCGAAGGCATGGCTGAGATACTAAATTAGTACATTGCATCTGTCTTTACCAAGGAAGAAGCTGCTGCCAATGTCATAGTGAAAGAGGAGCTGGTTGAGATACTGGATGGGCTAAAAATTGATAAAGACGAGGTGCAAGAAAGGCTGGCTGTACTTAAAGCAGATAAAACACCAGGCGTGGATGGGATGAATCCTCGGATGCTGAGAGAGGTAAGGGTGGAAATTGCGGAGGTGTTGGCCATACTCTTCCAATCTTCCTTAGATACGATGTGGTGCCAGAGGACTGGAGAATTTCAAATGTTACACCCTTGTTCAAGGGTAAACCCAGCAACTATATGCCAGTCAGTTTAACCTTGGTGTTTGGGAAGCTTTTGGAAACGATAATGCGGGACAAAATTAACAGGCACTTGGACAAGTGTGGGTTAATAAAGGAAAGCCAGCACGGATTTGTCAAAGGCAAATCCTGTTTAACTAACTTGATCTTGTTTTTTGATGATTTAATAGAGAGGGTTGAAGAGCTCAATGCGGTTGATGTGGTGTACAAGGACTTCAAAAAGACATGGAGAAAGTGCCACATAATAGACTTGGCAGCAAAGTTGAAGCCCATGGAATAAAAGGGACAGTGGCAGCATGGATACGAAATTGGCTAAGTGACAGGAAACAGAGAGTAGTGGTGAACGGTTGTTTTCGGAATGGAGGAAGGTATACAGTGGTGTTCCCCAGGGGTCGGTACTAGGACCACTGCTTTTCTTGATATATGTTAATGACTTGGACTTGGGGGTGCAGGGCACAATTTCGAAATTTGCAGATGATATAAAACTTGGAAGTATAGTGAACAGTGAGACATAGAGTGATAGACTTGAAGAGGACATAGACATGCTGGTGGAATGGGCGGACACGTGGAAGATGAATTTTAACACAGAAAGGTGTGAAATTATACATTTTGGTAGGAAGAATGAGGAGAGACAATATAAACTAAAGTGTACAATTCTAAAAGTTGTGCATGAACAGAGAGACCTGGGGGTATATGTGCACAAATCGTTGAATGTGGCAGGGCAGGTTGTGAAAGCGCTTACAAAAGCATACGGGATCCTGGGCTTCATAAATAGAGGCATAAAGTAAAGAAACAAGGCAGTTATGAAGAGCCTGTATGAAACACTGTTTCGGCCTCAACTGGAGTATTGTGTCCAATTATGGGCACCGCACTTTAGGAAGGATTTTAATGACTTAGAGCAGATGTGGGAAGGATTTACAAGAATGATTCCAGGGATTAGGGACTTCAGTTACGTGGATAGACTGGAGAAGCTGGGGTTGTTAATCTTAGAGCAGAGAAGGTTGAGAGGAGATGTGATAGCGGTGGTCAAAATCATGAGGGGTCTGGACAGAGTAGATAGAGAGAAACTGTTCCCATTGGTGGAAAGGTCGCGAATCAGAGGAAACAGATTTAATGTGATTGGCAGAATAACCAAATGAGATATAAGAAAAAACTTTTTACGCAGCGAGTGGTTAGGATCTGGAATGCACTGCCATAAAGGGTGGGAGAGGCAGATTCAATTGTGGCTTTCAAAAGGGAATTGGATGAGTACCTGAAGGAAAATAAATTGTAGAGCTACGGGGAAAGGGCGTGGGAGTGGGACTTGCTGAAGTGCTCTTGCAGAGACCCGGCACGGGTTTGACTGGCTGAATAGCCTCCTTCTGCGTTGTAACCATTCTATGATTCTATCTTTTAAGAAAGAAAGACTTGCATTTATATAGCGCCTTTCACGACCGACGGACGTTGCATGCGCTTTACAGCCAATGAAGTACTTTTGGAAGTGTAGCCACTGTTGTAATGTCGAAACGCAGCAGCCAATTTGCGCACAGTAAGCTCCCACAAACGGCAATGTGATAATGACCAGATAACCTGTTTCTATTATGCTGATTGAGGGATAAATATTGGCCATGTCACCGGGGGTAACTCCCCTGCTCTTCTTGGAAATAGGGCCATGGGATCTTTTACGTCCACCTGAGAGCGCAGACTGTTTAACATCTCATCCTAAAGACGGCACCTCCGACAGTGCAGCACTCCCTCAGCACTGCACTGGAGAGTCAGCCTAGATTTATGTGCTACAAGACCTTGGTGTGGGTCTGTGAACCCACAACCTTCTTAGTCAGAGGCGAGTGTCCTACCCACTGAGCCACAGCTAACACATTATTCTTTCCTTTTTTTCTGTTAGCTTCTCGTCTTTGGTTCTCAGCTTTAGATCAATACAGGAAGAGAAACCCCCTTCTCTCTATTCTATCCTCGGTATTTTTGGACTGTACAGGAATCAAGGGATATAAGGATGGGGTGGGTGTGGGGGAAAGGTGGAGTTGAGGTCGAAGATCAGCCATGATCTCATTCAATGAAGGGCTCGAAGGGCCGTATTGCCTACTTCTACTCCTAATACGTATATTCTTATATTTATTCGATAGCAAAATACTGCAGATGCTGGAAATCCGAAATAACAACAGAAAACGCTGGAAAAACTCAGCAGGCCAGGCAGCATCCGTGGAGAGAGAAAGAGAGTTGACGTTTCAGGTCGATGACCTTTCATCAGAACTCAGGAGTTCTGATGAAAGGTCATCGACCTGAAACGTCAACTCTCTTTCTCTCTCCACGGATGCTGCCTGGCCTGCTGAGTTTTTCCAGCGTTTTCTGTTGTTATTTCTTATATTTATTAGCAGGTGAAATATTACGCATTCGCTCACCTTTAATTTAAAACTGTGTACAATAAGGTGAGGTAGATTGTGTTGCAGTAAAGTGTTGTGGTGACAATGGTTCAATGAGTCTGTTTGTTCAATGACTGTAATTAATGCCAGTTACACTGAAGCCTCGCGGATTTCCCTCTGCTGTAAATACGGAGCCCCCTTCACTGTGTTACCTCACACAGTCAGCGCGCTGCCTCCTGCACAAAGACCACCAGACACTCACAGAAGGGAAGGCATAGAAACATAGATGATAGGAGCAGGAATAGGCCATTCGGCCCCTCGAGCCTCCTCCGCTATTCAATGAGATCATGGCTGATCATCCAAATTCCGTACCCTGTCCCTGCCTTTTCCCCATATCCCTTGATCCCTTTAGCCTTAAAAAATATATCTAACTCCTTCTTGAATATATTTAATGAATTGGCCTCCACTGCCTTCTCTGGTAGAGAATTCCACAGGTTTACCACTCTCTGGGTGAAGAAATTGCTCCTCATTGCTGTCCTAAATGGCTTACCTCTTATCCTTAGACTGTGACCCCTGGTTCTGGACTCCCCCACCATCGGGCACATCCTTCCTGCATCTTGTCTATCTAGTCCTGTTAGAATTTTATTAGTTTCAATGAAATCCCCTCTCATTCTTCTCAACTCCAGCGAGTATAAGCCCAATCGACCCAATCTCTCCTCATACCTCATTCCTGCCATCCCAGGTATCAGCCTGGTGAATCTTCGCTGCAATCTCTCCATTGCAAGAACATCCTTCCTCAGATAAGGCGACCAAAACTGCATGGATTGCGGTGAAGTGTTTTGGATATTGGGAATGTTTCATGATATACAAAAGATTTAATATCCCCTCCTCGCTGCTGTTGCTGTTCCTACTAAGTATCTAAGTTCAGTTTTTAATTCTATAAACCATGTAACACTGTAATATTATTCTTGCTATTTACCGTGGAGTATTCAGTTATTAATGGTATTCTGTGTTTCAAGTTGTTGAATCTTTGTTAACGCATGGTTGTTGTATAAACACACTGGAACATCCTCACTGCTGTTGGTGTTCCTGTTAAGTCTCTGTTTCCAGCTATTAATCCTGTAGACCATGGGGGAAAAATTGGGAATCGCCCATTCTGGCAAAGCTTAGCGCCCGGCGCTAATTACCGTCTCCGAATGCAAAATTCACCTCTATCGCCCCTGGAGGTGATATGAGCGCTAAATCAGGCGCTACACACCTCTCTTCAGGCACAAACGTCGGGGATCGAGGCACTACCTCAGAACGCTGCTGAAGCTCAGGCGATGTCAGTGACCATGGAAGCCAGACAGACTGGCGCCATCCAGTTTTAAAGGGGAGGGCCCATCTTGCTGGCCAACAGCAACCTGCCTATTGCAACCTTGAATCTGGACCTCGACAGACCTGTGTTTAAAGTGTTTCTTAGAAGCAGAAATGGAGAGGCCCTGAGAATGCGCTAGGCGCTTCAGCGACGAGGCATTGGTGGCTCTGGTTGGCGCTGTTGAACTGCGATGGGCATTTCTAGTCCCTGAAATGTGGCAGGAGGCCATTGCCCCGGGACTTTAGAAGGGTGTGGAGGGAGGTGCCTAAGCACCTCTCCTCGAGGAGCCTTGTGCCAAGGTCCCACACCCAATGACGGAAGAACTTCAACGAGTTCGCTCGGGTGGCCAGGGTGAGTACCTGCTCTTCAATACCTCTATATCCCTTCATATCAACTTCACTCTGTGTCCAGATGGTTTACAAACCCAAATTCCCAACACTCTTCCAAGACCAATGAGCATCTCATAAAACACACATGGACCTCCCACACCTTGCACACAGTAACGACTATTCCACTATGGTAGGCACAACTGCCAAACACATGCCTGCACACTCACACACACGCTGTCCTTTTTCTTTCAGGCCAAGCTCTCTCATAACAGACGGGAGCAGCAATGCGTGGGAGTAGGGCCGGTGGACCTACACTCACTGACTGTGTTGGAGGATAGAGTGCAGAGCACCGTTGCCAGCCAGGTCATAGGTGCCCTGGCCGCTGGAGAGGTCGATCCCCTTGGGAAAGCAATGGGATTTTCATCATCCTTATCTCCTCTCTCACACCAATTCCTCCTCACAACACCAGCCTTTTACAATTTCAATCCAACTAACTGTCACCAGTCCTTGCTCCATTCCTGTCCCCCTGTCCTCACGCTGAAGCCACTTCCTGGTGTCAGATAGTCAAACACCAGCTGACCAGACTGTCCCTCAGCCTGCCAGTGGCAGCGACGCCCCAGGCGAAGAGGGAAAGCAAGCTGAAGCCTCACCGCCTGCGCCTCCCGAGGGTGACACATCAGACACTGGGGCCACGCCTTCCCTCGAGGGGAGCAGGGTCTGATGAGGGCGAAGCTCCTGGACCCAGCGGGCAGCAGCAATGCTATGGGAGACGGGAAGCTCGGGGGCCATCACCCCGTTGGGTGAGAAGGCGCGCGACTTCTGCTGCACAGGACTCGGATGAGGACCTCGGCATCACGGCCATGAATACCCAGGCCTTGAGAAAGCACACTGAGCTGATGGGTGCAATGGCAAGGGTACTCGACAGCATGGATGCACTGGCTAAGAGCGTTGAGCGGGTCCGCCGCTTGCACAGCTGTCATCATTGCTCAAACCCTTGCACCCATCCTTGCCTCGTTGCAGAGGATGGCTGAATTGCAGGGAGACTGTGGGAAACGAGAGCCACATGTAATGCATGAGGAGGCAGGATCCATTGCAGCAAAGGCCGATGCAAAGCAATGGCTTGGTGCTGCAACTGAGTCATCCAGTCTCAGAGTACTCTGATGCAGTCTCAGATTGATGTCACGCAAGCACTGTCTGCTGCCATCCTCGCTGGGTCGCCAACAGAACCCCGGGAATCTCACAGTACTGCAGCAAGCCAGCAGTCTGTGCTCGAGCAGATTGATCCGGATGCTAAGGTTCTGCCCAGGGGGAGTGGCAGTGTATTGATCAAGCAGAAAAGTGCTGTCCTCTCTCAGGATGACAGCATTCCTGCTCCCACCACTAGCACTTCCGCATTGCACTTAGCATGACCTTCAACACAGCCAGCCCAAACTGCTGCCGCCTATGTAGAGTTTGCGCGTTCTGCAGTCGGGCCCTCCAGGCCCAGAGCTGGTCGAGGGCGTCCTTCAAGGCCATCTCCAGTCTCTGGATCCAGCATTCACCAGCCTTCCACCAGCCTTGCTGAAGCCACTGGGGCCACATTACGGAGGAGCAGTAGGGTGGGGAGGGGGGTAAGTGCGCTGGGCATGGAGGTTACCCTCCAAGGCCCAACAGTAGAATCTGTAAATAAATCGGGGGAATGTTTGTGGGGAAAGTTCGAGGTTATTGTTTTATATTTGTTTACTGTTTTACCGTTTATCTCCATGTTGTGAGAACGAGTTTTGTTAGTTCATTTGTTTCTAATTGTTGGGTTTGTTTCTAATTGTTTGTCCTGAATAAATGAAACAGACTTTGTAATATAAATATATTTTTTAATTCTAACTTTACATCTTTGGTCATTTGACTCATTGCAGCTTTGCCCAGCAATAGGGGGTGCGGGATGCTTTCCATGATGTGCTTCTTCATCCCAGGAGCCATCTTCTCAGTAAAGGGTTAGAAGCGATGTCTTATGAGCTGTTCACGGACACCCCTTGCAGTGGCAACATTGTGCGCCTCCCTCACACGTTGGTACTGCTGATGCTCCTCCTCATCCTCCACCTCTTCCTCCTTTCCCTCTTCCTTGTCCTCCTCAGGTGGTGCACCAATCCCTTGTGGCATTGGTTGGGTCCTCATGATTGCAATGTTATAAAGCACGCAGCACACAACAATGAAGAGGGAGACTCGCTCGGTAGAGTACTGCAGGGCTCCTCCTGTGTGGTCCAGACACCGGAACCGTTGTTTCAAGACACCGACCGTCTGCTCAGTGAGGTTCTTGGTGGCGCTATGGCTCTCATTGTATTGCAGCTCGGCAGGGGTGTTGCGGTTAAGGAGCAGTGTCATCAGCGAGGTGAAGAGTGGATAACTCTTGTCCCAAGGAGCCATCCAGTAGGTTGATGCGGTGTTGGAAGAAGTCTGTGACACCCGACTGGTGCAGGATTAAAATATCATGGCTGCTACCAGGATAGCGGACATTGACGGCGAAAATGAGCTATCTGTGGTCACAGACCAACTGGACATTCAGAGAGTGGAAGCCCTTGTGTTTTCAGAACACCACTGCATGGTGATGAGGTGCCCGCAATGCCACATGCGTGTAGAAAAAAGCCCTGAACCATGGGGAAGCCCACTATCCTCGCAAAGCTACATGTGCGTTCCTACTGTTTGTCCCGGTTCATCGGGAAAGATGTACTGGCGTCTCCTCTTCTACAAAACCCTTGTCACTTCCCGGATGCAACAATGAACAGTGAACTGGTAGATATTCAGAACCACTGACTTAGAATTTCAGAGCCACGGTCACCTTCACTGCCACCGATAGAGAAGTCCTGGTCCTGAGCTGAGGCTGCAGAACTGGTTGCAGGAGGCGGCAGAGCTCAGTGACCACCTCCTTGCTGAAGCGCAGCCATTGGAAAAACTGCTCCTCAGACAAATGGATATAGGAGGAGAATTACTCGCTGAATACCCTGGGAGGGTAAGGTCTTTGTGCAGAGGCCTGTTGTCCCTCCTCCTTCTGGCCACGTTTGCCACTCTCTCTCTCTGCGCCTCTGCTGCCTCCGAAGGTGAAGCTGAACGGCGACGACACCCCAAATTAGTGCAGCCCCCATCGAAGCTTCTAAATATCGTTTGAAGGAAGGTGAAGTAAAAATGAAACTCCAAAGTGGTGTTCAGGACCCAAAACTCCTTCGGTCAGCGTCGAATCTGTCCAGACGTCTCTCTCCCTCTCAACCTGCGTGTACCAAATATTTTGCCGACAAGAAAAGGCAGGAAGCACCCGCCTTTAAATAGCGCTCACGCAGCCCCTGCCGACTTGAAAACGTTCCCCTCTACCTGTCGTTCCTAGCTGCAGGCGCTAAGGCAGGGGACGCGACTCAATATCCGGTCTGGGGCGTTGCAGACTCGACTGACGTCATGCTCTGCAGACGCAGATGATCGTGGCGGTAGTGTTTAGCGCCAGCGCAAAACAATAGATCAATTTCGCGATCGTTGCTAAAATAGCCGCGCTCTGGCGCTAAGTATCTAGAGCCCCGTTAGCTCCCCCCGAAGGCGCTAAGGAGAGGCGCTAACCAACCGACTTATTCCCCGCATGTTTAACTGTGTTTCTCTCTGTCATTCCACATTCCATCCGCGCTGCTGTCAGCTGTTCATTCTCAATGTGATTTCGTGTTATCAAGATTAAAATGTTCTACATTCAACTCAAGCAATTTTTTATTGAAGGTGAAGCTTTATTTAACGAATTTCAGTCTGCTACCTACACTGAACATTATTATCAGATCAGAAGAATGCTTTCTTGGTTCAGGAGACTTTTCACCTGATGGTAAAAGGCCATCGACCTGAAACGTTAACTCTGTTTCTCTCTCTCTCTCCACAGATGCTGCCTGACCCGCTGAGTATTTCCACCATTTTCTGTTCTGATTTCAGATTTCCAGTATCCACATTATTTTCTTTTTGTTTTCACCTTATGCTCGGTATGGTTACTTACACAGAGTCACAGGAAAAAATCCTGGCAGATCACATGCACATCTTTAAATGCCTGAAATATCCGCTAATCATTCAGTTCCAGTCAGTATCTCCTTTCCTACCCTCTCCAGTTCTGCATTAGTGGCACTGCTTCTGATGGTTAAAGTAGGATTACAAGGATAATTTACATTCTCACAAAATGTTCATTCAGCCCAATTTCAATAAATGTATTTCCAATCATTGTTTTTAATTCACAATTGGATCCCATGCTCGTCTGTCACAGTTCAGTGGATCTGTCAGTGACACCAAGAATGATTCTCTATTGCCTCCTGCTGTACTTCAGGATAAACAATCCCAGCTGATTGTAACTGAAGTACTGAGGATAAGAAAATCCTTTGGTATCTTCTCGTCTAATATTCTCTACACAATTTGGAAACAACAGCTGAAAAAGTACAAGGATAAATCTCTTCCATTTGTGTTCATATACTTTACAACAGCATTTGGCGGAACTTTGCCTGTGGGATAACTCATCTGATTTCGATGCTGGTAAGAGCATTTAGTGGGACATTACCTGGTCAATCATCACTATTTACTTTAATTCAGTGTCCATTATTTGCAATGTTACTTGGCAAATCTTCCTTTCAATGAGTTACAATTTGCGTTTTTCAACAAAAATGCAGAAAACTCAATCTTCAAAACATATCTGACAGCTCAGTTGTCTTTATATATGCAGTGCACTTGTACTTATTAGCTTAGCATTGTCATATTACATCCGTACATATTTCATACAATTGCCTGTAATTATTGCATGCCAAGCTTGCAGTTCCTGTATTTTGCTGTTGCATTCATTTTCAGTTCTAAATATAATGGATATTCTAACCACGGTCAGGAATCCAAGCGGGATTGCCCGCTCCCCTAACACAGGGGCACAGAACCGAACTGCACCGCTCCACATGCTGATTGATCCCGGGACACGAAGGCTTCCTAAGAAAGTCTGCTCCTTTGTCTTCCTGGCAACTCGGGCAGTGCTTTTGTTTGCTGGGCTAAAGATAGATCTATCATTTAATCTCTCCTTGATCAAACATCTGTTACTTTCCTGTTATATTTATTCCCATTTCATTTAATGATTCCACAATGTATTCTTGATTATTCTTACAATAAACCCTGTATTCAGCTCCGCATGTATTGGATTAGATTATATCATTGAATGGCGCTCGTGAGTTGCATATTTCACCGAACCGAATTCCTTAACTGCTGCTTTTACTCCCAGACTGACGTATAATTAACCTGTTTATTTGCCTTCCTCACAGTGAATTTAGTAACGATTGTGATCCTGTCTCGGGGAAAGTGCGGTCTCTCCAAATGTGTCACTCGCTACCTGGTGGCCATGGCAGCGGCGGATTTACTGGTCGTTATCCTCGATCTGATATTGAGGCACATTCCGATTCTTTATGTTATGCATTTTTATTTCCTGATGTTCCTCCCCGTGTGTAATATCCACGCCGTCCTGCTGTTCGCAGTCACAGACTATTCTGTCTGGTTCACCGTAACTTTCACCTTTGATCGATTTGTGGCCATTTGTAGCCAGAAGCTGAAAACTAATCATTGCACCGAGAAAACGGCGGCTGTGGTTCTGGGAACAGTGACTGTGCTGAGCGGATTAAAGAACATCACCTGGTATTTTATGTTCACAGATCAGTATTGGCTTGCGAACACCCCCTGGTTTTGTGCTGTCACAATGGATGTCCTGTTGTCACGGGTCTGGGGACCAATCGAGTTCCTTCATTATATTCTCATCCCGGGGGTCCCATTTGCTGTGATTCTGCTGCTCAATGCTATCACCGTCAGACACATTTTAGTGGCCAGCAGAGCCCGCAGGAGACTCCGGGGTCCCAGCAGTGGAGAGAGTCCCAGAGACCCAGAGATGCACAACCGCAGGAAATCCATCATTTTACTGCTTGTTATCCCGGGAAATGTCATCCTGTTATGGGCCGTGTTTATGGTGAATTCTATATGGTACCGGATGTGGTGATTGGGGTATGATTCTGGAATTCTTCCTCGTTATGTACAGGAACTGGGATTCATGCTGCAGCTGCTGAGTTGCTGCACAAACACTGGGATTTACGCTGTGACCCAGACTAAGTTCAGAGAGCAGTTGAAGAATGTGGGGAAATATCCCTTTACTCTGATTGCAAAATTCATTAAAGGATGAGATGAAGCAGAGACTTTGCAGCCTGAGAGTTGAGAGTTTTCTGGGACAGATGTGGTGGCGCAGCGCACAAAGGTGGCGGTTCTGGGGCACCAGGAAAGGTTGCGGCACTGAGGCCCCCCACAAAAATGGCGGCTCCGGCGTCCCGCACAAAGATGGCGGCTCCGGGGCACCGCAAAAAGATGGCGGCTCTGGGGCACGCACAAAGATGGTGGCTCCGGGACCCCACACAAAGTTGTCGGCTCTGGGCTGCCGCACAAAGATGGCGGGTCCCCAGGGGACCCACAGAAGGACGGCGGCAACCGCACCCCATCACAAAAATGACGGCTCCGGCGTCCGGCACAAAGCTGGCGGCTCTGTGATCCCTGAACAATGGTGGCGGCAATCCACGCCCAGCATAAAGATGGTGAATACGTGCCCCGCAGAAAGATGGCGGTACCCGCGCCCAGCTAAATGATGGCGGCTCTGGGGCCCCGGCACAATGATGGCGGCTCTGGGAGCCCGGCACATTGATGGCGGCATCCGCGCTAAGCACAACGATAGTGATTGCGGTGCCCCACATAAAAATGGCGGCACCCGCGCCCAGCACAAAGATGGCGGCTCCGGGATTCAACACAAAAATGGCGGCTCTGTAACCCTCTACAAGCATGGCGGAACTGGCGCCCCTGACAAGAATGGCGGCTCCGGCGCCCCGCACAAAGCTGGCGGCTCTGGGGCTCCGCACATAGATTGCGGCACCCGCCCACGGCAGAAACCTGACGGCTCCGGCGGCACGCACAAAAATGGCTTCTCTGGGGCCACACAGAAACATGGCGGCACCCACGCCCCGCACAAAGGTGGCGGATCTGGGGCTCTGCTGAAACATGGCGGCTCTGGGACCCGGCACAAAGATGGCTGCACTCGCGCCCAGCAGAAAGATGGCGGCTCTGGGGACACTCACAAATATGGCGGCTCTGGGCCACCGCACAAAGATGGAGTCTCCGATGCCCCGCACAATGATGGCGGCTCAAGTGCCCAAAATATAGATGGCCGCTCCGGCGCCCTGCACAAACATGGCAGCTCCCATGCCCCACATAAAGATGGAGGCACCGGCTCCCTGCACAAAGATGGCGGCTCTGGGGACCAGCAGAAAGATGGCGGCTTCGGCGCAACGAACACAGATGGCTGGACCAGCGCCCAGCACAAAGATGGCTGCTGTCGGGCCACGCAGAAAGAAGACGGCTCTGGGGCCCAGCACATAGATGGTGGCTCCGAGATTCAGCACAATGATGGCGGTTCTGGGACAAGCACAATGATGGTGGCTCTGGGGGCTCGGCACAACGATGGCGGCTGTAGGGGCCCGGCACATAGTTTGTGGCACCCGCTCTCAGCACAATGATGGCGGATCTGGCGCCTCGCACAATGACGGCGACTCCAGTGCCCAACGTAAAGATAGCGACTCCAGGGCCCTGCACAAAGATGGCGGCTCTGGGGAGCCGCACAAAAAAGCCGGCTCCCGTGCGCCGAACAAAGATGGCGGCACCGGCGCACCAAACGAAGAGGTCGGCACCCGGGGTCAGCACAAATATGGCGGTACCCATCCCCCACACACTATACTCACACCCCTTCTCACACACGCACCTAACCCCACACACACAGCCCTCCCCATACACACACACCCCTCTTCACACACACCCCAATCACAACCCCCACATAAAACCCTTCCCCACACACACAACCCACCCCCCAGACACTCCCCTCCACCAGACTCTCCCCTCCTCCACACACACAACCCTCCCCACACACACCCCTAACACACCCCCACACACACAAACCTCCCCACACACACAAACCCCGCCCCACACCCACATTCCCCTCCCCACACACACAAACCCCATCCCACATACACACCTCTCCCCCAAACACGCACTTGCCTCCCCCGCACACACACACTCCTCCCCCACACACCCACACCTCCCCATACACACACCGCTCTCCCAAGCACACAGCCTACCCCACACAGCTACAACCCACCCCAGACACACATCCCACCACACACACCCCGTTCTTCACACACTCCCCTCCCCCACACACATACCCCTCCCCACACACACACAATCTACCCTAAACACAGACACCCCTTCCCCACACAGACCCCCCCAAACCACTCCCCTCCCCACACACACACACCGCTCCCCCATACACACGCACACCTCTCGCACAAACACAAACCCCTCCCCACACACAAACCTCCCCATACACACATATGCCTCCCCAAACACACACCACCCCACACAACGCCCCTCGCCTTACACACACAGATCTCCCCACACAAACACATCCATCCTGTCGAAGTTTGACTTCCGATTAAAGACTCTTGTAGACAATATCGTCAAAGAAGGCTTTTTATTATATTTTACTTGCAAGGAGACTGCAACCATAGCCCAATTAGCTATGATGACAGACTCCGAATCACAGAAAATGGAGTATTCTTATACAGTATAATATCACATGACATGTTGTTTAAGGTAAGCTAAGTTAACAATTAGAAAAAACACATTAGAAATGCCTTACAATGAGACTAGCTAATCTCTATAAAATGGAGACTATCTATTTTACTTCTTGCACCAAGGCCAAGGCGACTGGTGTGTTTACTTTACTAGCCCTTGGTTATCTCAATATTAAGCCTGTTTTTCTTTTGTACAGGCAGTCTTTTGCTGACAGCATAGTCTAAGAATTTAAAGTTATTTTCAGAAAAGAACATAACAATGGATTTTTTTCCTTTTCCACACAAGTCAGAGTCGGCCATTTTATTAGTTTAAATTCAAGGACACCATTTTGTCCGAGACAAAAACTGCACTTCCACAATCCTCAAACGCATATACATCCTTCCCCCAACACACACCGTACCCACACTAACGCAACACTCCCACATACAACCCCCACATCTCCTCTCCCCACACGTACACATCCCACCCCCAACACACATATGCCTCCCCACACACACACCTCCCCACACACACAGCCCTCCTTACACACACACCCCTCACCCCATACACACACACCCCTTCCCCAGACAAACAAACCCCCAAGACACACCACAGCCCCCCGCACACACAGCTTCCCACACTCACACCCCTCCGCACACACACATACCTCCCCTCACACACATACATCACCCCCACATCCCCCTCCTGCGCACACAACCCTCCCCACAGAAACATCCCCCACACACATGTCCCTCCCCAACACACACCGAACCCATCCCACACATACACACACACAACCCTTCCCCCGCACACACAACCCTTCCCCCGCACACACACCACTTTCTCAACACACACACCCCTGCTCGCAAACACATCCATCCCCCACACGCACACACACCCTTCCCCCACACACACAAACCCCTCCCACCACACACACCCCTCCCCACACACATATACACCTCCCCAAACACACACACACACCACCCCACACAAGCCCCTCCCCTAACACACACTGATTTCCACACACAAACACATCCCACCTCAAACACATACACATCCAACCCCACACACCATTCCCCCACACTCACGCAACAGTCCCGCACACACACCCCACTCCACACATACACAACACTCTCCACACACACATCCCTCTAAACACACATCACACCACTCCCCACATATAAATACACCCCCCACAAACCAACAGCTCCCCACACACACACACACCCACACATGCACACCTCCCTCACTCACGCGAACACCTCCCCCACGCACACACACATCTCCCCAAAAACACACTCATCCCCACACACACAATCTCCACCCACACACAACCCCTGCCCCACACACACACACCCCCACCCACAAATATAGACATATATATTAATGATCTAGACGAGGGAACTAGATGTAATATCTCCAAGTTTGCAGATGACACAAAGCTGAGTGGGCGTGTGTGCAGCGAGGAGGATGCCGAGAAACTCCAGTATGATTTGGACAGGTTGTGTGATTGGGCAGAAGCATGGCAGGTACAGTATAATGTGGATAATTGCGAGGTTATCCACTTTGGTGGCAAAAACAGAAAGACAGATTATTATCTGAACGGCAAAATAATGGGAAAAGGGGAAGTGCAACGAGATCCTGGGTGTCCTTGTGCACCAGTCGCTGAAGGTAAGCATGGAGGTGCAGCAGGCGGTTAAGAAGGCAAATAGTATGTCGGCCTTCATAGCGAGAGGATTGGAGTACAGGAGCAAGGATGTCTTGCTGCAGTTGTACAGGGCCTTGGTGAGACCACACCTTGAGTACTGTGTGCAGTTTTGGTCGCCTTATCTGAGGAAGGATGTTCTTGCCATGGAGGGAAAGCAGCGAAGATTCACCAGACTGATACCTGGGTAGGCAGGAATGACTTATGAGGAGAGATTGGGTCGATTGGGCTTATACTCGCTGGAGTTTAGAAGAATGAGAGGGGATCTCATTGAAACTTATAACATTCTCTGACAGGGCTAGACAGACTGGATGCAGGAAGGATGTTCCCGATGGCGGGTGAGTCCAGAACAAGAGGTCACCGTCTAAGGATAAGGGGTAAGCCATTTATGACTGAGATGAGGAGGAATTTCCTCACCCAGAGAGTGGTGAACCTGTGGAATTCTCTATCACAGAAGGCCAATTCAGTAAATATATTCAAGAAGGAGTTCGATATATTTCTTAAGGCTAAAGGGATCAAGGAATATGGGGAGAAGGCAGGGACAGGGTACTGAATTTGGATGATCAGCCATGATCTCATCGAATGGCGGAGCAGGCTCGAGGGGCCGAATGGCCTACTCCTGCTCCTAACTTCTATGTTTCTATGTTTCCATGTTTCCCCAAACCCCCCCCCCCCCACCCCCACACATACACACACCACTCCTGCACACAAACACCGCGGCCCCCACATACACACAACACCCCACACACAACTCCTTCCCCAGTCACACCACTCCTCAAACACATACCCCTCCCCATACACACATCCCTACCCACACACACCACTGGCCACACACACCACTATTCACACGCACACCACTCCCCACACACACATCCCACCCCACACACATCCATCCCCATACACACATCCGCACCCACACACACACACCTCCACACTCACACATTCCACCCCACACACACACACCTCCCCACAAACACACTCAAACCCCCACACATACACCATCCCCCACACACACCCACCCCACAAACACACCCCTCCCCACAAACACATACCCCTCCCCACACACACACACCACTCCCCGCACACACGCAACCCTCTCACAGACACAACCAAACCCCGCACACACACCCTTACCCCCCAAAGGCAAACCCATCCCCCCTACAAACACCACTAACCCCACACACATACCCCTCCCCACACACACAACCCACCCCCACACACAACCAGCCTCCCCCACACATTCCCCTTCCCCCACACACAAACCCCTCCGCACACACACCCCTCCCCACATACAAACCCCTCCCCCACACACACCCCTCCCCACGCACACAAACCCCTCCCCCACACACACCCCTCCCCACACACACATACCGCTCCCCACACGCATACCCCTCCCCACACACACATACCGCTCCCCACAATACCGCTCCCCCAAAATTACCCGTTTCCCACACACACCCCCATCCCTCACCAATACACTCCTCCCCATACACACACATCCCTCCCCGCACCATCCCCACACACAAACCGCTGCCCCCAACCCCGCCCCCCACACACACCCCTCCCCCACAAAAACTACTCCCCTACGCACACATCCCACCGCCCACACACACCGCTAACGCACACACACCCCTCTCCCACATACACAGCCCATCCATCACCAATACACCCCTCCCCCACACTCATACATCCCACCCCGCACACACACCCCTCCCCCACACACATCCCCCCACACAAACACACCCCTACGCACACATACACACTCCTCCCCAAACACACAAGCGTCCCCACACACACCTCCTCACAGAAACACACCCTTCCCAACACACGTACAACCTCCCCCACACACACCCCTTCCTCACAGACACAAACCCCTCCCCCCTCAAACAAACGCCTCCCCACACATACACAGCTCTACCCACACAAACACCACGCCCTCACACACAGAAATCTCCTCACCATACACCCACCACTCTCCCACAAACAACCGTCCGCCAAACACACACACAAATCCCAAAAATACACATTCTCCCCACACAAACACACATCTCCCAACACACACAAACCTATCACCACACACACACCACTCCCTATGTGGTAACACTTTTCAGCTTCCTGTATGACATCACTTCCTGTAATCAGTCCAGGATAAATACTGGACTGATCAGTTAGCTCTGGAAGAGGCATAGGGTAAGACCTCTTTTGTATGCAGCACCGTTTTAAGTTGATTAAAGCTTACATTAAGTTTACCACGCGTAAGGCTCATTCTTACGACAATTTAATCAACTTTTGAAAAACTTCGCACTCTAACTTTTTGGACGAACTCGGAGCTAAGGATCCAGGGAATCACCCATCATGGAAAACATCCTTAAACCATCGCGTCTTGACTTGGACCCAAACACCCCAGCAGCCGGTAAGGTGTGGAAACACTGGTATCGCACGTTTGAGAATTTTCTTGAGTATTGCAAAGCTGATGATAACTCAAAGTTGCGGATACTCATCAACTGTGTCACCCCGAATGTATTTCAGTATGTGGAAGACTGGGACAGTTATGAGGAGGCAATTCAGACGCTTAAGAGACTATATACTAAGACACCGAATGAGGTCTATGCTAGACATCTACTAGCTACAGCCCAACAAGGGCCGGAGGAATCCATTGATAAATTCCTCCAAGAGCTTCGCAGACTTAGTATGGACTGTAACTTTCGGGCAGCCTCAGCTGAGCTATACCGCGAAGAAATGATCCGTGATGCGTTCATCTGCGGGCTTGCCTCCCCATTTATACGCCAGCGTCTACTGGAAAGTAAGACACTTGAGCTGCAGAGAGCTTATGACCTGGCTTGCTCTCTAGATCTGGCAAAAAGAAATGCAGACCTTTTTACAGTGCCCAGACCTCGGTCTGCTGCCTTAACTACAGTCAGGCAATTTAAGAGGCCACAGGTGAACTCTATTAGGGAGGACTTTATCCCTGACGATCGATCTGATGACTTCACTGATGAAGAGGATGATGACCCCACTGTGGCAGCCTCTTGGCAATCTAAGAAATGTTTTTTTTTGTGGTGATGAGTTTCACCCTCGGAGATTCTGCCCTGCTCGCAATGCGTTTTGCAGTCATTGCAACAAAAAGGGTCATTTTGTAAAGGTTTGCCTATCAAGAGCCTCTACGAGGGCTTATCAAGCTAAGTCCTACCGAACTGCCCCAGTAAGGGCCTATCAGGATGTTCCAACTAAAAACTATCGTGCTTCCTCTCGGGTTTTTTCTCGAAGAAACACACCTAGAATTTCAGCCACTCTTTGTGCAACGACACCAATTACAGCTGCTTGTCCTCAGAATCTATTCCATGCAGCTACAAAAGCATCAATTAATGGACATACTTTAGATGCCTTAATTGACTCAGGTAGCACTGATAGTTTCATTAGGGAACAGACTGTTGCACAGTTAAAGCTACATGTTTTTCCATCGGACCAGGCAGTTGCGATGGCTCAGTCATCACTTAATACCAGAATTTCTGGCTTCTGTGTAGTTGAAATAATGCTTAAAGGTCACAGGTATCCCTCCACCCGGCTTTCGGTGCTCAAGGACTTATGTAGTGATCTTATCTTAGGGCTGGATTTTCAAAAGCAGCATAAGAAGCTTACCATTGAGTTCGGCGGATCCAAACCTGAACTCACTATTTCTAATATACGACCTCGATTACCGTTCTGTGCCTTGTCAGCAGCTTCACTGGATGAACCCTCACTGTTTGCCAGTATCCCTCCTCGATGCAAACCGATTATAACAAAGTCACGCCGTTTCAGTCAGGAAGACCAGTCTTTTATTGCGGCTGAGATTTCTCGGCTTTTAGCAGAGGATATCATCGAGCCTTGTTCGTCGCCATGGCGCGCCCAGGTCGTTATTGTTAAGAACCCTCTACAACCTCACAAGAAACGGCTGTGCATTGACTATTCACAGACCATCAATCAGTATACGGACTTGGACGCATACCCATTGCCGCGCATCGATGATATGGTTAATAAATTGGCTGAGTACACGGTGTTCTCGACTTATGATCTGAAAAGCGCCTATCATCAGGTACCCTTGAAGGTCTCAGACAAGCAGTATACAGCCTTTGAAGCCAATGGGCGGCTGTATCAATTTCGTCGCCTCCCCTTTGGGGTCACTAATGGAGTGGCTGTCTTCCAGCGAGCAATGGATGACCTGGTCAAACAGGAAGACTTGAAGGATACGTTTCCTTATCTGGACAATATTACTGTCGCAGGTCGCAATCAGCAGGAACATGACGCCAATCTCCAACGATTTTGGGATGCACTCCAGCACCGTAATTTGACATTGAATGCGGCTAAATCCATTGAGTCACAACCAACTATCAACATCCTTGGCTATTGTGTGGGCAATGGCATCATTAAACCTGACCCTGAAAGGCTTCGCCCACTCCAAGAACTCCCGCCACCTAAGAATCCGGCCTCCTTGCGCCGGGCCCTCGGCCTGTTTGCATACTATGCGAAATGGATTCCTAACTTCTCGGACCGAATCCAACCTCTACTGAAGGCCAGCACATTCCCACTAGACACAACGGCTGTTGCAGCCTTTAACCTCCTGAAAAAGCAGTTGGAGAAAGCGGCTCTTCACTCCATCGATGAGAGTCTTCCTTTCGTGGTTGAGTGTGATGCCTCGGAGGTGGCAATCTCAGCCACTCTGAATCAGGAAGGTCGTCCGGTGGCATTTTTGTCCAGGACTTTTCAAGGGGCTGAGCTACATTATCCTCCAGTCGAGAAAGAAGCTACAGCCATCATAGAGGCAGTACGGAAGTGGAGTCATCTCCTGGCTCGCCAGCACTTTACCTTAATCACGGACCAGCGATCGGTCGCCTTCATGCTCGATAATCGAAAACGGACCAAAATTAAAAATAATAAAATCCAGCTTTGGCGGCTGGAATTGGCCTCTTTTGGTTACACCATCCACTATCGACCTGGCAAGGAGAATGTGGCTCCGGATACCCTCACACGAGCATTCTGCTCCGCCATGGCACCCTCTACGCTCGTAGACATCCATGATGGGTTGTGTCATCCAGGCGTTACTCGCATGCTGCACTTCGTGCGGTCCCGAAATCTCCCATTCTCTACCGGGGATGTAAAGAAGATGTGCTCGGACTGCAGAGTCTGTGCGGAATTGAAACCTCGGTTTTTCCGCCCCTCGGGTGGTATACTCATACATGCGACCCAGCCAATGCAAAGGCTTAGCATCGATTTTAAGGGGCCGTTGCCCTCTTCGACTCGCAACACTTATCTTTTAACAATGGTTGATGAGTATTCTCGTTTTCCGTTTGCCTTTCCCTGCCCCAATATGCTGACAACCACGGTTATCAGCTGCCTTGAACAGGTATTTGCTTTCTGTGGCATGGCATCCTATGTTCATTCAGATCGGGGCCCTTCTTTTATGTCGGGAGAACTCAAGGCCTATCTCTCGGAACGGGGTATTGCTGCCAGCAAAACGACGCCTTATCATCCGGTTGGGAATGGGCAAGTCGAGCGTTTTAACGCTATCATCTGGAATGCGGTACGTCTGGCTTTGAGATCTCGGGGCCTACCCAACCAGCATTGGGAAGCAGTACTTCCAGACGCATTACACTCCACACGGTCCCTCCTTTCGACCGCCACAAATACGACGCCTCATGAACGGTTCTTCCGATTTCAGCGTCGCTCATCCTATGGGACATCTCTCCCGTCGTGGCTGACTGCACCGGGACCAGTGCTACTCCGAAGATATGTCCGGGCGTCTAAGAATGACTCCCTGGTAGATGAGGTTGAGCTCACTGACGTCAACCCTACCTACGCCTATATTCGGTATCCTGACGGTCGGGAATCTACCGTGTCATTGCGGGATCTGGCTCCCTGCCCGCCGAAACATAGAGGGACACCAGGGGATGATATTGTACCAGGCACATCTCTGGGCTTGCCAGGTGCCTCTCATCATGATCGGGATCTGACGCCGGCTGGTACCTCACTCCAGCGTGCCGACCTGGGGCAGACTGACTATGAGCCCGTCGGGGCTCGCACGCGCAGCCACGATCAACCCTGTACCGTACGCTCAGAAACGGATCTGCCACAGCCCTGCCCGACACCCATTCGGGTACCAGTACACAGTCAGGATCGTTCTGACCCCTCACAGAGCGGGCTGGAGCACTCGGACTCTGGTCCATGGCCCGCAGCGGGTAAACGGGCTAGGGGCCCTCTACCGCTACGAGAACCCAAACGGGTGCGGCTCTCCCTCATCCAACGGCTACGAAATGGAGGGAGCATTCCGGCCTCCTAATCTTTTGGGGGGGGAGAATGTGGTAACACTTTTCAGCTTCCTGTATGACATCACTTCCTGTAATCAGTCCAGGATAAATACTGGACTGATCAGTTAGCTCTGGAAGAGGCATAGGGTAAGACCTCTTTTGTATGCAGCACCGTTTTAAGTTGATTAAAGCTTACATTAAGTTTACCACACGTAAGGCTCATTCTTACGACACCCTACACACACATCCAACCCCCACACACATATCCCTCCCCCAAACACAATCCCCTCCCGCACATACACAGCACTCCCCCACACACGTCCCTCCCAACACACACCCCTACACCACACACACATCCAACCGCACACACGCAGCCCAACCCCTCACACACATTCCCCTCCCGCACACACACAACCCTCCCCCACACACAATGCCCTCCCACACACACAACTACCCCACCCCAAACACAAGCACAACCCTCCCCACAAACATACCCCACCCCCACACACACAAACTCCTCCCCACTCACACACATACCTCTCCCCAAACATATACACCCCTGAACACACACACCCCTCCGCACACATACACCCACCCCCACAAACACAGCCCTCCCCCACACACAAACCCCTCCCCAACACACATACGGATGCCCCGCACACACACCCGTCCCTCACGCACATAGCCCACCCCACACACACACACCTCCCCACAAACACACTCAAACCCCCACACATACACCTCCCCCCACACACACCCACCCCACAAACACACCCCTCCCCACACAGACATACCCCTCCCCAAGCACACACACCCCTCCCCGCACGCACCCAATCCTCTCACAGACACAACCAAACACCCCACACACACACTAACCCCCCAAAAGCAAACCCATCCCCCCACAAACACCCCTAACCCCACACACATACCCCTCCCCACACACACAACCCACCCCCCACACACAACCAACCTCCCCCACACATTCCCCTTCCCGCACACACAAACCATTGCCCCGCTCACACCCATCCCCACGCACACATACCGCTCCCCACACATACCCCTCCCCACGCAGACAAACCCCTCCCCCACACACACACCACTCCCCACGCACACATACCGCTTCCCACACACACCCCTCCCCACGCACACAAACCCCTCCCCCACACACACCCCTCCCCACGCACACATACCGCTCCCCACACACACCCCTCCCCACGCACACATACTGCTCCCCACACACACCCCTCCCCACGCACACAAACCCCTCCCCCACACACACCCCTCCCCACGCACACACACCCCTCCCACACACACCCCTCCCCACGCACACACAACCCTCCCCACGCACACATACCGCTCCCCACACTATTGCTCCCCCAAAATTACCCGTTTCCCACACACACCCCCCATCCCTCACCAATACACTCCTCCCCATACACACACATCCCTCCCCGCACCATCCCCCACACACAAACTCCTGACCCCAACCCCGCCCCCCCCCACACACCCCTCCCCCACACAAACCAATCCCCTACACACACATCCCACCGCCCACACACACCGCTACCCCACACACACCCCTCTCCCAGATACACAGCCCATCCCTCACCAATACACCCCTACGCACACATACACACTCCTCCCCAAACTCACAATCCTCCCCACACACACACCTCCTTACAGAAACACACCATTCCCCACACACGTACAACCTGCCCCACGCACATCCACTCCTCACAGACACACACCCCGCCCCCTCAAACAAACGCCTCCCCACACATACACAGCTCTACCCACACAAACACCACGCCCTCACACACAGAAATCTCCTCACTATACACCCACCACTCTCTCACAAACAACTGTCCGCCAAACACACACTCAAATCCCAAAAATACACATTCTCCCCACACACACACACCTCTCCCCACACACACAAACCTATCACCACACACACAACACTTCCCACACACACACACAACCCCCACACACATATCCGTCCCCCACACACAATCCCCTCCCGCACATACACAGCACTCCCCCACACACGTCCCTCCCCCCACACACCCCTACACCACACAAACACCCAACCGCACACACACAGCCCAACCCCCCACACACTTACCCCTCCCGCACACACACAACCCTCCCCCACACACAATGCCATCCCACACACACAACTACCCCACCCCACACACAAGCACAACCCTCCCCACAAACACACCCCACCCCCACACTCACAAACTCCTCCTCACACACACACATACCTCTCCCCAAACATACACACACCTGAACATACACAGCCCTCCGCACACATACACACTCCCCCACAAACACAGCCCCCCCACACACAAACCCCTCCCCAACACACATACGCATGCCCCGCACACACACCCGTCCCTCACGCACATAGCCCTCCCCACACAAACACACACTCCCCTCGACACGCACAAACACCTGTCCCCAAAAACAAACACACCCCCCACACACAGCCCTCCCCACACACACATTCCACTCACCATCACACACCCCAGCCCCCCTCCACAAATCCCTCCGCACACATACACACACCCTTCCCCATACACACATCCCTACCCCACACACAAACCCCTCTCCCACACACACAGCTCTCCCCCACACACAAACACCTCCCACACACACACCTCTCCCTCACACACATAGCCCTCTCCACACAAAGACACACCCCTATACACACACAAACTCATCTGCACAAAAAACAAACCCACCCCCCCCCCACACACACCCCTCCCCACACACACAAACCCCTCCCCACACACACCCCAGCCTCCCACATACACCCCTCTGAACACAAACGCACCCCTCTCTCACACGCACAGCCGTCCCCACCGAAACATCCCTGCTCACAGACAGGCACCCCTCCCCCCAACACACACCCAGCCCCCACCCACAGACACCTACCGACCACGTACACAAACCCGCCCACCACACACCCATTCTCACACATACCGCTCCCCCGACACACACCCCTCCCCAACACATACACCCCTCCCCACACACACACACCCTTCGTCCTCAACACACCCCTTACCCCGCACACACAAACCCCTACCGAAACACACAGACACCTCCCCACACACACATCCCTCCCCACACACACAACGCTCCCCACACCCACACACCCTTCCCCACACATGGTACCCCACCCCCACACACACACTCCACCCCTCACACAAACACCCCACACCACACACACGCACTACACCACACACAAACACCACTCCCCACACACACCCATCCCACCCCCTCACACACCCCTCCTCCCCTCACAAACACACGCCTCCGTGCACACACCCCTCCCACAAACGCCCCTGCCCCACACGCACACCCCTCCCTACACACACACACCTGCCCCACACATACACACTTTTCCCCCCACACACACTCCCCCCACACACACACACCCATCCCGAGAAGCACACCCCTCCCCCCACACACAGAGATCCCTCCCCCACACACACACACTCCCACCCCAACCCACACAACAGTCCCCCACACACACCACTACCACCCCCCACACACACCCATCCCCACACATGCATACTCCTCACCCCCACACACACCCCTCCGCACACACACTCCTCTCCACAGACACACACTCCTCTACCCACACACAAACCCCTCACCACACACACACACCCCTCCCCCACACACACACACCTCCCCCCACACACATCCCTCCCACACACACACAGCCCGCTCCAACACAAACACACCCCTCCCCCCCACACACAAACCTCCCCACACAAGCACACCTCCCCCACACACAAAAACCCCGCCCCACACCCTTACACAACATTAAGGCCAGCGAGCACAGGGGAAATGTCCGAACGGGACTTGGTGCGATTTAGGACACGGGCAGCCGAGTTTTGAATGAACTTAAGTTTACAAAGCGTGGAATGTGGGAGGCCAGTCCAGAGTGCGTTTGAAGAGTCAAGTCTAGAAGTAACAATGGCATGGATGAGGGTTTCAGCAGCTGATGAGATGAGGCAAGGGCGCAGACGGGCGATGTTACGGAGGTGGAAGTAGGCGGCCATTGTTTTGCTGCGGATATGTGGTCGGAGCTCATTTCAGGGTCAAGTATGACACCAATGTTGCGGCAAGTGTGGTTCAGCCTCAGACAGATGTTAGAGAGAGGGATTGAGTCAGTGGCTCGGGAACAGAGTTTGTGGCGGGGACCGAAAACAATGGCTTCAGTCTTCCCAATGTTTAAATGGAGAAAATTTTGGCTCGTCCAGAATTGGATGTCGGACAATTTAGACATTGTGGAGCGGTCGAGGGAAGAGGTAGTGAGGTAGAGCTGGGTGTCGTCAGCTTACATGTGGAAACTGACGCTGTGTTTTCGGATGATGTCGCCAAGGGGCAAAATGTAGATGAGATATAGGAGGGGGCCAAGGATAGATCCTTGGGGGACACCAGAGGTAACGATGCGGGAGCTGGAAGAATGGCTAACTGGTACTCTGATCCTTTCCGCACAGTATGATCCCAGCCCCAGACGTAACCCTCACTGCGGCGAGAGAGAGAGAGGCAGATGATGTCAGGGAGCAGATACGTAGCGAGTGAAAGAAACACTAGGGTAGAGTTTAACTTATAGTAGGTGCTGTAGTATAAACCGGGTGATTGTGAATCACCACCCATTTTACACTGATGCAAATAAAACTCGGGAGAGATATAAACCGAATCACGGTTCATTCCGGGAGACGGGGCTGATTGTACACCCTGTGTTCATGCCCAGTGAGACGACACACCAGGAGCAGAGCCTGGTCAATGTGACCCTGTGACACCACGAGTGGGAGGGGCTTCGGCCGCTACGTGACATCGTTCCTGGCTGCTGCGTTATTGGCTCCTGGCTCCTTTGTTATGTCACCTGGAGACAGGGCCCCGCCGCTTGTTACGGCCCATCAGTAGCATGTCAGTGTGGGAGAAGTTACCATGACAGCTGACGCTGGGAGTGTGTAGATCCCGATAAACCGGGCTATGAACAGAAAAGAACAATTAATATTACCTGCAGTAATTTAAACATCTTCATAATAGATACAATCACAGTCACAAAAACAGTCCCACTGTATCCCAGCTGGAGATTCTGGGATAAATATGAATCATTTTTCTATTGACAGTCACTGGGAGTGAGCAAAAGCTCAGAAAGGTTAAGAGAGAGAAGTCGAATCATCGCTGCACTCACTGGGACGGGAGAAATGTCGCTGGCTTCACAGAGCAGATCTTGTGGGACAGAGACCCCCAGTGTCGGAGACGGGAAATTCAACAGTAATTGAAAAGGTGAGGAAATCCCAGGGCAGGGACAGCACGGGTTACATAGAGATCAAAGCTCCCTCTACACTGTCCCAACAAACGCTCCCAGTGCAAGTACAGCAATGGTTAGATGCACAATAATGCTCCCTCTTCACTGTCCCAACAAACTATCCCAGGACAGTTACAGCACCGGTTAGATACAGAGTAAAACTCCCTCTACACTGTCCCAACAACCACTCCTAGGGCATGTTCGGTACAGGTTCGATACAGAGTAATGTTCCCTCTGCTCTTCCCCAACAAATACTCCCAGGGTAGGCACTGCATGGGTTAGATACAGAGTAAAGCTCCCTCGACACTCTCCCATCAAACTATCCCAGGTCAGGTACAGCATGGATTAGATACAGAGTAAAGCTCACTCTACACTGTCACATCAAATGATCCCAGGGCATGTTCAGCACAGGTTAGATACAGAGTAAATCTCCCTCTACGCTGACTCATCAAACACTCCCAAGGCAGGTACAGCATGGTTTTTATACAGAGGAAAGCTCCTTCTACAAAGACAGATCAAACACTCCCAGGGCAGGTACAGCACAGGTTAGATACAGAGTAAATCTTCCTCTACACAGATGCATCAAACACTTCCAGGGCAGGTACAGCACGGGTTAGATATAGAATAAATCTCCCTCTACTCTGTCCCATCAAACACTCGCAGGGCATGGGCAGCACCGGTTAGATACAGTGTTAAACGCCCTCTTCACTGTCCCATCAAACACTCCCAGGGCAGGTACAACACGGTTTAGATATTGAGTAAAGCTCCCTCTACAGTGTCCAATTCAATGATCCCAGGGCAGGTACAACACGGGTTAGTTAGCGAGTAAAGCTACCTCTATACTACCATCAAACACTCCCAGGGCAGGTACAGCACGGGTTAGGTAAAGATTAATGGTCCCTGTACACTGTCGCATCAAACACACCCAGGGCAAATACAGCACGGGTTAGATACAGAGTAAAGCTCCCTCTGCGCTGTCCCATCAAACAATCCCAGGGCAGGTACAGCACGGGTTAGATATTGAGTAAAGCACCCTCTAAACCGTCCCATCCAACATTCACAGAGCAGAAACTGCACGGGATAGATAGAGACTGAACATCGCTCAACTCTGTCCCATCAAACACTCCAAGGGCACGTAGATATGTGAAGAGAAAAATATTGCTAAATTCAAGCGCAGGTCCCTTGCAGTCAGAATCAGGGGAATTTATAATGGAGAACAAAGAAATGGCAGACCAATTAAATACATACTTTGGTCCTGTCTTCACAAAGGAGGACACAAGTAAACTCCCAGAGATGTCAGGGAACATAGGTCTAATGAGAGCGAAGAACTGAATGAAATCAGTATTTGTAGGATAATGTTGTTAGGGAAATTGACGGGATTGAAGTCCGATAAATCCCCAGAGCCTGATAATCTACATCCTAGAGTACTTAAGGAAGTGGCCCGAGAAATAGCAGATGCATTGCTGGTCATCTTCCAAAATTCTATAGACTCTGGAACAGTTCCCATGAATTGGAGTGTAGCTAATGTAACCCCACTATTTAAAAAAGTTGGTGGAGAGAAAACGGGGAATTATAGACCGGTAAGCCTGACATCGGTAGTGGGGAAAATGCTACAGTCCATTATAAAAGATGTAATAGCAGAGCACTTTGAAAACATTGACAGGATCGGACAATTTCAACATGGATTTGCAAAAGGTAATCTTGCTTGACTAATCTGCTGGAATTGTTTGAGAATGTAACTCGTAGAATAGATAAGGGAGAACCAGTGAATGTGGTGTATTTGGATTTTCAGAAGGCTTTCGATTATGTCCCGCAGAAGAGATTAGCGTGCAAAGTTTAAGCACATGGGATTGGGGGTAAGGTACTGACTTGGATAGAAAACTGGCTGGCAGACAGGAAGCAAAGATTTGGAATAAACGGGTCTTTTTCCGAGTGGCAGGCAGTGACTAGCGGGGTACCGCAGGGATCGGTGCTAGGACTCCAGTTATTCACAATATATATTAAAGATCTAGACGAGGGAACGAGATGTAATATCTCAAAGTTTGCAGACGACACAAAGCTGTGTGGGCGTGTGTGCTATGAGGAGCATACAGAGAATCTCCAGTGTGATTTGGACAGGTTGGGTGATTGGGCAGATGCATGGCAGATGCAGTATAATGTGGATAAATTCGAGTTTATCCACTTTGGTGGCAAAAGCAGGAAGGCAGATTATAATCTGAACAGCAATAGATTGGGAAAAGGGGAAGTGCAACGAGACCTGGGTGTCCTTGTGCACCAGTCGCTGAAGGTAAGCATGGAGGTGCAGCAGGCGGTTAAGAAGGCAAATGTTATGTTGGCCTTCATAGCGAGAGGATTCGAGTACAGGAGCAAGGATGTCTTGCTGCAGTTGTACAGGGCCTTGGTGAGATCACACCTTGTGTATTGTTTGCAGTTTTGGTCGCCTTATCTGAGGAAGGATAGTCTTGCCATGGAGGGAGTGCAGCGAAGAGTCACCAGACTGATACCTGGGATGGCAGGAGTGACGTATGAAGAGAGATTGGATCGATTAGGCTTATATTCGCTAGAGTTTAGAAGAATGAGAGGGGATCTCGTTGAAACTTATACAATTCTAACAGGACTAGACAGACTAGATGCAGGAAGGCTGTTCCCGATCGCGGGGGAGTCCAGAACCAGGGGTCACAGTCTAAGGATGAGGGGTAAGGCATTTAGGACTGAGATGAGGAGGAATTTCTTCACCCAGAGAGTGGTGAACCTGTGGAATTCTCTACCACAGAAGGCAGTTGAAGCCCATTCATTAAATATATTCAAGAAGGAGTTAGATATATTTCTTAAGGATAAGGGAATCAAAGGATATGGGGAGAAAGCAGGGACAGGGTACTGAAATTGGATGATCATCCATGATCGCATTGAATGGCGGAGAAGGCTCGAGGGGCGGATAGGCCTACTTCTGCTCCTATCTTCTATGTTTATATGTTTAGAACACAGGTTAGATATAGACTAAAGTTCCCTCAGCACTGTCCCAACAAACACTCCCAGGGTAGGTACAACATGGGTTCGATTCAGAGTAAAGCTCCCTCTACACTGTCTGATCAAACGATCCCAGGGCATGTTCAGCTCAGGTTAGATACAGAGTAAATCTCCTTCTGCACTGTGCCATCAAACACTCCCTGGGCAGCTACATGACGGTTTAGCTACAGAGTAAAGCTGCCTCTACATACTCCCATCAAACACTCCCCGGGCAGGCATAGCACGGGTTAGATACAGAGTAAAGCTCCCTCTACACTGTCCCTCAAAGATTCCAGGGCAGGCACAGCATGGTTAAGCTACAGATAAAGCTCCCTCTACAAAGACACATCAAACACTCCCAGGGCAGGTACCGCACAGGTTTAGATACAGAATAACGCTTACTTTATACTGTCCCATCAAACACTCCCAGGTCAGGTACAGCATGGGTTAATTACCGAGTACAAATCCCTCTACATTGTAACATCAAACAATCCCCGGGCAGGTACAGCAAAGGTTAGAAGCAGAGTAAAGCTCCTTCTG
Organism: Squalus acanthias; assembly: GCA_030390025.1. Taxonomy (NCBI): domain Eukaryota; kingdom Metazoa; phylum Chordata; class Chondrichthyes; order Squaliformes; family Squalidae; genus Squalus; species Squalus acanthias. The sequence continues at coordinate 131,749 of JASTWF010000246.1, forward strand.
CAAAGATCCAACAAACACTCCCAGGGCAGGTACAGCATGGGTTAGATACAGACTAAACACCCTCTGCACCTTCCTATCAAACACTCCCAGGGCAGGTACATCACGGGTTAGATACCGAATAAACCTCCATCTATACTATCCCATCTAACACTGCCAGGTCAGGTACAGCACAGTTAAGTTACAGACTAAAGCTGCCTCCTCACTGTCCTATCAAACACTCCCAGAGCAGGTACAGCACGGGTTAATAAACAGAGTAAAGCTCCCTCAACCCTGTCCCATCAAACACTTCCAGGGCAGGCACAACACAGGTTAGATATAGAGTAAAGCTCCCTCTACACTGTCCCATCAAACACTCCCAGGGCAGGTACAACACGGGATAGACACAGAGGAAAAATTCGCCGCAGCTCCTACGAGTTAATTATGTGGGATTTTCCCCCTGAGACCCACTCAACCCCACGTTGATTTAAAACAGAGCCCGAGACCCCAGGCTTGCTTGGCAGACTGTGACGGGCCCCAAGTATTTGCTTTCCCGCAGCTTTTCTGTAATGTGACCAGAACTGTACCTTCTTCTTCTTCGGCATTCCCTCGGAACCGAGGGTGACATGCTTCCACATTTAAAATGAGTCTCAGGTGAATGATGTGTCCAATGCGGGACCTACAGTCTCTGTCACGGGTGGGGCAGACGGTGGTTGAAGGGGCGGGTCGGTGGGGTGCTTGGGTTGATGTGTGCTCCTTCTGTTGCCTGTGCTTGCTCCTGGCGAAGAGACTCGAGATTCTCGGCGCCTTCCCGGATGCTTCTCCTCCACTTTGTGCGGTCTTGGGCCAGGGAATCCCAGGTTTCAGTGGGGATGTTGCACGTTTTCAAGGAGGCTTTGAGGGTGTCCTTGAAGCGTTTCCTCTGCCCACCTGGGGTTCTTTTGCCGTGCTGGAGTTCCGAGTAGAGCGCTTGTTTTGGGAGTCTCGTATCGGGCATGTCGACGATGTAACCCGTCCATCGGAGCTGATCGAGCATGGTCAAAGCTTCGATGCTGGGAATGTTTGCCTGAGGGAGAACACTGACGTTGGTGCGTCTAACCTGCCAATGGATTTGCAGGATCTTGCAGAGGCAGCGTTGGTGTTACCTCTCCAGTGCTTTGAGGTGCCAGCTGCACATGGTCCATGTCTCTGAGGCATAGAGCAGGGCGGGTATCACTGCTGCTCTGTAGACCACGACCTTAGTGCTGGGTTTGAAGTCCTGGTCTTCAAACACTCTCTTCCTCAGGCGACCGGAGGCTGCACTGGCACACTGAAGGCGGTGTTGGACTTCGTCATCGACGTCTGCCCTTGTTGACAGTAGGTTCCCGAGGTATGGAAAGTGGTTCATGTTGTCCAAGGCCTTGCCGTGGATATTGATAATCGGGGGTGTGAGGTGTTTGATTTCCTCGTCCTTACCTGGGTTCTTTGACTCTGGGTTTTACAGGAACAAAATCGTAGCAGACACAAAGGTTTAGGTTCAACCCAAAACTGTTAGTTTATTAAAACCAACAAAACACAGACAAAATCATGTTGAAATTTGGCTGAAATTTACAATCACCCATCCGGCCGGTCGTTACCGTTGTGGATTGTAGGCCTGGATCGGAGATGATCTGTCCCCGTCTTCATTTATCTCAAAGCAGCTGCCTACACAGCGCAAACCCCTTGTAGAGTCAACTGATACTTACAATCACCCGTCCGGCTGGTCGTGGCCGACGTCGATTGCAGGCTGGGAGCTGGAGATGGCCGTCTTCCCTTCTTTCTTCAACCTGGCAGTCGCTGTAGTCAGAGCTAGCTTCAGAGACAGAGAGCTTCTGAAAGAGAGAGCTTCCAAGAGAGCGAGAGCTGTGGGTGTGGTTCCTTCTTATAGTTCTTTCAGTCACCTGGCCCCACGCTGGGCCTCCCCCAACCAGTTTAGGTTGTCGGTTTGCTGAACAGTCCGACATTCACACCTCGTCAACCTGTAATTGAAGATAACTACTTATTTCCTCTCCCGCTTTCTGTAACGCATATTCAATGTGAGTTTTATTAGTATTGATGGGCGGTTGGCTGATTTACTTGTGTATCTTCCAATCATGTCAGGAAGTCAATCGTGACCCCATTGTTTCAGTTAAACTCAGAGCATTGTCCAGATGTTAATTTTTCCCATCGAAACCAATCATCATTCAAGGCCTCACAGTTCAATGTCAATGTCCTTTTCAGAGTTAATCATGAGTCAAAGCTTTCATTGTCCAGTATCAATATGTTCTCCAAGAACTGCAGACTTTAATGACTGACACTTTTCTGTGACTCGAAGTTTTACCGTTTCATGCCCTTACCACTGGGCCAAACAGGCTTTCAGCATTTTGCTATTGTAAATCTATAGCGGGCTGTACTGTGTGGCGGGGGCAGGTTGTCAGAGGACCTTTGTCTTATGGATGTTTAGTGTAAGGCCCATGCTCTCGTACGCTTAGGTGAAGGTGTTGACGATGGTTTGGAATTCGACCTCCGAGTGAGCGCAGAAGCAAGCGTCGTCTGCATACTATAATTCGACGTGAGAGGATGGGACGAACTTGGATCTGTACTGGAGGCGATGGAGGTTAAATAGTTCCCGTTTGTTCTGTAAATTAGCTCCACTCCAGCGGGGTGCTTACTGAGAGTGAGACCAGAATGTAATAACAACAGAGCAGTACACAGTACTCTAGCTGTCGCCTAACTAGTGTTTTTTACAGTTCAAGCATAACCTCCCTGCTCTTAAATTCTGTGTATGTATTAACACACACAGTACCTATTTAAAGTAGCATTCTTGTAATCGAAAGCAGCCACATGTACACATCATATCCAGCACTGAAAGCAGCAAGTGCCTGTCGCTCGATATCATCTCATTTCAGAATATTTGTTCCAGTGTTTCTTGCTCTTTATAAGCCCATGTTCAAGATCACGGGGCACTGACCGGTTAAATCGGAACAGGAGAGAACGGATGACTTTAAAATGGGGATTCAAGCTTCACTCCCTCCAGTTAAACCCTGCTGTTTCACCCCGCTCAATTTGAGCAGCAGGGCACCAGGGATGAGGGACTGCAAATACGTGTAGAGACTAGAGAAGCTGGGATTGTTCTCTTTAGAGCAGAGAAGTTTAACGGGATATTTAATAGATGTGTTCATAACTAATGGATTCCTAGAATAGATTCAGAGATACTTACAGCACAGAAGGAGACCATTCGGCACGTCGTGCCTGTGCCGCTCTTCGGAAGAGCAGTCGTGCTTAGTCGCACATCCCCACTTACTGTCCGTAAACCTCTGTGTTTCTCATCCTCAATACCGGTCAAAATCTGTGTAAAATTATTCATGAAATCTCCGTCCAGTCCCTTTTCCAAGGAGAGCGTTCCCGATACGGACAACTCTCTGAGTGAAAACATTGCTCCTCAGCTCACCTCGATATCTTTTCCAATGATTTTGAATCTGTGTCCACGAGTTATTGACAAACTCACCAGAGGAAATAGGTTTTCCCTATTTACAATGGATTTGAATAAAGTAAATGAGTCGGACCAGTTACTGTGACATGGGTATATCAGTGTGTGACAGTGAGGGGTGTGGGGTATATCAGTGTGTGACAGTGAGGGGTGTGGGATATATCAGTATGTGACAGTGAGGGGTGTGGGGTATATCAGTGTGTTACAGTGAGGGGTGTGGGGTATATCAGTGTGTTACAGAGAGAGGTGTGGGGTATATTAAAGTGTAACAGTGAGGGGTGTGGGGTATATCAGTGTGTTACAGTGAGGGGTGTGAGGTACATCAGTGTGTTACAGTGAGGGGTGTTGGGTATACCAGTGTGTTACAGTGAGGGGTGTGGGGTATATCAGTGTGTTACAGTGAGGGGTGTGGGGTATATCAGTGTGTTACAGTGAGGGGTGTGGGGTATATCAGTGTGTTATAGTGAGGGGTGTGGGGTATACCAGTGTCTTACAGTGAGGGGTGTGGGTATATCAGTGCGTTACAGTGAGGGGTGTGGGGTATATCAGTGTGTTACAGTGAGGGGTGTGGGGTACATCAGTGTGTTACAGTGAGGGGTGTGGGGTATATCAGTGTGTTACAGAGAGAGGTGTGGGGTATATTAAAGTGTAACAGTGAGGGGTGTGGGGTATATCAGTGTGTTACAGTGAGGGGTGTGAGGTACATCAGTGTGTTACAGTGAGGGGTGTTGGGTATACCAGTGTGTTACAGTGAGGGGTGTGGGGTATATCAGTGTGTTACAGTGAGGGGTGTGGGGTATATCAGTGTGTTACAGTGAGGGGTGTGGGGTATATCAGTGTGTTATAGTGAGGGGTGTGGGGTATACCAGTGTCTTACAGTGAGGGGTGTGGGTATATCAGTGCGTTACAGTGAGGGGTGTGGGGTATATCAGTGTGTTACAGTGAGGGGTGTGGGGTACATCAGTGTGTGACAGTGAGGGGTGTGGGCTATATCAGAGTGTTACAGTGGGGTGTGGGGGATATCAGTGTGTGACAGTGAGGGGTGTGGGGTATATCAGAGTGTTACAGTGAGGGGTGTGGGGTACATCAGTGTGTGACAGTGAGGGGTTTGGGGTATATCAGTGTGTGACAGTGAGGGGTATGGGGTATATCAGAGTGTTACAGTGAAGGGTGTGTGGTATATCAGTGTGTGACAGTGAGGGGTGTGAGGTATATCAGAGTGATCCGTTGGATCGTTAACCAGAGGACACAGATTTAAGATAATTGGCAAATGAACCAGAGAAGTAGTTGAGGAGCATGTTTGATTACACAGCGAGTTATTGTGATCTGGAATGCACTGCCTGAAAGGGTGGTGGAAGTAGATTCAATAGCAACTTTCAAGAGGGAATTGGATAAACACTTGTAAGCGGAAAATTTTGCAGGGCAATGGGGAAATAACAGGTGAGTGGGAGTAATTTCAAAAAGCCGTCACAGGAAGGATGGGTCGCGAGGGATGTGGGGTATATCAGAGTGTTACAGTGAGTGGTTTGGGATATATCAGTGTAAGTGTCAGTGGTGTGCGATATATCAGTGTTATATTGAGGGGTATATCAGTGTTACAGTGAGGGGTGTGGGTTATATCAGAGAGTTACAGGGAGGGTTGTGGGAAATCTCAGTGTTGGGTCGAATGGCCTCCTCCTGAGCTGTCTTCTTCTCAGAACTTAGAAGTGTAATAATCACTGCTACCAGGTGGTGGCGCCACTGCCTAAAACATCCGCACACCCTCTAGTGGCCTGTTGGTGAAATGAAGCCGCCTCATTGAACTGTAACTCTGTGAACATCAGTGATTGAATTTACATTGATCTCTCCTCTCTTTCTCCCCACTCACCCTCCGCAGGTACTGACTGTCACTGAGAGTCAGGCTACACAGACCCAGTCTGCTTCACCGGTACCTCATCTCAAGGGCATTATCTCCTGTGTCAGGCCAGCCACTAAGGCCGAGAAACTCCCCTCATAGGGTGTTTCAACCCTATTTATTCAAGAAGTGGCGGTGTTACGTTCAGGATTGATGAGGTATTTCAGAGAATGTTACAGAGATAGGCGAGGGGTATATCAGTGTGTGACAGTGAGGGGTGTGACGTATATCAGAGTGATACAGTGAGGGGTGTGTGGGGTATATCAGTGTGTGAAAGTGACGGGTGTGGAGTATATCAGAGTGTTACAGTGAGGGGTGTGTGGGGTATATCATAGTATTACAGTGAGGGGTGTGGGGTATATCAGAGTGTTATAGTGAGGGGTGTGCGGTATTTCAGAGTTTTACAGTGAGGTGTGAAGGGTATATCATTTTGTTACAGAGATGGGTGAGGAGTATATCAGTGTGTTACAGTGAGGAGAGTGGTGTATATCAGAGTGTTACAGAGATGGTTGAGGAGTATATCAGAATTTTACAGTGAGAGGTGCAGAGTATATCAGCGTGTTATAGTGAATGGTGTGGGCATATCATTGTTACAGTGGGGTGTATGGTATAGCAGTGTGTTACAGTGAGGGGTGTGGGGTGTATCAGACTGTGACAGTGAGGGGTGTGAAGTATATCAGTGTGTTAAAGTGAGGGGTGTGTAGAATATCAGTGTGTTACAGAGAGGGGTGTGGAGCATATCAACGTTACAGTGAGGTGTGTGTGGTTTATCAGTGCTACAGTGAGGTGTGTGTGGTATATCAGTGTTACAGTGAGGGGTGTGGGGTATATCAGAGAGATACAGTGAGCGTTGTGGAATATCTCAGTGTTATTCCGAATGGCTTCCTCCTGTGCTCTCTCTTTCTCGAAACATAGAGGTGTAATAGTATTTGCTACCTGGAGGTGACGCCACTGCCTAAAACATCCGCACTCCCCCAGAGGCCTGTTGGTGAAATGCAGCCCCCTCATTGAACTGCAACTCTGTGAACATCAGTGATTGACTTTACATTGATCTCTCCTCTCTTTCTCCCCACTCACCCTCCACAGGTACAGACTGTCACTGAGGGTCAGGCTACACAGACCCAGTCTGCTTCACCGGTACCTCATCTCAAGGGCATTATCTCCTGTGTGACTCCAGCCACTCAGGCCGAGAAATTCCCCACATAGGGTGTTTGCGCCCTATTTATTCAAAAAGTGGTGGTGTAACCGTCAGGATTTATGAGGTATTTAAGAAAATGTTACAGAGATGGGCGAGGGGTATAGCAGTGTGTGACAGTGTGGGATGTGAGGTATATCAGAGTGATACAGTGAGGAATGTGGAATATTTCAGTGTTACAGAGAGGGAGAGGATGGGGCGACCTTGGATCTCGACTGGAGGCGACGGAGGCTGAACAGTTTCCCGTTCGTTCTGTAAATTAGCTCTACTCCAGTGGGGAGCTTACTGAGGGTGAGATGGAGCTTTGCAGCCACGAAGATCGAGAAGAGTATTGGTGCGATGACAGAGCCTTGCGTGACCCCTCGTACGTGAATTGCGTCTGTGGTGGAACCAGTGGTCAAGATCACGGTTTGCATTTCAGCGTGAAGCAGGCGGAGGACGGTGACAAACTTTTGAGGGCAGCCGAATTTGAGGAGGACACTCCATAATCCCTCACGGTTGACAGTGTCGAAGGCCTTTGTGAGATCAAAGAAGGACATGTACAGCAGTTGGTGCTGTTCGCTGCATTTCTCTTGTAATTGACGTGCGGTGAAGATCATGTCCATTGCGCCCCTTAGTGGACTTCCAATTACAGTCGAATTACAATATGCAGACGACGCTTGCGTCTGCGCTCACTCGGAGGGACAACTCCAAACCATCATCAACACCTTCACCGAAGCGTACGAGATCATGGGACTTACATAAACATCCGTAAGCCAAAGGTCCTCTACCAACCTGCCCCGCCACATAGTACTGCCACCTCATTATCAAAATCCACGACAAGGCCTTGGGCACCGTGAACCACTTTCCATACCTCGGGAGCCTACTGTCAACAAGGGCAGACGTCGATGATGAACTCCAACACCGCCTTCAGTTAACCAGTGCAGCCTTCGGTCGCCTGAGGAAGAGAGTGTTTGAAGACCAGGACCTCAAACCCGGCACGAAGCTCATGGTCTACAGAGCAGCAGCGATACCCGCCCTGCTCTATGCCTCAGAGACATGGCCATGTGCAGCAGGCACATCAAAGCACTGGAGAAGTACAACCAACGCTGCCTCCGCAACATTCTGCAAATCCATTGGCAGGATAGGCGCATCAACGTCAGTGTTCTCGCTCAGGCCAACATCCCCAGCATCGAAGCTTTGACCACGCTCGATCAGCTCCGATGGACGGGCCACATCGTCCGCATGCCCGATACGAGACTCCCAAAACAAGCGCTCTACTCAGAACTCCGGCACGGCAAGAGAGCCCCAGGTGGGCAGAGGAAACGCTTCAAGGACACCCTCAAAGCCTCCTTGAAAAAGTGTAACATCCCCACTGACATCTGGGAATCCCTGGCCCAAGAGCGCACAAAGTGGAGGAGAAACATCCGGAAAGGCGCCGAACACCTCGAGTCTCTTCGCCGGGAGCAAGCGGAAGCCAACCGCAGTCAGCGCAAGGAGCGCACGTCAACCAGGCACCCCACCCACCCGTCCCTTCAGGCACCGTCTGCCCCACCTGTGACAGAGACTGTGGGTCCCGCATTGGACTCATTAATCACCTGCGAATTCATTTTTAATGTGGTAGCAAGTCATCCTCGGTTCCGAGGGACTGCCTAAGAAGAAGAAGGGAAGAAGAATAGTGAGGGGTGTGGGGTATATCAGAGTGTTATAGAGATGGGCGAGGAGTATATCAGAGTTTTACAATGAGGGGTGTGGGGTACATCAGAGTTACAGTGAGGGATGTGAGGTATATCATAGTGTTACCGTGTGGGTATATCAGTGTTAGAGTCAGGGGTGTGGGAATATCACTGTGTTACAGTGAGGGGTGTGGGGTATCTCAGTGTTAGAGCCAGAGGTGTGGGTATATCAGTGTGTTACAGTGACGGGTGTGGGGTATATCAGTGTTACAGTGAGGGGTATGGGGCATATCAGCTTTACAGTGGTGTATGTGGTATATCAGAGTGTTACAGTGAGTGTTGTGGGGTATATCAGAGTGTTTTAGTGAGAGGTGTGGGATGTATCAGTGTTACAGTGAGGGGTGTGAGGCATATCAGTGTTACAGGGAGCGGTGTGGGGTATATCAGTGGGTTACAGTGAGGGGTGTGGGGTATATCAGAGAGTTACAGTGAGGGGTGCTGTGTAAATCAGGGTTACAGCGAGGAGTCTGGGGTATATCAATGTGTTACTGTGAGAGATGTGGGGCATATCAGTGTTACAGTGAAATGTGTGGGTTTTCACAGTGTTTTACAGTGAGGGGTGTGGGATATATCAGAGAGTTACACCGAGGAGTGTGGTGTATATCAGAGTCTTACAGTGAAGGTTGTGGGGTATATCAGAGTGTTACAGTGAGATGTGTGGTCTATATCAGTGTGTTACAGTGCGGGGTGGAGGTATATAAGAGTGTTACAGCGAGTGGTGTGGGTTATATCAGAGTGTTACAGAGATGGGCGAAGGTATATCAGTGTGTTACAGTGAGGGGTTTGGGGTATATCAGAGAGTTACAGTGAGGGTTGTTGGGGTATTTTAGTTTTACCCTGAGGGGTGTGATGTATATCATATTGTTGCAGTGAGGGTTGAGGGTTATATCAGTATTACAGTGACGGGCGTGGTGTATATCAGCTGTGTTACAGAGATGGGCGCGGGTATATCAGTGTGTTACAATGAGAGGTGTGTGGCATATCAGAGTGTAACAGTGTGGGGTGTGCGGCATATCAGTGTTACAGTGAGGTGTGTGGGTTTTCTCAGTGTTTTACAGTGATGGGTGTAGGGTATATCAGAGTGTTACAGTGAGGGATGTGGGATATATCAGAGTGTTGCATTGAGGGGTGTGGGTATCTCAGAGTGTTACAGTGAGGGGTGTGGGATATATCAGAATGTTACAGTGAGGGGTGTTGGGTATATCAGAGAGTTACAGTGAGGGGTGTGGGGTATATCAGAGTGTTACAGTGAGGGGTGTTGGGCATATCAGAGAGTTACAGTGAGGGGTGTGGGTTTTCTCAGTTTTTAACAGTGAGGGGTGTGGGATATATCAGTATTACAGTGAGGGGTGTGAGTTTTCTCAGTGTTTTACAGTGAGGGGTGTGGGGTATATCAGAGTGTTACAGAGAGGTGTGTGGGGTTTATCAGAGTGTTACAGTGAGGGGTGTGGGATATATCAGAGTGTTACAGTGAGGATTGCGGGGTATATCAGCGTTACATAGAGCGGTGTGTGGTATATCAGTGTTACAGTGAGGGGTGTGGGGTATATCAGTGTTACAGTGAGGGGTGTGGGGTATATCAGTGTTACAGTGAGGGGTGTGGGGTATATCAGTGTTACAGTGAGGGGTGTGGGGTATATCAGTGTTACAGTGAGGGGTGTGGGGTATATCGGTGTTACAGTGAGGGATGTGATGTGTATCAGTGTGTTACTGTGAGGGGAGTGTGGCATATCCGTGTTACAGCGAGGGGTGTGGGTTTTCGCATTCCTTTACAGTGAGGGGTGTGGTCTATATCAGAGTGTTACAGTGAGGGGATGTGAGTTATTTCAGAGTGTTACGGTGAGGGGATGTGAGTTATTTCAGAGTGTTACAGTGAGATGTGTAGGAAAGGCTGATATTTAAAGATATTTAAAGATGAGAATCATATATGTATAACTTCAACTGTAACCATTGTCCAAATAATACTACCCATAATTACTCTTGAGTAACATAAAAAGCTAAGACTTGTTCAAAATGTAGCTGCAGACAGTCAAAAGTAGTTTTGACTAAGTTTTGATAACAAACAGCCACAGACAGCAAGTGCAGGTCAAATAATTAAATTGCTGAGAAAAACATATTATGATGCTGAATAGAAATTAGATTTCGCTTAACAAAGCTAATTGCAACAAAATTTAAAGGATAATTAGTATAAATTCCAATAAAGTGAGAACGATCATGGAAGTTAAGGTATTTATCTGGTAGATTAAAGTGAGATAGTCTGGATACATCAAGACAGGTGAGACAGCAGATGATAAGGGCCCTTGGTATAAACGCTGTGTTCCAGGGAGACATGAAATGAAAGAGATAAAGTAAATTCCAATGGGGTGAAAATCTATAAACAAGATAACACGACAGTGGAACAGGTTAATGGAAATATACTGGAAAAGGAGTGGCCAAGTTACTAGCCTTAACCTGAGTGACAATGGTATTTTGACCATTAAAGCCAATTAAAGAAGGTGATTTTGTTAAAGACCATATATGGACACTGGCCAAACAAACTGTTGATAAGGAATCGGTTAAATCCTTAATACTCAAAGAACAACTTTACACAGAGACTTGCTGCGAAGAAAAGGAACAAACTTACAACGACGTTGCTTGTGTCCGAAGGGCTCCAGTGAGCAAGGGCTGTGAGCTATTCATTTTATTTTCGCCTAATATTAAGTATTAATTACGCTGTAAGCTTAATACATCTGATCTATTGCTCAAACATACTGGCTGCTGCCTATTGGTGTCTTGCCCAAGAACTCTGAGTATTCACTTGACTGACTCACAACTGGCACCCCAGATGGGACTAGACAAAGCGGCTAGTATTGAGTAACAGACCAGACCTCGAGAGTAGCCTCCTGATCAGCTGCTGCTCTTGGGGAGGGATTAACCCTTCGTGGGGAGTGCCCGTGAATTGCGCGTCGATAGTTATAGATGTTAGAGGTCTGTTAAGAAAACTACAAGATCACTAATAAAAGTTTTGTTAACACATACAAGGGTAAGTTAGACAGAAGTGCCTGTGAGGAGGAAGTACCGGTAATATTGATGGAATGTTTATGCAAAGGAGACCGACTGAAGGGAAAGCTGGGAAAACGGGAGGCTGTTGTGGCTGCTGTTACTGCCATATCGTATGATTCAACAGTGGGAGCAGCAGGAGGAGGAGAAAGGATAGACTGGGATGCACTAGAAGGAAAAACATATCAGCACGGCCGACATATTGGTTGGGGAGACAAGAGCTAATCCGGTGGCGGCCATCTCAGATCCGGCTGGACGACAACCACAGGTATACCAGGCAACGGCCCAATGAAGGGGACGGGCCCCCTCTTGGTCGGAAGTCGGGTTCCGACGTGATGTTAACAGGCGACCAGAAATTTTGGTTGTTCTACCGGGGGGCCGACAACAAATCATGCTTATTAATACCTGCTCATCCGTTACAATCATCCATACCCCACACCCTGAACGCCAGGCTGCGGCGGGCAAGGGCTGCTTGACATTACAAGGCTTTGATGGGAGGACAACCTCTGCTTTTAAGGGAGAAATGATAACAATGCGCCCAAACGGCATTGATTTGAATGTTGATGACCCTGTCATGATGACAACTCCTGACGGACGGGGCATATTGGGAAGTGATGTTTTGGAAAATTACGGGAAAATTATAGATTACAACCAGAGGTATATTTGGATCGGGGCAGGAGGTAGTGAATTGGTCGGAATATCGCATGCCCACTCCGTATTTGCGATTAAGAGGACTTGCTTCTACGAGGCACCAGATCACACAGATGAGCAAGTCAAATTATTAATTCAAACGCACTCACCTGCATTCGCCACTAGTAAGCATGACTGTGGTCGAATGGAGGGTGAGGAGACGATTAACGGCCTGCCACAGTCCTTTGTTAAACAGTACCCAATTCCCAAAGAAAGTCATCCCTATATTAGAGATGTCATTGACTCCCTCTTAAACAGGGCATTCTCAGAACAGGCACTTTCACGACCAATTCACCAGCTTGGCCGGTTCGGAAGCCGGACAATAGCTGGAGGCTCACTATTGGTTCCCGAAGTCTGAACAAGGTTACGCCCAAGAGCGCCCCTATTGGTAGGGATGCTCCAACCTTATTATCAGACCTCCCAAAAGACTCGAAATACTACTCCACCCTAGATATTGCGAATGGCTTTTGGAGTATTCCCGTCAGAACAGAGGATCAATATAAATTTGCTTTCACCTTTGAGGACCAGAGTTACACGTGGATGTGCCTACTCCAATGCTTCCACAACGCCCAGACCATCTTCCATACCAGAATGGTACGGATCCTGAAAGCTTTTTCGAAGCCCCACTGCCTGCTTCTGTATGTCGACGACTTGCTACTGGCTACTAGTACAATCGAGGAGCACCTTGAACTGTTAGATGAACATTTAACACTGTTAAGCAGTGCAGGCTTGAAAATTAATCCTAGAAAAGCTCAGCTTTTGTAGGAACAGGTCACCTCTTTGGGAGTGACAATCTCTCCGCAGGGTCTAAGCCCCGACGAGCACAAGATAGAGGTCATTCAACGACTCCCACTTCCTGTATCCAGGACAGCGCTCCAATTGCTTTTGCGACTACTGGGATACCAGCGTAGTTTTATTCCTGGATTTGCGGAACTTGCAAAGCCCCTCTATGAACTGTTAAAAGGAAAAGAGGATCAAATGTACTCCCTGTGGGGGCCAGATCACACCGCTGCATTTGAGAAATTGAGACAGGCTGTTATGCAGGCTACCTGTTTGACATCACTCGACCCGACACAGCCATTCCATCTCGAGGTCGCATCCACCGACCTTTGGATGACGAGGGAGATAGAAAATATGATGAAACAAAGAAATGGTGTATGAGGCATGTGAGAACCAGGCCAAATACAGTAAGTTGAGAGGGGGAGTGAAGAGAAAAATAAGACTGGCAAAGAGAGAAGATGAGAAAAGAACGGCAGTTAACATAAAAGGGAACCCACAATCTTCTACTGGCATGTATATAATAAGCGGAGAGTAAGGGGCGAGGTGGGGCCTATTAGGGACAATGCAGGTGATGTATGCTTAGTGGCGCAGGGCAAGGCTAGAATACTTAATGAGTATTTTGTATCGGTGTTTACTAAGGAAGAGGATGCTGACAAAATATCAGAGCTGGTAGAGGTAATGGATGGGGTGAAAATTGATAGGCAGGACTGAATGGAATGGCTGGATATGCTTAGAGTGGATAAGTTGCCTGGTTCGGATGGCTTGCATCCCAGGTTAGTTCAGGGAAGTGAGGGTGGAGATAGGGGAAGTGCTTACCCTAATCTTCCATCCTTCCCTTGATGCAGCAGAGGTGCCAGAGGATTGGAAAGTGGCAAATGTGACACCATTGTTCAAGAAAGGGTGTAAGGACAGTCCTAGTAACTACAGGCCGGTCAGTTTAACATCAGTGGTGGGTAAGCTTTTAGAAACAATAATCAGGGAAACAAATAACTGTCACTTGGAGAGGTTTACGTTAATTAAGGAGAGCCAACACGGGTTTGTAAAAGGCAGATGGTGTTTGACTAATCTAATTGAAACTTTTGATTAAGTAACAGAGTAGGTTGATGAAGGGAATGCAGTGGTTGTTGTCTATATGGATTTTAAGAAAGCGATTGACACAGTACTACATAAAAGGACAGAAAACAGCGAGTCATGGTAAATGGCTGTTTTTCAGACTGGAGGATGGTAGACAGTGGTGTTCCCCAGGGGTCAGTTCTAGGCCCATTGCTTTTTTGATATATATAAATGACTTGGATATTAGAATACAGAGTAAAATTTCAAAATTTGCCGATATCATCAAACTTGAGGTGTGGCATACAGTGAGGAGGATACCAATTGAATGTAACAGGACATAGATAGGCTAGCAGCATGGGCAGACAAGTGGCAGATGGAATTTAATACAGACAAGTGTGAGGTGATGCATTTTGGCAGAAGGGATAGGGAGAAGCAATATACACTTAATGGCACAGTTCTGAAGAGTGTGCAGGGACAGAGGGACCTGGGGGTTCATATGCATAGATTTTTGAAGGTGGCAGGACATATTGAAAGAGTAGTTAGCAAAGGATATAGGATCTTGGGGTTCATAAATAGAGGTATTGAGTACAAAAGTAGAGAAGTTATGCTGAACCTTTTTAAAGCTCTGCTTAGGCCACAACTAGAGTATTGCGTCCAGTTCGGTTCACCACACTTTAGGAAGGATGTGAAGGTCCTTGAGAGGGTGCAGAACAGATTTACCAGAATGGTTCCAGGCATGAGGGATTTTAGCTACAAGGTTAGATTGGAGAAACCGGGGTTGTTCTCCTTGGAGCAAAGGAGATTGAGAAGAGATTTGATAGAGGTGTATACGATTATGTTCTAGTGAGGGGTGTGGGTTATATCAGAGTGTTACAGGGATGGATGTGGGGTATATAGAAACATAGAAACATAGAAAATAGGTGCAGGAGTAGACCATTTGGTCCTTCGAGCCTGCACCGCCATTCAATGCGTTCATGGCTGAACATGCTACCTCAGTACCCCATTCCTGCTTTCTCACCATACCCCTTGATCCCCCTAGTTGTGAGTATTATATCTAACTCCCTTTTGAATATATTTAGCGAACTGGCCTCAACAACCTTCTGCGGTAGAGAATTTCACAGATTCACCACTCTCTGGGTGAAGAAGTTTCTCCTCATCTCAGTCTTAAATGGCTTCCCCTTTATCCTTAGACTGTGACCCCTGGTTTTAGTTTTCCCTAATATTGGAAACATTCTGCCCGCATCTAATTTGTCTAAACCAGTCAGGATTTTAAACGTCTCTATAAGATCCCCACTCATTCTTCTGAACTCCAGAGGATACAAGTTCAGTTGATCCAGTCTTTCTTGATATGTCAGTCTGGCCATCCCAGGAATCAATCTAGTGAACCTTCGTTGCACTCCCTCAATAGCAAGAATGTCCTTCCTCAAGTTAGGAGACCAAAACTGCACACAATACTCCAGGTGTACAACTGTAGCATCACCTCCCTACTCCTGTACACAAATCCCCTTGCTATGAAGGCCATCATGCCATTTGCTTTCTTGACTGCCTGCTGCACTTGCCTTCCCACCTTCAGTGATTGATGTACAATGACGCCCAGGTCTCGTTGCACCTCCCCTTTCCCTAATCTGCCACCATTCAGGTAATAGTCTGCCTCCCTATTTTTACCACCAAAGTGGATAACCTCACATTTATCCACATTTTACTTCATCTGCCATACATTTGCCCAATCACCCAACCTGTCCAAGTCACTCTGTAGCCTCCTGGCAACCTCCTCATTGTTCACACTGCCTCCCAATTTAGTGTCATCCGCAAATTTGGAGATATTACAATTAATCCCTTCGTCCAAATCATTAATATATAATGTAAACAGCTGGGGCTCCAGCACCGAACCCTGCGGTACCCCGCTGGTCACTGCCTGCCATTCTGAAAAGTACCCATTTACTCCTACTCTTTGTTTCCTGTGTGCCAACCAGTTCTCAATCCACGTCAACACATTACCCCCAATCCCATGTGCTTTAACTTTGCACACCAATCTCTCGTGTGGGACCTTGTCAAAGGCCTTCTGAAAGTCCAAATACATCACATCTACTGGTTCCCCCCGTCCACCCTATTGGAAACATCCTCAAAAAATTCCAGAAGATTTGTCAAGCATGATTTCCCTTTCACAAATCCATGCTGACTTGGACCTATCATGTCGCCACTTTCCAAATGGTCTGTTATGACATCTTTAATAATTGATTCCATCATTTTACCCACCACCAGGCTGACCGGTCTATAATTCCCTGCTTTCTCCCTCCCTCCTTTTTTAAAAAGAGGGGTTACATTAGCCACCTCCTTCGGAACTGATCCAGAGTCTAAGGAATGTTGGAAAATGATCGTCAATGCATCCACTATTTCCAAGGCCACCTCCTTCAGTACTCTGGGATGCAGACCATCAGGCCCTGGGGATTTATCAGCCTTCAGTCCTATCAATTTCCCCAACACCTTTTCCCGACTGATAAGGATTTCCCTCAGCTCCTCTCTCTTACCAGATCCTTTGATCGCTTTTATTTCCGGAAGGTTGTTTGTGTCCTCCACAGTAAACACCGAACCAAAGTACTTGTTCAATTGATCTGCCATTTCTTTGTTCCCCATTATGACTTCCCCTGTTTCTGACTGCAGGGGACCTACGTTTGTTTTTACTAACCTCTTTCTTTTTACATATTTATAGAAGCTTTTGCAGTTCGTTTTAATGTTCTCTGCAAGCTTCCTTTCATATTTTATTTTCCCTGCCCTAATCAAACCCTTCGTCCTCCTCTGCTGAGTTTTCAAGTTCTCCCAGTCCCCGGGTTTGCTGCTACTTCTGGCCAATTTGTATGCCACTTCCTTGCTTTTAATACTATCCCTGATTTCCCTTGTTAGCCATGGTTGAGCCACCTTCCCTTTTTTATTTTTATGCCAGACAGGGATGTACAATTGCTGTAGTTCATCCATGCGATCTCTAAATGTCTGCCATTGCCCTTCCACTGATAACCCCTTAAATATCGCTTGCCAATCTAACCTCGCCAATTCACGCCTCATACCCTCAAAGTTGCCCTTATTTAAGTTCTGGACCATGGTCTCTGAATTAATTGTTTCCTTCTCCATCCTAATGTAGAACTCCACCATACTATGGTCACGCTTCCCCAAGGGGCCTCGCACCACAAGATTGCTGATTAGTCCTTCCTCATTGCACAACACCCAGTCCAGGATGGCCTCCCCTCTAGTTGGTTCCTCAACATATTGGTTTAGGAAACCATCCCTTAAACACTCCAGGAAATCCTCCTCCACCGTATTTCTTCCAGTTTCAGTAGCCCAATCTATATGCATATTAAAGTCACCCATGATAACTGCTGCGCCTTTTTTGCATGCACCTCTGATTTCCTGTTTCATGCCCTCTCCCACCTCACTACTACTGTATGGACGTCTGTACACAACCCCCACTAACGTTTTCTGCCCTTTGGTGTTCTGCAGCTCAACCCATATTGATTCGACATCCTCCAAGCTAATGTCCTTCCTAGCTATTGCATTAATCTCCTTTTTAACCAGAAATGCTACACCACCCCCTTTTCCATTTATTCTATCCTTCCTGAATGTTGAATACCCCTGGATATTCAGTTCCCAGCCTTGATTGTTCTGGAGCCACGTCTCTGTAATCCCAAACACATCATATCCGTAAACATCAAATTGCACAATCAATTCATCCACCTTATTACGGATACTCCTTGCATTAAGACACAGAGCCTTTAGGCTTGTTTTATTAACACCCTTTGTCCTTTTAGACTTATGATTTAGTATGGCCCTTTGTGTTTCTTGCCTTTGTTTACTCGGATTTCCTTATTGTTTCTCACCCTTCTAACATTTGTTTCTGACTGCATATTACTTCCCCTGTTTCGCTGCATAGGTTCCCATTCCCCCTGCCATATTAGTTTAAATCCTTCCAAACTGCCTTAGCAAATATTACCCCGAGACATCGGTTCCAGTCCTGCCCAAGTGCAGACCGTCCCTTTTGTACAGGTCCCACTTCCCCCAGAACTGGTTCCAATGCCTCAGGTATTTGAATCCTCCCTCCTGCACCACTGCTCAAGCAACGTATTTAATCTCGCTATCCTGTTCATGCTACTCTGATTAGCACGTGGCACTGGTAGCAACCCAGAGATTACAACCTTTGAGGTCCTACTTTTCAATTTAGCTCCTAGCTCCCTAAATTCTGCTTGTAGGACCTCTTCCCGCTTTTTACCTATATCGTTGGTACCTACATGCACACGACAGCTGGCTCTTCACCCTCCCTTTCCAGAATGTTCTGCAGCCGCTCCAAGACATCCTTGACCCTTGCACCAGGGAGGCAACATACCATCCTGGAATCTCGGTTGCGGCCACAGAAACTCCTGTCTTTCCCTTACAATTGAGTCCCCTATCACTATAGCTCTACCACTCTTTTTCCCGCCCTGCTGTGCAGCAGAGCCAGCCATGGTGCCATGAACCTGGCTGCTGGTGCCTTCCCCTGGTAGGTCATTTCCCCCAACAGTATGCAAAACGGTATATCTGTTTTGGAGGGAGACCTCCGCAGGGGACTCCTGCACTACCTTCCTGATATTGCCCTGCCTCTTGGTCACCCATTTACTGTCTGACCTCGCCTTTACCCGCGGTGTGTTCAACTCACTAAATGAGTAATCCACAAAGTTTTCGGCATCGTGGATGCTCCAGAGTGAGTTCATCCGCAGCTCCAGTGCCGCCATGCGGTCCGTCAGGAGCTGCAGCTGGACGCACTTCCTGCACACATAGTTGTCAGGGACACTGGAAGTGTCCCTGATTTCCCACATAGCACAGGAGGAGCACGACACGGCTCCGAGATTTCCTGCCATGACTTAACCCTTATATTACTTTATTAAGTTAAGTCCCTGAAAACAAAATATAAATCGAACCTACCTTTTAAATTCCCTCTACCCCTAAAGGTTAGAGGAGGTGGGAGGGTGGGAGACACTATTAGTGTAGTGTCTCGGGTTTAGCAACAGCTCCACCTATATACGGGTACCAATGAATTGGCCCCGCCCTCTGACTTTGACCCCTGCTGATTGATTAGAAAACTGGTTTCCACTGCCTGCTGTGCCAATTTACTGCTACTGCAGTGTAACCTTGTTTTACTCTTCAGCGCTACAGTGATGGGTGTGTGGTATATTGGAGTGTTATAATCATGGGTGTGGGATATATCAAAGTGTTACAGCGATGGGTATCGGTTATATTGGAGTGTTACAATCATGGGTGTCGGATATATCAGAGATTTACAATGAGGGGTTTGGGGCACATCAGAGTGTTACAGTGAGGTGTATGGGGCATATCAGTGTGTTACAGTGTGGGGTATATCAGTGTGTAACAGTCATAGGTTTCTGGTATCTCCAGGTGTTACAGTGAGGGGTGTGCGTACATCAGCGTGTTACAGTGAGGCGTGTTGGGTATATCAGTATTACTGTGAGGTGTGTGGTGTATATCAGAATGTTACAGTGCGGGGG
>JASTWF010000246.1:151605-306740 GCA_030390025.1 Squalus acanthias
GACACACTCACTGGAAGGAGACACACCGCGGGACACACTCACTGGAAGGAGACACACCGCGGGACACACTCACTGGAAGGAGACACACCGCGGACACACTCACTGGAAGGAGACACACCGCGGGACACACTCACTGGAAGGAGACACACCGCGGGACACACTCACTGGAAGGAGACACACCGCGGGACACACTCACTGGAAGGAGACACACCGCGGGACACACTCACTGGAAGGAGACACACCGCGGGACACACTCACTGGAAGGAGACACACCGCGGGAACACTCACTGGACCACGGACACACACTGGAAGGAGACACACCGCGGGACACACTCACTGGAAGGAGACACACCGCGGGACTCACTCACTGGAAGGAGACACACCGCGGGACACACTCACTGGAAGGAGACACATGATGAGAAGGGCGGGGCCCGGGGGCGAGGGAGGGGCCTGGGGGAGAGGTCGATGCCCAGGAATGGCGCAGCGGGGTCGGGAGGACCACACTGCAGCCTATGAATCCCAGGCAGAGAGGACCTGCGGGAAGAGGGAGGAGGACAGTAGGAGTGGGTTTGTGTGTGTGTGCTTGGCCGATGTAGCAGAGCCTGGTCTCCAATCGTCTTGGATCCCCTTGCCATTGGACCAAGACCTTGCTCTGTCAAGCCTGTGTGGTAGCTGGTGTGCAATGGCCACCCCACGTTAAAAGAATTCATGCACAGTATCTTCGACCCTTTAAAATGAAGTTCGGGTACTGGAACATCAGGACCCTCATGGACAAGCCCAACAGCGACAGACCGGAACGCCATTGTGCTATCGTTGCCCGGGAGCTCAGACGTTTCGACATAGACATCACCGCCCTAAGCGAGACCCAGTGGCCAGAGGAAGGCCAGCTCAAGGAGCAAGGCTGTGTTTACACCTTCTTCTTGAAAGGCAAACCTGAAGAAGAACGCCGCCTCCATGGGGTAGGTGTCGCCATAAAAAATGGGCTAGTTAAACGTCTCAGAGACTCCCCTTGTGGAATAAACGAACGCCTCATCACTCATGGCTCAACCTAGCCCGGAATCAGTGCGCTACGGTCATCAGTGCATCCGCCACAACACTGGAAGCCACAGACAAGACCAAAGAGGAATTCTACTCCAGCCTCGAACAATCCCTGTCCTGAGTCCCAATGGTCGACAAGTTGATCCACCTTGGCGACTTCAACACCAGAGGTGGAAAGGACACAGACCTCTGGGGAGGTGTGATCGGCAGAGAGGGGGTAGGGAAAGCCAACTCCAATGGTACCCTCCTCATGACGAAATGCTAAGAACACGGCCTTGTCATAACCAACACCTTGTTCCGTCAGAGAGACAAGTACAAGGCTTCATGGCAACACCCTCGCTCCAAGCACTGGTATCTGTTGGACTACGTCATCGCCCGAGCGAGGGACCGCAAGGACGTCCTCATCACCTGTGCCATGACAGGAGCTGACGACTGCTGGACAGCCCACTGCCTAATCAGCTCTGTCATCTCCATCAACGTAGCCCCAAAACAGCGGCGGCAACAGATGCAATGCCGCAGGAAAATCAACGCTGGAGCACTCAAAGACCCTGCTAAGAAAGCCCTATTCAGCCTGCGCCTCACAACCAACCTGACGACTCCCAGTGATTCAGAGACACAGTGTCCACGGCGCCTGGTCTGCACTCAAGGCCTCCATAATCAGCACCTGCGAAGAGACGCTCGGTCACTCGACCAGGAAAAATCAAGACTGGTTCAACAAGAACGACCAGGAGATCCAGGAGCTAATAAGTCGCAAGGGCAAGGCATTGCTGATCTGGACACAGTAACAGAACTCGAGAGCCAGAAAGCAGCTCTACAGACATTGAAGGCCGAGGTCCAACAAAAAACTCGCGACCTGAGAACAGATGGTGGGTGGAGAAAGCGCAGGAGATCCAGCAGCGAGCCGACAACCACGACGTGCGTGGATTCTTTAGCGCATTCAAGACCACCTACTGCCCAAGCACCCATGGTCCTACCCCACTGCGGGCTAAGAATGGAGAGGTACTCATCAAGGACAGAGAGGCAGACAGTGCCCGCTGGAAGGAGCACTTCGAAGATCTCCTTAACCGAAACTCTGTCTTCGATGCGAGTGTCCTCAACTCCATCCCGCAGCATGCTACCCGCAACCACCTCAGTACAACCTCAGTCCGACATGAGGTTGAAAAGGCCATCCGACAACTGAAGAACAACAAGGCCTCAGGAGCAGATGGAATCCCCGCCGAGGCGCTAAAATATGGTGAAGAAGTACTATTGGCGCGAATACATGGACTCATTTCTCTTATTTGGAAGGAGGAGAGCATGCCAGGGGATCTCAGAGATGCCGTAATCGTGACCATCTTCAAGAAAGATGACAAGTCTGATTGTGGTAATTACAGAGCAGTCTCCCTGCTGTCTGCCTCAGGGAAAGTCATCGCAAGAATCCTCCTCAATCGCCTTCTCCCAGTGGCTGAAGAGCTCCTCCCAGAGTCGCAATGTGGATTACGCCCACTAAGGGGCACAATGGACATGATCTTCACTGCGCGTCAACTACAAGAGAAATGCAGGGAACAGCACCAACCGCTGTACATGGCCTTCTTTGACCTCATAAAGGCCTTCAACACCATCAACCGTGATGGATTATGGAGTATCCTCTTCAAATTCAGCTGCCCTCAAAAGTTTGTCACCATCCTCCGCCTGCTTCACGACAACATTCAAGCTGTAATCCTGACAAACAGATCCACCAGAGACCGAATTCATGTACGGACCGGGGTCAAGCAAGGCTGTGTCATCGCAACAACGCTCTTCTCGTTCTTCCTGGCTGCAATGTTCCATCGCACCCTCAGTGAGCTCCGCGTCGGAGTGGAGCTAATCTACAGAACAAATGGGAAACTGTTCAAACTCCATCGCCTCCAGTCCAGATCCAAGGTCGTTCCATCCTCTGTCATCGAATTACAGTACGCAGACGACGCGTGCATCTGTGCTCACTCACCAGTCGAACTCTAAACCATCGTCAACATCTTCACCGAAGCGTACGAGAGCATGGGCCTTACACTAAACATCCGTAAGACAAAGGTCCTCCACCAACCCGCCACAAGTACTGCTCCCCCATTATGAAAATCCATGACGAGGCCTTGGACAACGTGGACCACTTTCCATATCTCGGGAGCCTACCGTCAACAAGGGGAGACGTCGATGACAATGTCCAACACCGCCTTCAGTTTGCCAGTGCAGCCTTCGGTCGCCTGAGGAAGAGAATTTTTAAAGACCAGGACCTCAAACCCAGCCCCAAGCTCATGGTCTACAGAGCAGTAGAGCTACCCAACCTCCTGTGTGCTTCAGAGACATGGACCATGTACAGCAGGTACCTCAAAGCACTGGAGAGGTACCACCAATGCTGCGTCCGCAAAATCCTGCAAATCCATTGGCAGGATAGGCGCACCAACCTCAGCGTTCTCGCTCAGGCCAACATCCTCAGCATCGAAGCTTTAACCACGCTTGATCAGCTCCGATGGCCGGGCCACATCGTCCACATGCCCGATAAGAGACTTCCAAAATTAGCGCTCTACTCGGAGCTCCGACACCGCAAGAGAGCCCCAGGTGGGCAGAGGAAACGCTTCAAAGACACTCTCAAAGCCTTCTTCAAAAAGTGCAACATCCCCAGCGAAACCTGGGAATCCCTGGAGGAAAAGCATCCGGGAAGGCGCCGAATACTTCGAGTCTCTCCGCCGGGAGCAAGCGGAAGCCAAGCGCAAACAGCGTAAGGAGCGCACGTCAACCCAAGCACCCTACCCACCCGCCCCTTCAACCACCGTCTGCCTCACCTGTGACAGAGACTGTAGGTCCCGCATTGGACTCATCAGTCACCTGAGAACTCATTCTTAGTGTGGAAGCAAGTCATCCTCGTTTCCGAGGGACTGCCTAAGAAGAAGACTCTGTGACTCCATCTGTGGAGTCCTTAAGTATAGACCCACTCTGTGACTCCATCTGTGGAGTCCTTAAGTATAGACCCACTCTGTGACTCCATCTGTGGAGTCCCTAAGTATAGACCCACTCTGACTCCATCTGTGGAGTCAATAAGTATAGACCCACTCTGTGACTCCCTCTGTGGAGTCCCAAGTATAGACCCACTCTGTGACTCCATCTGTGGAGTCCATAAGTATAGACCCACTCTGTGACTCCATCTGTGGAGTCCCTAAGTATAGACCCACTCTGTGACACCGTCTGTGCAGTCCCTAAGTATAGACCCACTCTGTGATTCCCCTGTGGAGTCCCTAACTATAGACCCACTCTGTGACTCCATCTGTGGAGTCCCTTTAAGTACAGGCCCACTCTGAGACACCCTCTGTGTGAGTGTGCGATCCATTCTGTTTCTGTCAGTCTCTGGTGCAGTGGGATCCCAAAGCTCTCATCTAATACCTCCAGGGCAGGTACAGTGGGTTAGAATCAAAGTTCAGCTCCCTCTACGCTGCCCCACCAAACAGTCCCAGGGTAGGTACAGCACGGGATAGATACAAAGGAAAGCTTCCTCTAAACTGCCCACCAAACATTCCCAGGGCAGGTACAGCACGGGTTAGATACAAAGTAAAGCTCCCTCTACACTGTCCCATCAAACACTCCCAGGGCAGGTACAGAGGGTTAGATACAGAGTAAAGCTCCCTCTACACTGTCCCATCAAACATTCCCAGGGCAGGTACAGCACGGATTAGATACAGAGTAAAGTTCCCTCCAATTTGATTCATCAACACAACCAACTCTGATACATCATGTGTTCAATGCAGCGTACAGCTCCCTTGACACTACCTAATGACGCACAACCAGCTCGGGTACAGCATGGGGTCAATACAGAATAAAGATCTCACTACATGCAAGTGTCAAACACTCCCGGGTGGGGTACGTTAAAGTTTTATCTCAGAGTTAAGCTCCGCTCAACTTGCCGCATCAAAGGCCGAGCCTGATGGCAGATGTTGAACAGCTCCCAGTATCTGGTTAGACTCTCACCTCTGCAGAATCCTGGACTGATGGGATTCTCAGTAAAGTTCCTCACCTTTCCAATCATTGTTGAAGCTTCCCGTTTTATCCCGTCTCCGACACGGGGGTTCTCGATCCCACCACATCTGCTCTGTGAACCCAGCGACATTTCTCCAGTCCCAGTGAGTGAGGCGATGATTCGACTTCTCTCTCTCCACCTTCCTGAGATATTGCTCACTCCCAGAGACTGTCAATAGAAAAATGATTCATATTAATCCCAGATTCAGTACCTGGAATACAGTGGGGCTGTTTTTGTGACTGGGATTGTATCTAATTTCATTATATTTGGAACTAATGTGTATTTGAATTACTTACATTAATATTAAAGTGTTCCTTTCAGCCCTTTGCCCTGTTTATTGGGACTAAACTCACTGCCAGTTTCAGCTGTCACTCCAGCTCCTCCCAGACTGACATCCCACTGATGGGCCGTAACCAATGGCGGGGCCCTGTTTCCAAGTGACATCACACAGGAGCAGGGAGCCAATCAATCAAAGAGCAGCCTGGGAAAATGTTAAAGCGGCCAAGCCCCTCCCAATCCCCCCGGGGCAGGTACAGCGGCGGACCTGGGCGAGAAGTGAGTGGAGCAGCGAGGCTAAAAAGCCTGCGGTATCCAGGTAGGCCCCTCTTTTACAGCGGCGGACCTGGGCGAGAAGTGAGTGGAGCAGCGAGGCTAAAAAGCTATACAGGGTGATTGCTTTAATAGTGCGGGTCGCAGTGGTTGCTGGGTAAGTTTTTTTTTTACCTGTATATAAGTTGGCGGTTTCTAGTGCTAGTAACCAAGGGCCCTTGAGTAATTCATTTAATTGAGTGAAATTGGTGGTATTGATTTGATTTAATTAAAGTTCAATTAATTAAAGGGTAAGTCATGGCAGGACAGCCCAGCCCCGTGTTGTGCTCCTCCTGCTCTATGTGAGAAATCAGGGACCCTTCCGGTGTCCCTGACGACCATGTGTGTGGGAAGTGTATCCAGCTGCAGCTACTGACAGCCCGCATTGCGGCGCTGGAGCTGCGGCTGGATGCATATTGGAGCATTCGCGATGCTGAGAACCTCGTGGATAGCACGTTTAGTGAGTTGGTCACACCGCAGGTGAAGGGTGTACAGGCAGGAAGGGAATGGGTGACCACCAGGCAGAGTAGGAGGTGCAGGCAGGTAGTGCAGGGGTCCCCTGTGGCCATCCCCCTCTCAAACAGATATACTGCTTTGGATACTGTTGGGGGGGATGACGTGGGGAAGGCAGCAGCAGCAAACTTCCTGGCACCATGGGCGGCTCTGCTGCACAGGCTGGGAGGAAAAAGAGTGGAAGAGCTATAGTGATAGGGGACTCAATTGTAAGGGGAATAGATAGGCGTTTCTGCGGCCGCAACCGAGACGCCAGGATGGTGTGTTGCCTCCCTGGTGCAAGGGTCAAGGACGTCTCGGAGCGGCTACAGAACATTTTGGAGGGGGAGGGCGAACAGCCAGCTGTCGTGGTGCACATAGGCACCAACGATATAGGTAAAAAAGGGGATGAGGTCCTAAAAGCAGAATATAGGGAGTTAGGAGGTAAATTTAAAAATAGGACCTCAAAGGTAGTAATCTCAGGATTGCTACCAGTGCCACGTGCTAGTCAGAGTAGAAATAGGAGGATATTTCAAATGAATACGTGGCTAGAGGAATGGTGCAAGGGGGAGGGATTCAAATTCCTGGGACATTGGAACCGGTTCTGGGGGAGGTGGGACCAGTACAAACCGGACGATCTGCACCTGGGCAGGGCCGGGACCGCTGTCCTAGGGGGAGTGTTTGCTAGTGCTGTTGGGGAGGATTTAAACTAATGTGGCAGGGGGTTGGGAACCTGAGCAGGGAGACAGAGGAAAGCATGTCAGGAAGGGACAGAAGGTATGGAGTAAAAGGTAAAGTGTTAAATAAGGAAAAAGCAGGAAGTAAGTGTCGCAAAACACATTTGAAAGTTCTTTATCTGAATGTACGTAGCATTCGTAACAAAATTGATGAGTTAACGGCACAAATAACTATGTATGGGTATGATCTTGTGGCCATTACAGAAACATGGCTGCAGGGTGACAACGTCTGGGAATTAAATATGCCAGGGTATTTAACAATCAGGAAGGACAGGCAGGAAGGAAGGGGAGGGGGGGGTGGCTATGTTAATAAAGAAAGGAATCACTGTAATACAGAGACATGATATTGGGTCAAAATATCAGGATAATGAAACAGTTTGGGTAGAGATTAGGAATAATAAGGGGAAAAAAACACTGGTGGGCGTAGTATATAGGCCTCCAAAAAGTTGCAACTCTGTTGAAAGAAGTATTAATCAGGAAATAGTTGGGGCATGTAATAAGGGAACAGCTATAAATATGGGGGATTTTAACTATCATATTAACTGGACAAATCAAATTGGGCAGGGCAGCCTTGAGGAAGAGTTTATTGAGTGTCTTAGGGATGGATTTCTTGAGCAGTATGTAACTGATCCTACAAGGGGGCAAGCAACCTTGGACCTGGTACTGTGTAATGAGTCTGGATTAATTAATAATGTCCTAGTTAAGGATCCCCTTGGAATGAGTGACCATAACATGGTTGAATTCCATATCCAATTAGAGGGTGAGAAGGTTGGTTCTCAAACAAGCGTACTGAGCTTGAATAAAGGAGACTATGATGACATGAGAGCAGAATTGAATAAAGTGGACTGGGAAAACAGATTAAAGGGTAAGACGGTGCATGAGCAGTGGTGTCCATTCAAGGAGTTATTTTACAACTTTCAAAATAAATATATTCCACAGAGGAAAAAAGGGTGTAAAAGAAATGACAGCCATCCATGGCTAAGTAAAGAAATTAAAGAAAGTATCCAACTAAAAACAAGTACATATAAGGTAGCCAAAGTTAGTGGAAGTATAGAAGATTGGGAAGTCTTCAAAAGACAACAAAAAGTAACTAAAGGATTGATTAAGAAAGGGAAAATAGACTATGAAAATAAATTAGCAAAAAATATAAAAACAGATAGCAAGAGTTTCTATAGTTATATAAAAAGAAAAAGGGTGGTTAAGGCAAACGTAGGTCCCTTAGAGGATGAGACCGGGAAATTAATGGTGGGAAACATGGAGATGGCATAATGCTGAACAAATATTTTGTTTCAGTCTTTACGGTAGAGGACACTAAGAATATCCCAACACTGGACAAACAGGGGGCTCTAGTGGGAGAGGAGCTAAATACGATTAAAATTACTAAGGAATTGGTACTCAGTAAAATAATGGGACTCAAGGCGGATAAATCCCCTGGACCTGATGGCTTACATCCTATGGTCTTGAGGGAAGTGACAGTAGGAATTGTGGATGCTTTGGTAATAATTTTCCAAAACTCCCTGAACTCAGCAAAGGTCCCGGCAGATTGGAAAACAGCTAATGTAACACCCTTATTTAAAAAGGGTTGTAGGCAGAAGGCTGGAAATTATAGACCAGTTAGCCTAACATCTGTGGTGGGTAAAATTTTGGAGTCTATTATTAAGGAGACAGTAACGGAACATTTAGATAAACATAATTTAATAGGACAAAGTCAGCATGGCTTTATGAAGGGGAAGTCATGTCTGACAAATTTGCTCGAGTTCTTTGAGGACATACCGTACAGGGTGGATAAAGGGGAACCAGTGGATGTAGTGTATTTAGACTTCCAGAAGGCATTCGACAAGGTGCCACATAAAAGATTATTACTCAAGATAAAAAATCACTGGATTGCGGGTAATATTCTGGCATGGGTGGAGGATTGGTTATCTAACAGGAAGCAGAGAGTTGGGATAAATGGTTCATTCTCGGACTGGCAACCAGTAGCCAGTGGTGTTCTGCAGGGGTCGGTGCTGGGTCCCCAACTCTTTACAATCTATATTAACGATTTGGAGGAGGGGACCGAGTGTAACATATCAAAGTTTGCAGATGATACAAAGATGAGAGGGAAAGTAGAGAGTGAAGAGGACATAAAAAACCTACAGGGGGATATAGACAGGCTGGGTGAGTGGGCAGAGATTTGGCAGATGCAATACAATATTGGAAAATGTGAGGTTATGCACTTTGGCAGGAAAAATCAGAGAGCAAGTTATTATCTTAATGGCGAGATACTGGAAAGTACTGCAGTTCAAAGGGATCATGGGGTCTTGGTGCAAGAAAATCAAAAAGTTAGTATGCAGGTGCAACAGGTGATCAAGAAAGCCAATGGAATGTTGGCTTTTATTGCTAGGGGGATAGAATATAAAAACAGAGAGGTATTGCTGCAGTTGTATAGGGTATTGGTGAGACCGCACCTGGAGTACTGCATACAGTTTTGGTGTCCATACTAAAGAAAAGACATACTTGCTCTCGAGGCAGTACAAAGAAGGTTCACTCGGTTAATTCCGGGGATGAGGGGGTGTACATATGAGGAGAGGTTGAGTAGATTGGGACTCTACTCATTGGAGTTCAGAAGAATGAGAGGCGATCTTATTGAAACATATAAGATTGTGAAGGGGCTTGATCGGGTGGACGCGGTGAGGATGTTCCCAATGATGGGTGAAACTAGAACTAGGGGACATAATCTTAGAATAAGGGGCTCCTCTTTCAAAACTGAGATGAGGAGAAACTTTTTCACTCAGAGGGTAGTGGCTCTGTGGAATTTGCTACCCCAGGAAGCTGTGGAAGCTACTTCATTAAATAAATTTAAAATAGAAATAGACCGTTTCCTGGAAGTAAAGGGTATCAGGGGTTACAGGGAGCGGGCTGGAAATTGGACATGAGTTTGAGTTCGGATCGGTCAAGGCCCTGTGGGTGGCGGATCGGGCCCAGGGGCCGAGCGGCCTGGTCCTGCTCCTGCTTCTTGTGCTCTTTAGGGTTGAGGTTGGATCAGATCAGCCATGATCTCATTGAATGGCGGAGCAGGCTCGAGGGGCCGATTGGTCGACTCCTGCTCCTATTTCTTATGTTCTTATGTTCTTATGATTTCTAACTCTAGTTCAGGCCTGTGATTTTGACGGAAACATACAAGGCCTCATTTTTTTGTATGACTTATCTGGAAGGTTTTTAATGGCTTTAATAAACTGGCAAAAAGATTTTTTAAAGGTGGAAAGAGGTGAAAAATGCAACTAGCGATGCCTCAAAACACACAGACAGAGAAATCAACTTCATCAGCGCCCCTGCCACAGGACTCGATATCCACCCCCTCCACCACTGGTGCACTGTGTCTGTAATATGTACGGTCTACAAGATGACCACGGTCAGGCCGGGTGGAGTCAAGGGCCAGGCAGCAGAATGGATGGAAAGATGACAACAAACTTCCCTTAACTCCAACCCTCTGATTTCTATTTTACATAAGAACATAAGAATCAGCAGCAGGTGTGGGCCATTCGGCCCCTCGAGCCTGCTCCGCCATTCAATAGGACCATGGCTGATCTACTATCTCATCTCCACTTTCCTGCCCTATCCCCATATCCCTTGATTCCTCTGGAGTCCAAATATCTAACTATCTCAGCCTTGAATATACTCGCACAACACCAGGTTATAGTCCAACAGTTTTATTTGAAATCACAAGCTTTCACCTGATGAAGGAGCAGACATTTGATCTCCAGATAAAGAAGGACCTGCAGCGTGTTTCCAGGAATTCCGTGTTTTATTTATGTGTGTGTGTTAGACACCAGGATAACTAAAAATACACGACCCGGAACATCCACAGGGGTGCGATCCTGACAGTTACTCTGGGATCACTCCCGCTGTGGAACTTCACCACTGACCCTGCTGAAGGTTGTAGGCTCAGGGAGTGGGGCCTCCAGGAGTGGACGGTAAGAAAGCTGGGTTTCAGTATCCTGACAAATATATGGTGAGGAACCAGAGGAATCCTTACTGAGGAATCGTCTGGGGTTTCACCGGCCAGCGGAGGTCTCGGGGTGAACGATGTCTGACTCCCCGAACTGTCTTACATTGAACCCAGTTCAGATCAAGGTGAGTTCAGTTTATAGGAGAATAGGGACAAATATCACCCACAATTGAGGGAGTCAAAAGCAGCCATTAGAGAAGCTAAGAGATCTTTTGGAAGATGGTGCACAATTGTGGTAATAATAGTAAAAGCTTTTCCAGCTGTGTCAGGAGTCAGAAGACATAGTTACACAGAGTTACATCGAATTACAGAGTCTACAGCACAGGAACAGGCCATTCGGCCCAACTGGTCAATGCCGGTGTTTCTGCTCCACACGAGTCTCCTCCCACCACTCTTCATTGAACCCTATTAGCATATCCTTCTACTCCTTTCTCCCTCATGTGCTTATCTACCTTCCCCATGAATGCAGCTGTGCTATTCGCCTCAACTACTCCTTGTGGTAGCACGTTCCACATTCTTACCTCTCTTTGGGTAAAGAAGTTTCTCCTGAATTCCCCATTGGATTTATTAGAGACTGTGTTATATTTATGACCTGTAGTTTTGGACTCCCCCACAAGTGGAAACATTTTCTCCAGGTCCACCCTCTATAATCTTTTCATAATCTTAAAGACCTCGATCAGGTCACCCATCGGCCTTCTCTTTATTCTAGAGAAAAGAGCCCCAGCCTGTTCAGCCTTTCCGGATAAATATATCCTCTCAGTTCTAGGATCTTCCTTGCAAAGCCTTTTTCCACCTTCACCAGTGCCTCGATATCCTTTTTATAATATGGTGACTAGAACTGTGCTCAGTACGCCAAGTGTGGTCTAACCAATGTCCTATACAAGTTTAACATAACTTCTCTGCTGTTCAATTCTATCCCTCTAGAAATGAGCCCCAGTCCATTGTTTGCTTCTTTTATGGCCTCATTAATCTGCGTCGCTACTTTTAGTGATTTGTGTATCTGGACCCCGAGATCCCTTTGCTCTTCTACCCCATTTAGATTCTTATGTTACAAGTAGTGTGTGGCCTCCTTATTATTCCTACCAAAATGCACCACCTCACACTTAGCTATATTGAAATGTATTTGCGAATTGCCCTCCCATTCTGCAAATTTATTAATGTCTTCTTGCATTTTCTCGCAGTCTTCCTCAGTATTAACTCTACCCCGCAATTTGGTGTCATCGACAAATTTTGAAATTGTACTTCTGATTCCCAAGTCCAAATCCTTCATGTAAATTGTGAACAACAGCATCGATCCCTGTGGAACACCACTTCCCACCTTTTGCCAGTTGGAGTAGCCACTCCTAACCCCTGCTCTCTGTTTTCTGTTTGTAACCAGCTTGTTATCCATAAACAGTCTGTACAATCTACAAGATGACCAAGGTGTGGAGTTTGTTTGGTCAGTAAATCCTCCCCTTCTAATCGCCTGTAAAAAGAGTTTACAAAAGTCATCACTGGAAGTACAGGATAGAAATTCAGAACAGACAATTCGCATTTATACAGAACATTACTTTCTCTTGTTCCTCTAAAACTAAATCCCAGTCGCGCACACACTCCCTCATCCCTGTGCTGAAATCCAAACCCATCGCACCATTTCCAAATTGTCCCACTACTCTGGCTGGGTTCAGTTCTACACCCACTGGTATAGGGATACAGATATTCCAGTGATTTAGTGGAACTGGACATTAGGCAGTCAAAGAAAGACACACTGCTCTGGACTTCAGTTAATCAAAAGTTACCTTTAATCATTTAACAGTTCACACAAGCATCAAGCAATAGATAAATGTGAAGACCAAGGATTTCAGCGTTAAGGTGGGAGAGCGATCAGCTCTTGTCGCACTGGAGGTTCTTCTGTTTGGATGACTTCTTCCAGGCGAAGCTTCTGCCATCATCAACTAGTAATGGAGCAATGGGTGGCCTTAAAAGAGGAGGTGGTTCGGGTACAGTTTTGGTACAAGGGGGAAAGGGAGAGCAACCAGAGCCAGAGCTCCCTGAATGAGTTAGAGAGTAGGATGAAGCAGAAAAATGGGCGTATAACAGATGTCAGCTTGATAATACAAGGGAGAGTCAGGCTGAATATAAAAAGTACAGAGGACAAGTGAAAAAGAAAATAAGAGGGGCAAAGAGACAGTATGAGAATAGATTGGCAGCTAACATAAAAGGAATCCAAAGGTCTTTTATCAGCATATTAACAGTAAAATAGTAGTCAGAGGAATGGTGGGACTGATTAGGGACCAAAATAGAGATCTATTGGTGGCGGCAGAAGGCATGGCTGAGGTACTAAATGAGTACTTTGCATCGGTGTTTACCAAGGAAGAGGACTTTGCCAAAGCTATGGTAAACAAGGAGGTTGTTGGGATACAGGATGAGATAAAAATAGATAAAGAGGAGGCACTAGAAAGGCTGGCGGTTCTTAAAGTGGATAAGTCACCCCGTCCGGATGGGATGCAGTCGAGGTAGCTGAGGGAAGAGTAGAAATTGCTGAGGTGCTGGCCACAATCTTCCAATCCTCCTTAGATACAGGGCTGGGACCAAAGGACTGGAGGATTGCAAATACTACACCCTTGTTCATGAAAGGGGAGAAGGATAAATCTGGCAATTACAGGCTAGTCAGTTTAACATTGGTGGTGGAGAAGCTTTTAGAAACAATAATCCAGGAGAAAACTAACAGCCACTTGGGTAAGTATGACTAATAAAGCAGAGCCATCACGGATTTGTTAAAGGCAAATCGTGTTTGACGATGTTGACTGAGTTTTTTGATGAGGTAATGGAGGGTGAAGGTGTAAAACGGGCAGGAAATTCAATCCCGTCAGGTGGGGGAGGTTCAAATTACCCCCTGCATATCTGAACTAGAAGGACAACTACTAAAAATGGCCAAAAGACAATAAAATAACGATGGAAACAGCCTGAGCAGTTCCGCAGCAACATGAATCCCCAAATGGGAAGCTTTCTGCTTTTTAACCTCGTACACTATTTATCGACAAAGTACATCTCGAATTATCAACAGCAAGCTGCAATATCACTTCTTGGAATATGATTGTTTGACTAAGTAAGAGTTTAGCCAAAGAACTACCTGCAGTTATTTTACAAATATAGTATTTTCTTACTTTAAGCAAACCCTTTGAAGTTTTCTTTGGCCTTTTACTTTTTGTTGTGTGTGTTTTTTCTCTTTAGGTCCCTGCACACAACCAAAGCATTCTCAGCTGAGGGAACAGGCGGGCAGCTTGCGCTGACCCTGCCGTTCTACTGTGACCCGTGGGCTCTCACCCTCCAAATGTACTTCCTTGTGGGGACAGGCTCACTTTCTGTTGACCCCCCCTCTTTCTTCCCGACAGTCCAGTGGGGATTAAGGATTTGCAGTGTGAGGGAGAATGGGCATAAACCCACATCCCACCATTCTTTGGTGCCATTTGTTGAGCTGGCATGCTGTGCCCGTCTCCGTTAATGACTTCTGATGTTCTTCAGTTTTTTGAAGCAGAAACAGTGTCCACAAAGAGCTACTTGTGCTTCAAAAGACTCGAGCCGCTCGGCCAACCAGCCACGTGGACTTTCAGTCCAACATATAATCCATCGATCGATCGATCACTCATTTCATTCATTTAGTAACGGCAGATTTTACTATCTTACACCACATTCTGTGTATTTAAGATAGTATCTGAGGACTATCTGAATTGATGTTGATAAATTATTGGGAGGGTAGAAGTGATGCGATGCTCAACACTAAGAGTCGGACTGTTTCCGATTCACCAATTGAACACTTTGCTCTCACCAACGTGCGCGGTCCCTTTAAATGTGCTGCGCGGTTTCTCTCCCAGCGGCAGGAGCTGGTGAGCGGCCTGCGCAGGGCCTCGCCATTGCTGCGCCACCGTGCAGCCGCGCACCTCAGGGGCAACATTGGTGTGCGGCCCTCAACAGCTCACCACAACTTGTTAAGTGGCCCTCCAGCCCCAATCATTGCCCAGCCCTGCCCGAAACCATCTTTAACGGGATTCTGACTCCCGACGGAGCTGGGAAAGATTTTCCCATTTTTACCGTATGGCCCACTCCTGCTCCTAATTCTTGTATTCTTATGGAAGGGAACCTGCCACCCTACCTGTCCCACGACTTCTACCACCGAGAAGGAAAAGAGCAGCAGGTACATGGGAACACCATCATCTGCAAGTCACACACCATCCTGACTTGGACATAGATTGCCGTTCCTTCATCGTCGCTGGGTCAAAATCCTGGAACTCCCTCCCTAACAGCACTGAAGCTCATGGGATAAAGGGGAAAGTATTGACGTGGATAGAGAACTGGCTGTCAGATAGAAAACAGAGAGTTGGAATAAACGGCTCATTTTCTGAATGGCTGGCAGTAACAAGTGGGGTACCACAGGGATCTGTCCTGGGTCCCCAGCTGTTCACAATTTACATTAATGACCTGGATCAGGGAGTCGGATGCAGCATTTCCAAATTTGCAGACGACACTAAACTAGGAGGGGGGGTGGGCTCAGAGGAGGAGACCAGGAAGCTCCAGAGCGATTTGGACAGACTGGGTGATTGGGCGGATAAATGGCAGATGCACTATAATGTGGACAAGTGCGAAGTTATCCACCTTGGGTGCAGGAACGGGAGGGCAAATTATTATTTAAATGGCAATAAATTGGGAGAGGGGGAGGTACAGAGAGACCTGGGTGTTCTTGTACACCAGTCACTGAAGGCGAGCATGCAGGTGCAACAGGCGGTCAAGAAGGCAAACGGTATGCTGGCCTTCATAGCAAAAGGGTTGGAATACAGGAACAGGGATACCTTGCTGCAGCTGTACAGGGCACTGGTGAGACCACACCTCGAGTACTGTGTACAGTTTTGGTCGCCTCATCTGAGGAAGGATGTTCTTGCCATGGAGGGGGTGCAGCGGCGATTCACCAGGCTGATACCAGGAATGGCGGGATTGACCTATGAGGAGAGACTATGTAGTTTAGGGATGTACACACTGGAGTTTAGAAGATTGAGAGGGGACCTCATAGAAGTGTATAAAATTCTGACAGGTCTAGACAGACTAGATGCAGAAGGAATGTTTCCCTTGGCGGGTGAGAACAGAACTAGAGGACATCATTTAAGGATAAGGGCTAAACCATTTAGGACAGAAATGAGGGGGAATTTCTTCACTCAGAGGGTGGTGAACCTGTGGAACTCATTGCCACAGAGGGCAGTGTACGCCAGCTCATTAAATATATTTAAGAGGGAATTAGATATATTTCTACAGGCAAAAGGGGTTAAGGGTTACGGAGAGAAGGCGGGGACGGGATACTGAATTGGAGGATCAGCCATGATCTCATTAAATGGCGGAGCAGGCGCGAAGGGCCGGATGGCCTACTCCTGCTCCTATCTTCTATGTATCTATGTATACCTTCACCACACGGACTGCAGAGGTTCAAGAAGGCGGCTCACCATCACCTACTGAATGGGCAACTAGGGATGGGCAATAAATGCTGGCCTTGCCAGCGACGTTCACATCCCAAGAATGAATAAAAAATCTGTACATGTAAAATGGATTAAAAGCCTCTACAGAAATACTTGTTCCTGAAACAATAGTCTTTTACATTGTAGGGACAGTGTCTGTTGAACAAGCTAATCTCCCCCAGAATCCACCTCCCTTGACAGTCTCACATTGGAAATTGTTGGGTCCTCCTGGGCTCAGAAGTACTGGGGGTTAAAGCCAGCAGCTTCTCCTCCATCTCCACTCCAGCTCAAACTGAAGCAACAAAAAGACCGACACAGGCGGCCAGGGACCGACTTCCGCATCCAGCGCCCGCCCTGATACAAGCCGGCTCTGGATTGGCGGGTCTGCTGTGTCGATGCCAGTTGTGGTTTCTCCTGTCTGGGGGAGGCGCTGCACCCTGGGTTTCCTGGTGCCGGGCCCGGCTGCTCTGATTCGGGGCCTGAGACGCGCACTCGGTGTTGCTGAGGCCGCGCTCATCCCCGCTCAGTTTTCTCGAGCCGCACCGCGCATGCTCCGCGCAGGAAGGCGGTCTCCGGGGAACCAGCACTTCCCGCGCCTGCGCACTGCGCCCCTGCTGCTGGAGATAGGCCGTATTCACACGCGATGTGCACTCTGGGTAAGGGCAGCCGCCATGTTCAGTATTGTGATTGCCTGCAGTTCCGGGTCTGCGTTTCAGACACTTCAGTGCCAAGTGGACCAGGTGTTTAAAGCTCATTCATTTCCCTTGCTCCATGTCGCTGTTAGTTAAAGGTACAGACATTGATTTCCCCTCATTGTGCATCTGTTTGTGATATTTAGAGAAAGAAAGACTTGCATTTATATAGCGCCTTTCACGACCACCGGACCTCCCAAAGCGCTTTATAGCCAATGAAGTACTTTTTGAGGTGTAGTCACTGTTATGATGGAGGAAACACGGCACCCAGTTTGTGCACACCAAGCTCCCACAAACAGCAATGTGATAATGACCAGGTAATCTGTTTTAGTGATGTTGATTGAGGGATAAATATTGGCCAGGACACCGGGGATAACTCCCCTGCTCTTCTTCGAAATACAGCCCTGGGATCTTTTACATCCACCCGAAAGAGCAGACGGGACCTCGGTTTAACATCTCATCCAAAAGACAACATCTCCGACAGTGCAGCACTCCCTCAGTACTGCACTGGAGTGTCAGCCCAGATTTTTGTGCTCAAGTCTCTGGAGTGGGAACTTGACCCCACAAGGCCTTACTGACTCAGAGGCGAGGGTGCTACCAACTGAGCCCACGGCCTGACACAAAGACAATGACTCACCTCTCTGCACCTATAGTAGTTAAAGTAACATCCTTCCTGTTAGTAGTGAGTCACATTCTGTACTGGGGGAGACTGCTTTCTATTTTGGTGACTTCAGCCTTTAAAATTCTCATCCTCCAACCTTACAAGAGACCCCTGTGCTCCTCCAACTCTGGCCTCTTGTGCAACCCCCACTTCCTTTGCTCCACCATTGGCGGCCATTCCTACAGTTGCCGAGGACGTAAGATCTTTGACCAAGCTTTTAGGCACCAGTTCTAATGGCTCGGTGTCAATTTTTAACTGATTCCGCCCTTGTGAAGCACCTTGGAACATTTTACTGTGTTAAAGGCGCTATGTAAATGCAAGTTGTTGTTGCTGTGCTATTATAGGCCTCAACTTTGCCAGACAGAATCGGCCAGGGCCGGCGGCTGAGATGCTCCCTGTGGTAACACTTTTCAGCTTCCTGTATGACATCACTTCCTGTAATCAGTCCAGGATAAATACTGGACTGATCAGTTAGCTCTGGAAGAGGCATAGGGTAAGACCTCTTTTGTATGCAGCACCGTTTTAAGTTGATTAAAGCTTACATTAAGTTTACCACGCGTAAGGCTCATTCTTACGACAATTTAATCAACTTTTGAAAAACTTCGCACTCAAACTTTTTGGACGAACTCGGAGCTAAGGATCCAGGGAATCACCCATCATGGAAAACATCCTTAAACCATCGCGTCTTGACTTGGACCCAAACACCCCAGCAGCCGGTAAGGTGTGGAAACACTGGTATCGCACGTTTGAGAACTTTCTTGAGTATTGCAAAGCGGATGATAACTCAAAGTTGCGGATACTCATCAACTGTGTCACCCCGAATGTATTTCAGTATGTGGAAGACTGGGACAGTTATGAGGAGGCAATTCAGACGCTTAAGAGACTATATACTAAGACACCGAATGAGGTCTATGCTAGACATCTACTAGCTACAGCCCAACAAGGGCCGGAGGAATCCATTGATAAATTCCTCCAAGAGCTTCGCAGACTTAGTATGGACTGTAACTTTCGGGCAGCCTCAGCTGAGCTATACCGCGAAGAAATGATCCGTGATGCGTTCATCTGCGGGCTTGCCTCCCCATTTATACGCCAGCGTCTACTGGAAAGTAAGACACTTGAGCTGCAGAGAGCTTATGACCTGGCTTGCTCTCTAGATCTAGCAAAACGAAATGCAGACCTTTTTACAGTGCCCAGACCTCGGTCTGCTGCCTTAACTACAGTCAGGCAATTTAAGAGGCCACAGGTGAACTCTATTAGGGAGGACTTTATCCCTGACGATCGATCTGATGACTTCACCGATGAAGAGGATGATGACCCCACTGTGGCAGCCTCTTGGCAATCTAAGAAATGCTTTTTTTGTGGGGATGAGTTTCACCCTCGGAGATTCTGCCCTGCTCGCAATGCGTTTTGCAGTCATTGCAACAAAAAGGGTCATTTTGTAAAGGTTTGCCTATCAAGAGCCTCTACGAGGGCTTATCAAGCTAAGTCCTACCGAACTGCCCCAGTAAGGGCCTATCAGGATGTTCCAACTAAAAACTATCGTGCTTCCTCTCGGGTTTTTTCTCGAAGAAACACACCTAGAATTTCAGCCACTCTTTGTGCAACGACACCAATTACAGCTGCTTGTCCTCAGAATCTATTCCATGCAGCTACAAAAGCATCAATTAAGGGACATACTTTAGATGCCTTAATTGACTCAGGTAGCACTGATAGTTTCATTAGGGAACAGACTGTTGCACAGTTAAAGCTACATGTTTTTCCATCGGACCAGGCAGTTGCGATGGCTCAGTCATCACTTAATACCAGAATTTCTGGCTTCTGTGTAGTTGAAATAATGCTTAAAGGTCACAGGTATCCCTCCACCCGGCTTTCGGTGCTCAAGGACTTATGTAGTGATCTTATCTTAGGGCTGGATTTTCAAAAGCAGCATAAGAAGCTTACCATTGAGTTCGGCGGATCCAAACCTGAACTCACTATTTCTAATATACGACCTCGATTACCGTTCTGTGCCTTGTCAGCAGCTTCACTGGATGAACCCTCACTGTTTGCCAGTATCCCTCCTCGATGCAAACCGATTATAACAAAGTCACGCCGTTTCAGTCAGGAAGACCAGTCTTTTATTGCGGCTGAGATTTCTCGGCTTTTAGCAGAGGATATCATCGAGCCTTGTTCGTCGCCATGGCGCGCCCAGGTCGTTATTGTTAAGAACCCTCTACAACCTCACAAGAAACGGCTGTGCATTGACTATTCACAGACCATCAATCAGTATACGGACTTGGACGCATACCCATTGCCGCGCATCGATGATATGGTTAATAAATTGGCTGAGTACACGGTGTTCTCGACTTATGATCTGAAAAGCGCCTATCATCAGGTACCCTTGAAGGTCTCAGACAAGCAGTATACAGCCTTTGAAGCCAATGGGCGGCTGTATCAATTTCGTCGCCTCCCCTTTGGGGTCACTAATGGAGTGGCTGTCTTCCAGCGAGCAATGGATGACCTGGTCAAACAGGAAGACTTGAAGGATACGTTTCCTTATCTGGACAATATTACTGTCGCAGGTCGCAATCAGCAGGAACATGACGCCAATCTCCAACGATTTTGGGATGCACTCCAGCACCGTAATTTGACATTGAATGCGGCTAAATCCATTGAGTCACAACCAACTATCAACATCCTTGGCTATTGTGTGGGCAATGGCATCATTAAACCTGACCCTGAAAGGCTTCGCCCACTCCAAGAACTCCCGCCACCTAAGAATCCGGCCTCCTTGCGCCGGGCCCTCGGCCTGTTTGCATACTATGCGAAATGGATTCCTAACTTCTCGGACCGAATCCAACCTCTACTGAAGGCCAGCACATTCCCACTAGACACAACGGCTGTTGCAGCCTTTAACCTCCTGAAAAAGCAGTTGGAGAAAGCGGCTCTTCACTCCATTGATGAGAGTCTTCCTTTCGTGGTTGAGTGTGATGCCTCGGAGGTGGCAATCTCAGCCACTCTGAATCAGGAAGGTCGTCCGGTGGCATTTTTGTCCAGGACTTTTCAAGGGGCTGAGCTACATTATCCTCCAGTCGAGAAAGAAGCTACAGCCATCATAGAGGCAGTACGGAAGTGGAGTCATCTCCTGGCTCGCCAGCACTTTACCTTAATCACGGACCAGCGATCGGTCGCCTTCATGCTCGATAATCGAAAACGGACCAAAATTAAAAATAATAAAATCCAGCTTTGGCGGCTGGAATTGGCCTCTTTTGGTTACACCATCCACTATCGACCTGGCAAGGAGAATGTGGCTCCGGATACCCTCACACGAGCATTCTGCTCCGCCATGGCACCCTCTACGCTCGTAGACATCCATGATGGGTTGTGTCATCCAGGCGTTACTCGCATGCTGCACTTCGTGCGGTCCCGAAATCTCCCATTCTCTACCGGGGATGTAAAGAAGATGTGCTCGGACTGCAGAGTCTGTGCGGAATTGAAACCTCGGTTTTTCCGCCCCTCGGGTGGTATACTCATACATGCGACCCAGCCAATGCAAAGGCTTAGCATCGATTTTAAGGGGCCGTTGCCCTCTTCGACTCGCAACACTTATCTATTAACAATGGTTGATGAGTATTCTCGTTTTCCGTTTGCCTTTCCCTGCCCCAATATGCTGACAACCACGGTTATCAGCTGCCTTGAACAGGTATTTGCTTTCTGTGGCATGGCATCCTATGTTCATTCAGATCGGGGCCCTTCTTTTATGTCGGGAGAACTCAAGGCCTATCTCTCGGAACGGGGTATTGCTGCCAGCAAAACGACGCCTTATCATCCGGTTGGGAATGGGCAAGTCGAGCGTTTTAACGCTATCATCTGGAATGCGGTACGTCTGGCTTTGAGATCTCGGGGCCTACCCAACCAGCAATGGGAAGCAGTACTTCCAGACGCATTACACTCCACACGGTCCCTCCTTTCGACCGCCACAAATACGACGCCTCATGAACGGTTCTTCCGATTTCAGCGTCGCTCATCCTATGGGACATCTCTCCCGTCGTGGCTGACTACACCGGGACCAGTGCTACTCCGAAGATATGTCCGGGCGTCTAAGAATGACCCCCTGGTAGATGAGGTTGAGCTCACTGACGTCAACCCTACCTACGCCTATATTCGGTATCCTGACGGTCGGGAATCTACCGTGTCATTGCGGGATCTGGCTCCCTGCCCGCCGAAACATAGAGGGACACCAGGGGATGATATTGTACCAGGCACATCTCTGGGCTTGCCAGGTGCCTCTCATCATGATCGGGATCTAACGCCGGCTGGTACCTCACTCCAGCGTGCCGACCTGGGGCAGACTGACTATGAGCCCGTCGGGGCTCGCACGCGCAGCCACGATCAACCCTGTACCGTACGCTCAGAAACGGATCTGCCACAGCCCTGCCCGACACCCATTCGGGTACCAGTACACGGTCAGGATCGTTCTGACCCCTCACAGAGCGGGCTGGAGCACTCGGACTCTGGTCCATGGCCCGCAGCGGGTAAACGGGCTAGGGGCCCTCTACCGCTACGAGAACCCAAACGGGTGCGGCTCTCCCTCATCCAACGGCTACGAAATGGAGGGAGCATTCCGGCCTCCTAATCTTTTGGGGGGGGAGAATGTGGTAACACTTTTCAGCTTCCTGTATGACATCACTTCCTGTAATCAGTCCAGGATAAATACTGGACTGATCAGTTAGCTCTGGAAGAGGCATAGGGTAAGACCTCTTTTGTATGCAGCACCGTTTTAAGTTGATTAAAGCTTACATTAAGTTTACCACGCGTAAGGCTCATTCTTACGACACTCCCCATGGTCGAAATGCTGGCAGCTCACTGTATCGGCCCACAAGCTCAGAATTAGCACTTGGCAAAGTACTGGAGGGCAAACAGTGACTGGGGCCGAACCCCACCATCACACAGCACCTTCAGTATAGGATCGCAACTCAGAATTACCACTTGGTGAGGTACTGGAGGGCAAACAGTGACTGGGGCCGAACCCCACCATCACACAGCACCTTCAGTATAGGATCACAGCTCAGAATTACCACTTGGTGAGGTACTGGAGGGCAAACAGTGACTAGGGCCGAACCCCACCATCACACAGCACCTTCAATATAGGATCACAGCTCAGAATTACCACTTGGTGAGGTACTGGAGGGCAAACAGTGACTGGGGCCGAACCCCACCATCACACAGCACCTTCAGTATAGGATCACAGCTCAGAATTACCACTTGGTGAGGTACTGGAGGGCAAACAGTGACTAGGGCCGAACCCCACCATCACACAGCACCTTCAATATAGGATCACAGCTCAGAATTACCACTTGGTGAGGTACTGGAGGGCAAACAGTGACTAGGGCCGAACCCCACCATCACACAGCACCTTCAGTATAGGATCGCAGCTCAGAATTACCACTCGGCGAGGTACTGGAGGGCAGACAGTGACTGGGGCCGAAACCCACCATCACACAGCACCTTCAGGAGAGAAAGGGAGAAAATTCAGAGCCTGCGATGAATTTGGATTTCAAACGGTGAGGATGAGGCGATGAGAGGGTGTGTGGGACGGGGGATTTACAGCTTAGGAGGGGCAAGAGAGGAAAGAATGTTCCCGAGAAACTAGAACTGTCTGTTCAGAATTTCTATCCTGTACTTCCAGAGATGACATTTGTAAATTATGAGGACAGGTTGCACAGACTAGGCTTGTATTTCCATGAATATAGAAGATTAAGGGGTGATCTAATTGAGGTGTTTAAGAATATTAAAGGAGTTGATAGGGTAGATAGAGAGAAAAACCCGAGTAAAACTGAAGTCAATGGGAATCGGGGGGAAAACTGTCCAATGGCTGGAGTCATACCAAGCACAAAGGAAGATAGTTGTGGTGGTTGAAGGTCAATCATCACAGTCCCAGGACATCGTTGCAGGAGTTCCTCAGGGCAGTGTCCTAGGCCCAACCATCTTCAGCTGCTTCATCAATGACCTTCCCTCCAACTTAAGGTCAGAAATGGGGATGTTCGCTGATGACTGCACAGTGTTCAGCGCCATTCACAACTCCTCAGATAATGAAGCAGTCCATGCTTGCATGCAACAGGACCTGGACGACGTTCAGGCTTGGGCTGATAAGTGGCAGGTAACATTCGCGCCACAGAAGTGCCAGGCAATGACTATCTCCAACAAGCGAGAGTCTAACCACCTCCCCTTGAGATTCAATGGCATTATCATCGCCGAATCCCCCCTCCCCCCAATCAACATCCTGGGGGTCATCATTGACCAGAAACTTAACTGGACCAGCCACATAAATACTGTGGCAACAAGAGCAGGTCAGAGGCTAGGTATTCTGCGGCGAGTGTCTCACCTCCTGACTCCCCAAAGTCTTTCCATCATCTACAAGGCACAAGTCAGGAGTGTGATGGAATACTCTCCACTTGCCTGGATGAGTGCAGCTCCAACAACACTCAAGAAGCTTGACTCCATCGAGGACAAAGCAGCCCGCTTGATTGGCACCCCATCCACCACCTTAAACATTCACTCCCTCCACCACCGGCGTACCGTGGCTGCAGTGTGTACCATCTACAAGATGCACTGCAGCAACTCGCCAAGGCTTCTTCGGCAGCACCTCCCAAACCTGCGACCTCTTCCACCTAGAAGGACAAGGGCAGCAGGCGAATGTGAACACCACAACCTGCAAGTTCCCCTCCAAGTCACACACCATCCTGACTTAGAAGTATATCACCGATCCTTCATCGTCGCTGGGTCAAAATCCTGGAACTCCCTCCCTAACAGCACTGTGGGAGTACCTTCACCACACGGACTGCAGCGGTTCAAGAAGGCGGCTCACCACCACCTTCCCAAGGGCAATTAGGGATGGGCAATAAATGCTGGCCTCGCCAGCGACGCCCACATCCCATATACGAATAAAAAAGTGAGCAATTTCAACTTCCCCAATATTAACTGGGATAGTCAGAGTGTGAAAGGCTTAGAGGGTGCGGAATTCTTAAAGTGCATCCAGGAGAGCTTTTTGAGCCAGCATGTAGAAAGTCCTGCAAGAGAGGGGGCGGTACTGGAACTAATTCTAGGGAATGTAGCCGGGCAAGTGGTAGAGGTG
The DNA here is from genome assembly GCA_030390025.1 of Squalus acanthias. Taxonomy (NCBI): domain Eukaryota; kingdom Metazoa; phylum Chordata; class Chondrichthyes; order Squaliformes; family Squalidae; genus Squalus; species Squalus acanthias. The sequence goes on from JASTWF010000246.1 coordinate 176,420, forward strand.
TCAGTAGGAGAGCATTTTGGTGACAGTGACCATAATTTGGTGAGATTTAAGGTAGTCATGGAAAAGGACAAAGATGGACCAGAAATAAAGGTTCTAAATTGGGGGAAGGCCGATTTTAATATGATAAGGCAGGATCTGGCCAAAGTGGACTGGGATCAGCTACTTGTAGGAAAATCCACATCAGAGCAGTGGGAGTCTTTCAGAAAGGAAATAGAGAGTACAACGCCAACATGTTCCCGTAAAGGTCAAGGGTGGAACCAACGAACCCAGGGAACCCTGGATGTCAAGATATATACAAAAATGGATAAGGAAAAAAGGGAGGCTTTTGGCAGATACAAAGGACTAAAAACAGTGGAAGCCCCAGAGGAGTATAGAAAGTGCAGGGGGGTACTTAAAAAATGAATTAAGAGAGCGAAGAGGGGGCATGAAAAAACACTGGTGGGCAAAATAAAGGAAAATCCCAAGGTGTTTTATAAGTATATTAAGGGCAAGAGGATAAGCAGGGAAAGAGTAGAGCCCATTAGGGACCAAAGTGGCAATCTGTGTGTAGAGCCGGAAGATGTAGGTGAGGTTTTAAATGAATATTTTGTATCTGTGTTCACTATGGAGAAGGACGATGTAGGCATAGAAATCAGGCAGGGGGATTGTGATATACTTGAACAAATTGGCATCGAGAGGGAGGAGGTACTGCTGGTTTTAGTGGGCTTAAAAGTGGATAAATCCCCAGGCCCTGACGAGATGTATCCCAGGCTGCTGTGTGAGGCAAGGGAGGAGATTGCAGGGGCTCTGACACAAATTTTCAGAACCTCTCTGGCCACAGGGGAGGTGCCAGAGGACTGGAGAACAGCTAACGTAGTACCATTATTCAAGAAGTGTAGTAGGGATAAACCAGGGATTACAGGCCAGTGAGCCTAACATCAGTGGTAGGGAAATTATTGGGAAAAATTCTGAGGGACAGAATTAGTCTCCACTTGGAGAGGCAAGGATTAATCAAGAATAGTCAGCATGGCTTTGACAGGGGGAGATCATGTCTAACCAATTAGATTGAATTTTTCGAGGGGGTGACTAGGTGTGTGAATGAGGGTAGTGCAGTTGATGTAGTGTACATGGACTTCAGTAAGGCTTTTGACAAAGTCCCGCATGGGAGACTGGTCAAGAAGGTAAGAGCCCATGGGATCCAGGGCAATTTGGCACATTGGATCCAAAATTGGCTTAGTGGCAGGAGGCAGAGGGTGATGGTCGAATGTTGTTTTTGTGACTGGAAGCCTGTGTCCAGTGGTGTACCGCAGGGATCGGTGCTGGGTCCTTTGCTGTTTGTAGTGTACATTAATGATTTAGATATGAATGTAGGACGTATGATCAGTAAGTTTGCAGATGACACGAAAATTGGTGGAGTGGTAAATAGCGAGGAGGGAATCCTTAGGCTACAGGACATAGAAACATAGAAGATAGGAGCAGGAGTAGGCCATTCGGCCCCTCTAGCGTGCTCTGCCATTTAATGAGATCATGGCTGATCATCCAAATTCAGTACCCTGTCCCTGCCTTCTCGCCATATCCCTTGATCCCTTTAGCCTTAAGAAATATATCTAACTCCTTCATGAATATATTTAATGAATTGGCCTCAACTGCCTTCTGTGGTAGAGAATTCCACAGGTTCACCACTCTCTGGGTGAAGAAATTCCTCCTCATCTCAGTCCTAAATGGCTTACCCCTTATCCTTAGACTGTGACCCCTGGTTCTGGACTCCCCTGCCATCGGGAACATCCTCCCTGCATCTAGTCTGTCTAGTCCTGTTAGAATGTTATAAGTTTCAATGAGATCCCCTCTCATTCTTCTAAACTCTAGTGAATACAAGCCCAATCGTCCCAATCTCTCTTCATATGTCATTCCTGCCATCCCAGGTATCAGCCTTGTGAATCTTCGCTGCACTCCCTCCATGGCAAGAACATCTTTCCTCAGATAAGGTGACCAAAACTGCACACAATACTCAAGGTGTGGTCTCACCAAGGCCCTGTACAACTGCAGCAAGACATCCTTGCTCCTGTACTCGAATCCTCTCGCTATGAAGGCCAACATACCATTTGCCTTCTTAACGCCTGCTGCACCTGCATGCTTACCTTAAACAACTGGTGCACAAGGACTCCCAGGTCTCGTTGCACTTACCCTTTTCCCAATCTATTGCTGTTCAGATAATAATCTGCCTTCCTGTTTTTGCCACCAAAGTGGATAACCTCGCATTTATCCACATTATACTGCATCTGCCATGCATCTGCCCAATCACCCAACTTGTCCAAATCATACTGGAGTTTCTCTGCATCCTCCTCACAACACACACGCCTACCCAGCTTTGTGTCGGCTGCAAACTTGGAGATATTACATCTAGTTCCCTTGTCTAGATCATTAATATATATTGTGAATAACTGGGGTCCGAGCACCGATCCCTGCAGTACCCCACTAGTCACTGCCTGCCACTCGGAAAAAGACCCGTTTATTCCAACTCTTTGCTTCCTGTCTGCCAACCAGTTCTCTATCCAAGTCAGTGCCTTACCCCCAATCCCATGTGCTTTAACTTTGCACACCAATCTCTTATGCGGGACCTTATCGAAAGCCTTCTGAAAGTCCAAATACACCACATCCACTGGTTCTCCCTTATCTATTCTACCAGTTACATCCTCAAAAAATTCCAGTAGATTAGTCAAGCATGATTTACCTTTTGTAAATCCATGTTGACTTTGTCCGATCCTGTCACTGTTTTCAAGTGCTCTGCTATTACATCTTTTATAATGGACTCTAGCATTTTCCCCACTATCGATGTCAGGCTTACCGGTCTATAATTCCCCATGTTCTCTCTCCCACCTTTTTTAAATAGTGGGGTTACATTAGCTACCCTCCAATCCATGGGAACTGTTCCAGAGTCTATAGAATTTTGGAAGATGACCAGCAATGCATCTACTATTTCTAGGGCCACTTCCTTAAGTACCCTAGGATGTAGATTATCAGGCCCTTTCAGGACGATATAGACGGGTTGGTTAGATGGGCAGAACAGTGGCAAATGGAATTTAACCCTGAAAAGTGTGAGGTGATGCATTTTGGGAGGACTAACAAGGCAAGGGAATACACAATGAATGGTAGGACCCTAGGAAGGACAGAGGATCAGAGGGACCTTAGTGTACATGTACATAGATCCCTGAAGGCAGCAGGACAGGTAGATAAGGTGGTTAAAAAGGCATATGGGATACTTGCCTTCATTAGCCGAGGCATAGAATATAAGAGCAGGGAGGTTATGATGGAGCTGTACAAAACGCTAGTTAGGCCACAGCTGGAATACTGTGTGCAGTTCTGGTCGCCACACTATAGGAAGGATGTGATTGCATTGGAGAGGGTGCAGAGGAGATTCACCAGGATGTTACCTGGGCTGGAGCGCTTCAGCTATGAAGAGAGACTGGACAGGCTGGGGTTGTTTTCCTTAGAGCAGAGAAGGCTGAGGGGGGCCTGATTGAGGTGTACAAAATTATGAGGGGCATAGATAGGGTAGATAGAAAGGAACTTTTCCCCTTAGTAGAGGAGTCAATAACCAGGGGGCATAGTTTCAAGGTAAGGGGCAGGAGGTTTAGAGGGGATTTGTATCAGTAATGGTGACCATGAAACGACCGGATTGTTGTTAAAACCCATCGGGTTCACTAATGTCCTTTAGGGAAGGCAATCTGCCGTCCTTACCCGGTCTGGCCTATTGGTGACTCCAGACAATGTGGTTGACTCTTAACTGCCCTCTGAAATGGCCGAGCGAGTCACTCAGTTGTCACAAACTGCTACGATTCACCACACGGACTGCAGCGGTTCAAGAAGGTGGCTCACCACCACCTTCTCAGGGATACAGACAGGTTAACTGAGTGGGCAGTAAGGTGGCAGATGGAGTATAATGTGGGGAAATGTGAGGTTATTCACTAGGGTAAGAAGAATAGAAAAACAGAATATTTTTTAAATGGTGAGAAACTATTAAATGTTGGTGTTCATAGATTTAGGTGTCCTCGTGCAAGAAACACAGCAAGCAATTAGGAAGGCAAATGGCATGTTGGCCTTTATTGCAAGGGGGTTGGAGTTTCAGAGTCAGGAAGTCTTGCCACAATTGTACAGGGCCTTGGTGAGACCACACCTGGAGTACTGTGCACAGTTTTGGTCTCCTTATCTAGGAAGGATATACTTGCCTTGGAGGCGGTGCAACGAAGGTTCACGAGATTGATTCCTGGGATGAGAGGGCTGTCCTATGATGAGAGATTGTGTAGAATGGGCCTATACTCTCTGGAGTTTAGAAGAATGAGAGGTGATCTCATTGAAACATAAGATTCTGAAGGGGATTGACAGGGTAGATGCTGAGAGGTTGTTTCCCCTGGCTGGAGAGTCTAGAACTAGGGGGCATAGTCTCAGGATAAGGGGTCGGCCATTTAAGACTGAGATGAGGAGGAATTTCTTCACTCAGAGGGTTGTGAATCTTTGGAATTCTCTGCCCCAAAGTGCTATGGAGAAAGTCGTTGAGTATATTCAAGGCTGAGATCGATAGATTTTTGGAATCAAGGGATATGGGGATCGGGTGGGAAAGTGGAGTTGAGGTCGAAGATCAGCCATGATCTTATTGAATGGTGGAGCAGGCTCGAGGGGCCGTATGACCCACTCCTGCTCCTAATTCTCATTCTTTTCTTGAGGGCAACTAGGGATGGGCAATAAATATTGGCTTTACCAGTGACGCTCACATCCCGAGAATGAATTAAAAAAAATTCTAGACTGCAACAATACTGGCCAGTTGCCCAGTCTGATCAAAGTGCAGATGGCTGGTGCTGACAAGATACAGATCAGCAGGAGTCGGATCTGATGCAAGAGGAAGTGGCGAGGATGGATGGAGGACTGAGGGACCTCGGCAAGAGCCTGTGCATCATCATGGGCGCCTCCAGGGGTCTGGGGAAGAGGCTGTCACTGGTGCTGGCTCCCAGGCTGCGGGCTGGCTCCCACCTGGTGCTGATGGCCAGGTCTGGGGACAACCTGCGGGAGGTGGAGCGCCAGGTGCTGGAAGCAGCGGCTCTGCTGGGCGGCGGGTTGAGGGTGAGCCGTGTGGAAGACAAGCTCAGTGAGGCAGAGGAGGTGCAGCGGGTGCTGAGCTCGGTCACCGGTGGCCAGGACCAGGACGGACCTCCGGAGCGGCTGCTCCTCATCAACAACACGGGTGAGGGCCGGAGGCTTGTTGATCAAATTAAGGCTCAGGGTATTAAAGGGAGTGGGGCAGCGCGGATAGGAAGTTGGGTGAAGGGCAGAGAACAGAGAGTTCTGGTTAATGAATGTTCTTCAGACTGGAGGGATGTAAACAGTGGTGTCCCCCAGGGTCAGTGTTGGCACCATTGCTCTTCTCAATATAGAGAAATGTTCTGGGCTTGGGTTTGTGGGGCACAAGACCAAAGTCTCTCGATGACACCAAAAAAGGGACCTTGGCCAACTGTGAAAGGCCTGTCAGTGACTTCAGTGAATACACAGGTTATAAATGGGGCAGGTAGATGGCCGATGAAGATTAACGCAGAGAAATGGGAGGTGATACATTTTTCTTCCTCCTAAAATCTAAACATGAAATGTTAGAACTTTGAAAGGAGTAGAGAAGAGAGACTTGGGGTGTAAGATTCTAGCGAACCCCTTGTCCTATTAATTTGCAGGTTCAAGTGTCCAGTGTCACCAACTTTAATACTCCATTAAGAAGCTGATGGGTTTACATCACATAGAAACATAGAAACATAGAATCTAGGAGCAGGAGTAGGCCATTCGGCCCATCGAGCCTGCTCCACCTTTCAATACGATCATGGCTGATCATCCAAATCCAGTACCCTGTCCCTGCTTTAATCCCCACAGTACACATATCCCACCCTACCACCGTAACCCCACGTATTTAATTCCCCCTAACATATCCCATCCTATCCCCATAACCCCACATATTTAATCCCCCCCTAACACTAAGGGTCAATTTATCATAGCCAAATCAACCTAACCCGCACATTTTTGGACTGTGGGAGGAAACCGGAGCACCCGGAGGAAACCCACGCAGACACAGGGAGAATGTGCAAACTCCACACAGACAGTCACCCGAGGTCAGATTCGAACCCGGGTCCCTGGCGCTGTGAGGCACCAGTGCTAACCACTATGCCACCGTGTTGCCCTGTCAAACTATCTCCAGTCAGGTACAGCACGGGTCAGATACAGAGTAAAGTTCCCTCTACACTGTCCCATCAAACTATCTCCAGTCAGGTACAGCACGGGTTAGATACAGAGTAAAACTCCCTCTACACTGTCCCATCAAACACTCCCAGAACAGGTACAGCACGGGTTAGATACAGAGTAAAGCTCCCTCTACACTGTCCCATCAAACACTCCCAGGGCAGGTACAGCATGGGTTAGATACAGAGTAAAGCTCCCTCTACACTGTCCCATCAAACACTCCCAGGGCAGGTACAGCACGGGTTAGATACAGAGTAAAGCTCTCTCTACACTGTCCCATCAAACACTCCCAGGGCAGGTACAGCACGGGTTAGGATTACATTACACAGGATATACGGCACAGAAACAGGCCATTTGGCCCAACCCGTCCATGCCGGTGTTTATGCTCCACTCGAGCCTCCTCCCATGACTCCTCATCTAACTATCAGCAAAACCCTCTCTTCCCTTCTCCCTCATATGCTTATCTAGTCTCCCCTTAAATGCATCTATACTATTCGCTTCAACCACTCCCTGTGGTAGTGAGTTCCACATTCTCACCACTCTCTGGGTAAAGAAGTTTCATCTGAATTCCCTATTGGATTTCTTGGTGACTATCTTATAGAAACATAGAAACATAGAATCTCGGAGCAGGAGTAGGCCATTCGGCCCGTCGAGCCTGCTCCGCCATTCAATACGATCATGGCTGATCATCCAAATCCAGTACCCTGTCCCTGCTTTAATCTCCACAGTACACATATCCCACCCTACCCCCGTAACCCCACGTATTTAATTCCCCTTAACATATCCCATCACCCCACATATTTAATCCCCTCTAACTAAGGGTCAATTTATCATAGCCAAATCAACCTAACCCACACATTTTTGGACTGTGGGAGGAAACCGGAGCACCCGGAGGAAACCCACGCAGACACGGGGAGAATGTGCAAACTCCACACAGACAGTCACCCGAGGTCAGATTCGAACCCGGGTCTCTGGCGCTGTGAGGCACCAGTGCTAATCACTATGCTCTTCCCCACAAGTGGAAACACTCTTGTTTTGATAGATATATAGATATAGATATAGATATATAAATATAAATGGCCTGGATATTGGAATACAGAGTAGAATTTCTAAATTTGCCGATGACACCAAACTTGGGGGTGTGGCAAACAGTGATGATGATATCAATCGAATGCAACAGGACATAGAAAGGCTAGCAGAATGGGCAGACAAGTGGCAGATGGAATTTAATACAGAGAAGTTTGAGGTGATGCATTTTGGCAGAAGGAACAGGGAGAGGCAATATACACTTAATGGCACAGTTTTAAAGAGTGTGCAGGGACAGAGGGACCTGGGAGTTAATGTGCATGGGTCCCTGAAGGTGGCAGGACATATTGAGAGAGTGGTTAACAAAGCATATGGGATCTTGGGCTTCATAAATAGAGGTATTGAGTACAAAAGTAGAGAAGTTATGCTGAACCTTTGTAAAGCACTGGTTAGGCCACAACTGGAGTATTGCGTCCAGTTCTGGTCACCACACTTTAGGAAGGATGTGAAGGCCCTTGAGAGGGTGCAGAGGAGATTTACTAGAATGGTTCTGGGGATGGGGGATCTTAGCTACAAGGACAGGTTGGAGAAGATGGATTTGTTTGCTTTGGAGCAAAGGAGGTTGAGGGGTGATTTGATGGAGGTGTACATGATTATGATGGGTTTGGATAGGCTAGACGGGGAAAGGCTGTTCCCACTGGTTGATGGTACAAGGACTAGGGGGACACAGATTTAAGGTTTTGGGCAAGAGATACAGGGGGGATGTGAGGAAAAACTTTTTTACACAGCGAGTGGTGAGAACCTGGAACTCGCTGCTGACGGAAGTGTTGGAAGCGGAGACACTTGATGTTTTCAAGGGGAATCTGGATAGGCACTTGAGGGAAATAAACTTGCAGGGCTACGGGGATAGAGCGGGGGAATGGGACTAACTGGAGTGCTCTACAGAGAGCTGGCACGGACTCGATGGGCCGAATGGCCTCCTTCTGTGCCGTTATGACTCTATGATTCTGTGTCTACTCTATCGAAACCGTTCATAATTTTAAAGACCTCTATTTGGTCACCCCTCAGCCTTCTCTTTTCAAGAGAAAAGAGAGCCAGCCTGTTCATCCACCCTCGCATTTCTGGTATCATCCTTGTAAATCTTCTCTGCACCCTCTCTAGTGCCTCTATATCCTTTTTATAATATGGCGACCAGAATTATACACAGTACTCTGAGTGTGGTCTAACCAAGGTTCGATACAAGTTTAGCATAACTTCCCTACTTTTCAATTCAATCCCTCTAGAAATAAACCCTAGTGCTTGGTTTGCTATTTTATGGACTTGTGTTGCTACTTTTAGTGATTTGTGTATTTGTACTCAGAGATCCCTTTGCTCTTCTATCCCACTTAGATTCTTATTTTCCAAGTAATAAGTGACCGCCCTTTTTGTCTTACCAAAATGTAATACATTTATCTGTGTTGAATTTCATTTGCCAATTATTTGCCCATTCTTCAAGTTTATTAATGTCTTGTAATTTGTTGCAGTCTCAGTATTGACTAGCCCCGCCCCCTTTGTTGCAGTCTCCTCAGTATTGACTAGCCCCGCCCCCTTTGTTGCAGTCTCCTCAGTATTGACTAGCCCCGCCCCCTTTGTTGCAGTCTCCTCAGTATTGACTAGCCCCGCCCCCTTTGTTGCAGTCTCCTCCGTATTGACTAGCCCCGCCCCCTTTGTTGCTGTCCTCCTCAGTATTGACTAGCCCCGCCCCCTTTGTTGCAGTCTCCTCAGTATTGACTAGCCCCGCCCCCTTTGTTGCAGTCCTCCTCAGTATTGACTAGCCCCGCCCCCTTTGTTGCAGTCTCCTCAGTATTGACTAGCCCCGCCCCCTTTGCTGTCATCTGCAAATTTAGAAATTGTGTTTTTGATTCCAAAGTCTAAATCGTTAATGTAAATTGTGAACAGCAGTGGTCCCAGCACTGATCCTTGTGGAACACCACTCCCCACCTTCTGCCACTGTGAATAGCTGCCCTTTACTCCCACTCTCTGCTTTCTGTCCTGAAGCCAGCCAGCAATCCATTCTGCTACTTGTCCCCTGACTCCGCATTCTCTGACCTTGTTCATCAGTCTATTATGGGGTACCTTATCGAAGGCCTTTTGAAAATCCAGATTAATTACACTTAGTCCATCGGGAGAGGACGGGAAAGTGTTGAGGTCATAGAATCATAGAATGGTTACAGCACGGAAGGCGGCCATTCGGCCCGTCGAGCCCGTGCCGGCTCTCAGCTAGTCCCACTTCCCCGCCCTTTCCCTGTAGCCCTGCAAATTTTTTCCTTCAGGTACTTATCCAACTCCCTTTTGAAAGCCGTGATTGAATCTGCCTCCACCACTTTCAGGCCGTGCATTCCAGATCCTAACCACTCGCTGCTTAAAAAAGTTTTTCCTCATGTCGCCTTTGATTCTTCTGCCAATCACCTTAAATCTGTGTCCTCTGGTTCTCGACCCTTCTGCCAATGGGAACAGTTTCTCTCTATCTACTCTGTCTAGACCTCTCATGATTTTGAACACCTCCATCAGATCTCCTCTCAACCTTCTCTGCTCTAAGGAGAACAACCCCAGCTTCTCCAGTCTATCCACGTAACTGAAGTCCCACATTCCTGGAATCATTCTCGTAAATCTTTTCTGCACCTTCTCTAAGGCCTTCACATCCTTCCTAAAGTGCGGTGCCCAGAATTGGACACAGTACTCCAGTTGTGGCCGAACCAGTGTTTTATACAGGTTCATCATAATTTCCACACTTTTGTACTCTATACCTCTATTTATAAAGCCCAGGATCCCGTAAGCCTTTCTCAACCTGCCCTGTCACCTTCAATGATTTGTGCACACAGACCCCCAGGGTCTCTGTTCATGCACCCGCTTTAGGATTGTACCCTTTAATTTATATTGCCTCTCCTCATTCTTTCTACCAAAATGTATCACTTCACACTTTTCTGCGTTAAATTTCATTGACCACGTGTCCGCCCATTCCACCAGCCTGTCTATGTCTTCCTGAAGTCTATCACTCTCCTCCTCACTGTTCACTATACTTCCAAGTTTTGTGTCATCTGCAAATTTTGAAATTGTGCCCTGTACACCCGCATCCAATTAATTAATATATAATCAAGTAAAGCAGTGGTCCTAGAACCGACCCCTGGGGAACACCACTGTGTACCTTCCTCCAGTCCGAAAAACAACTGTTCACCATTACTCTCTGTTTTCTGTCACTCAGCCAATTCTGTATCCATGCTGCCACTGTCCCTTTTATTTCATGGGCTTCAACTTTGCTGGCAAGCCTATTATGTGGCACTTTGTCGAACGCATTCTGGAAATCCATGTACACCACGTCAACCGCATTACCCTCATCAACCCTCTCTGTTACCTCATCAAAGAACTCAGTCAAGTTAGTTAAACACGATTTGTCTTTAACAAATCTGTGCTGGCTTTCCTTAATAAATCCACACCTATCCAAGTGACTGTTAATTTTGTCCCTGATTACTGTTTCTAAAAGCTTCCCCACTACCGAGGCCAAACTGACTGGCCTGTAGTTGCTGGGTTTATCTTTACACCCTTTTTTGAACAATGGTGTAACATTTGCAATTCTCCAGTCCTCTGGCACCACCCCAGTATCTAAGGAGGATTGGAATATTATGGCCAGTACCTCCGCGATTTCCTCCCTCAATTCCCTCAGCATCCTAGGATGCATCCCATCCGCTCCTGGTGATTTATCTACTTTAATTACAGCCAGCCTTTCTAATACCTCCTCTTTATCAATTTTTATCCTATCAAGTGTCTCCACTACATCCTCCTTCACTATGTCTATGGCAGCATCCTCTTCCTTGGTGAAGACAGATGCAAAGTACTCGTTTAGTACCTCAGCCATGCCCTCTGCCTCCATGCATAGGTCTCCTTTTTGGGCCCCAATTGGCCCAACCCCTCCTCTTACTATCCTTTTACTATTTAAATGCCGATAGAAGGCTTTTGGATTACCTTTTATAGTGGCTGCCATTCTATTCTCATACCCTCGCTTTGCCCCTCTTATTTTCTTTTTCACTTCTCCTCTGACCTTTTTAGATATAGCCTGATTCTCAGATGTATTTGCAACCGGACATCTGTCATACGCACTCTTTTTCTGCTTCATCATATTCTCGAACTCTTTCGTCATCCAGGGAGCCCTGCCTTTCCCCCTAGTGGGAATGTACCTCAACTGTACCTGAACTATTTCCTCTTTAAAGGCAGCCCATTGTTCCATTACAGTTTTGCCTGCCAATCTTTGATTCCTGTTTACCCGGGCCAGATCCATTCTCATCCCACTGAAATTGGCCTTCCCCCAGTTAAACATTTTTACTCTAGATTGCTCCCTGTCCTTTTCCATAGCTAATCTAAATCTTATGATACTATGATCACTGTTCCCTAAATGTTCCCTGACTGACACTTGCTCCACTTGACCTACCTCATTCCCCAGAACCAGAACCAGCAATGCCTCCTCCCTTGTCGGGCCGGAAACATACTGATCAAGAAAGTTCTCCTGAACACACTTCAGAAATTCTTCCCCTTCTCTGCCCTTAACACTATTACTATCCCAGTCTATATTAGGATAGTTGAAGTCCCCCATTATCACTACTCTATAGTTCTTGCACCTCTCTGTAATTTCTCTGCAAATTTGCTCCTCTATATCTTTCCCACTATTTGGTGGTCTATAGAATACACCTAGTAGTGTAATGGCACCTCTATTATTTCTTAACTCTAGCCATATAGATTCTGTCCTTGACCCCTCCAGGACATCCTCCCTCTCCAGCACTGTAACATTCTCCTTGACCAATACTGCCACACCACCTCCGACCTTTCCTTCCCTATCTTTCCTGAACACTCTATAACCAGGAATATTTAATACCCAATCCTGCCCTTTTTTGAGCCAGGTCTCAGTTACTGCCCAACATCATATTCCCATGTGGCTATTTGTGCCTGCAGCTCACTGACCTTGTTTACTACGCTTCGTGCGTTCACATACAGACACTGTAAACCCATCTTAGACCATCCTGTATTCTCTCTTAGTTTGACCCCACCTAATACCTTACTATCTCTTACTTTAGTGCTCTCTGCCTCTCCCAATCCTGTGAGCACTTTACTTCCCCTTTCTAATGTTTCATCCTGGTGCCCATCCCCCTGACAAATTAGTTTAAACCCTCCCCAACAGCACCAGCAAACCTCCCCGTGAGGATATTGGTTCCGGCCCTGTTGAGGTGCAAGCCTTCGGGCCTATACAGGTCCCACCTCCCCCAGACCCAGTCCCAATGCCTCAGGAATCTAAAGCCCTCCCTTCTGCACCTTCTCTCCAGCCACACATTAATCTGTTCTATCCTCCTATTTCTATACCCACGAGCGTGTGGCACCGGGAGTAATCCGGAGATTACTACCTTTGAGATCCTGCTTTTTAATCTCTCCTAGCGCCCTAAAATCTGCCTGCAGGACCTCATCCCTCTTTCTACCTATGTCGTTGGTACCGATATGGACCACGACCTCTGGCTGTTCACCCTCGCCCCTCAGAATGTTCAGGGCCCGGGGCCAGGTGAGTCTGTGGGCCTTTATTCCCCTTATTGGACACAAGGCTCTTTGTTTCACAACGTACTGTCTCAGATTTTAAAGATGTTTCAATCACCAGAAAAAGATGAAGTACAACATTAAATAAATCTGCAATGAAAAGTTTGTATCAGTAATGGTGACCATGAAACGATCGGATTGTCGTAAAAACCCATCTGGTTCACTAATGTCCTTTAGGGATGGAAATCTGCCGTCCTTACCTGGCCCGGCCTATCGGTGACTCCAGACCCACAGCAATGTGGTTGACTCTTAACTGCTCTCTGAAATGGCCCAGCGAGTCACTCAGTTGTATTCAGAAGGCGGCTCACCACCACCTTCGAGGGCAATTAGAGATGGGCAATAAATACTGGCCTTGCTGGCGATGCCCACATCCTGTGAATGAATAAAAACACACAGTGGTCAGCTTAAGAACATAAGAATTAGGAGCAGGAGTGGGCCCTACGGCCCCTCGAGCCTGCTCCACCATTCAATAAGATCATGGCTGATCATCGACCTCAACTCCACTTTCCCACCCGATCTCCATATCCCTTGATTCCCCTAGAGTCCGAAAATCTATCTCAGCCTTGAATATACTCAACAACTGAGCATCCACAGCCCTTTGGGGCAGAGAATTCCAAAGATTCACAACCCTCTGAGTGAAGACATTTCTCCTCATCTGTCTGATATGGCTGACCCCTTATCCTGAGACTATGCCCCCTAGTTCTGGACTCTCCAGCCAGGGGAAACAACCTCTCAGCATCTACGCTGTCAATCCCACTCAGAGTCTTATATGTTTCAAACAGATCACCTCTCATTCTTCCAAGTCCCATCAAACACTCCCAGGGCAGGTACAGCACGGGTTAGATACAGAGTAAAGCTCCCTCTACACTGTCCCATCAAACACTCCCAGGGCAGGTACAGCACAAGTTAGATACAGAGTAAAGCTCCCTCTACACTGTCCCATCAAACACTCCCAGGGCAGGTACAGCGCGGGTAAGATACAGAGTAAAGCTCCCTCTACACTGTCCCATCAAACACTTCCAGGGCAGGTACAGCAAGGGTTAGATACAGAGTAAAGCTCGCTCTACACTGTCCCATCAAACACTCCCAGGGCAGGTACAGCACGGGTTAGATACAGAGTAAAGCTCCCTCTACACTGTCCCATCAAACATTCCCGGGGCAGGTGCAGCACAGGTTAGATACAAAGTAAAGCTCCCTCTACACTGTCCCATCAAACACTCCCAGGGCAGGTACAGTACGGGTTAGGTACAGTCACTGACACCAATCTCCTCCTGTTTGATATAAACCAATCCCAGTCACTGACACCAATCTCCTCCTGTCCGATATTAACCAGCCCCAGTCACTGACACCAATGTCCTCCTGTCTGATATAAACCAATCCGTCACTGACACCAATCTCCTCCTGTCTGATATAAACCAAACCCACAGGCCCAGAAAGATTAAACTCAGCCCGTTATTTGGATTGGACTTGTCTCCATTCCCGTGCCGAGGGGATTGCTGTACCAGACGGGAGGGGTAACGTTTGGGGACTCTCGATTCTCCACCAATTCCCATTCCCCTTCTTTCTGGTGGATAATGGAGGTGCCACTGTGTGTAATGTGCAAGTCAGTAAGAATTGACAGCGAGGATTAATCAGCACTTTCTAATTGGAGGTGTTAATCAGCGGAACCTTTCAGACACTGAATTGTAGATTTTGTACCAAAGGTCAATTTAGGGTTAAAGTAAAATTCATAATTTTATTGTCAAATAATTTCTTATGAAAGTCCTGAATTAAGGGGAACGATCACAGACAGCGGTTCTTAAAGGGACACTGCAGCCCCAACAAGTCAATCAGCTATATATCCAGAATATTAAACTCCAGCCAGTTATAGGGTTAACATCAGCAGAAACAAACCCCAACTGTTCGAATGAACATGGTTCAGTCCTGGATGTGATTAACAGCAGCAATAACAGCAGAATCCAACCCCTGCAGTCACTTGTGAACTCGCTGGTGTCTCAGCATGCTGGATAAATGAGTGAATCCCTTCTCACACACGGAACAGGTGAACGGCCTTTCCTCAGTGTGAATTCGCTGGTGAGTGAGCAGGTTGGATGACTGAGTGAATCCCTTCTCACACACGGAACAGGTGAACGGCCTCTCCCCAGTGTGAATTCGCTGGTGTCTCAGCAGGCTGGACGATCGAGAGAAACCCTTCCCACACACGGAACAGGTGAACGGACTCTCCCCAGTGTGAATTCGTTGGTGTGTCAGCAGGCTGGATGATCGAGAGAAACCCTTCCCACACACGGAGCAGGTGAACGGCCTCTCCCCAGTGTGAATTGGCTGGTGTGTCAGCAGGTTGGATGACTGAGTGAATCCCTTCCCACACACGGAGCAGGTGAACGGCCTCTCCCCAGTGTGAGTGCGCTGGTGTACAATGAGATTGAATGACTGCCTGAAGCTTTTCCCACAGTGAGAGCAACTGAATGGTTCATCGTCAGTGTGAACTCGCTGGTGCTGAATCAGTTCCTCAGAGCTTTTAAAGCAGTTCACACAGTCGGAGCATTTAAAAGGTCTCTCCTCAGTGTGAACTCGCTGGTGTCTCAGATGGTGGGCTGAATTAGTGAATCCCTTCCCACACACGGAGCAGGTGAATGGCCTCTCCCCAGTGTGAACTTGCCAGTGTCTCAGCAGGTTGGATGACTGAGCGAATCCCTTCCCACACATGGAGCAGGTGAACGGCCTCTCCCCGGTGTGAACTCGCTGGTGTGTCAGCAGGTCGGATGACTGAGTGAATCCCTTCCCACACTCGGAGCAGGTGAACGGTCTCTCCCCAGTGTGACAGCGCCGATGAATTTCCAGCTGGGATGGGGAAATAAATCCCTTCCCACAGTCCCCACATTTCCACGGTTTCTCCATGGTGCGGGTGTCCTTGTGTCTCTCCAGGTTGGATGATCAGTTGAAGCCTCGTCCACACACAGAACACGTCTACGGTTTCTCCCCGCTGTGAATGGTGAGATGTTTTTTCAGGCTGTGTAACTGGTTAAAGCTCTTTCCACAGTCAGTGCACTGGAACACTCTCACTCGGGTGTGTGTGTCTCGGTGCTTTTCCAGTCACACTGATGTTTGAAATCTTTCCCCACAGACAGAACAGACAAACATTTCTCCTTCCACATTCAAAGGTGGATGATATTCAGGTCCTGATGAATTGAGTGACTCTCAGATCTTGACGTGATGTTTGGTTTGAGTTTCCCGTCTGTAAATCCTCCCCTTCTAATACCCTGTAAAAGGAGTTTACAAAAGTCATCACTGTAAGTACAGGATAGAAATTCAGAACAGACAATTCTAGTTTCTGTACAACATTCCTTCACACGTGTGGATTCTAACCCTGGGACTGTACATGGTGATCACTAAACACAAAACCCAGGCTGTTAATCATTTTCAGCTACTGGACTTAGCATGTGTCCCACAGCATCTCTCTCACTTTTAATGTGTGAATAGAGCATCACGCCTGCAAACCTGATTTTAAACTTAAATTCACTCACCAAATGTATTTAACAAAAGATGAACAAGTAAACACGTCACAGCCCACTAATCCAGCTCTACATTCACAGGAGGAAGCCTGTTATCGAACTCCTCAAGTGGATGAAATAAAGAAAGATCCCAAATGGAAGAGTCCCTCGAATCCTTTGTAAAGACCTTTCAAATCATGACCGGTTCCTTCCTTATTCTAGAATTCCCCATCCCTGTCGGAGTCGATATTGGTCAAAAACTGCTAATTGGACATTTTTAACCGATTTTTCAGCTGTTTCAAGCTGACCAGGTCCTTCACTCAGAGAATCTCCAAGGAGACTCTTTGATTTAAACACAGCTCTCCCCTCTTTTATATCCGGGAGTAGATTACTGGGAATTTGAATACCTGACCACTCAAATTTAAAAGGGCCAGTCAGTGATACACAGACTGAACCAATCACACAGCTCTGGGTCAGTTTGAATGATTCCTCTCTCCAGCCTGTAACCGATGAAACTTGTAACATTGAGGCTGAAATTCCACTTCCGGGTGTCGGATTCCAGCCCTGGGACTGTACATGGGGATTCCAACCCTGGAACCGGGGGTGTTTTAATAATGGGGCCTGGGGCCGCACTCGGGGTGTGTGCAGCCCGCGTCCCCCCGGGGTTTATTAACCCGCTCCCTGAGCTCTCTCACCTGATGTGTCAGCGGCTGCTGCCAAGGTCCGCGCATGCTCAGCTCACCTTCTGTTGTTCAGGTTTAAAGGTCAAGCCCCGCCCCTCACACACTCCGATTGGTTGGAGGACCCGCCGCCTGCTCGGTCCTCCAGTCCTGCCCCGCTCTTCCTATTGGTCCGAGCCCCCGTCAATCACCCGGGCAGTGGGAGCTGAGCATGCGCGGACCTTGGCAGCAGCCGCTGACACATCAGGTGAGAGAGCTCAGGGAGCGGGTTAATAAACCCCGGGGGGACGCGGGCTGCACACACCCCGAGTGCGGCCCCAGGCCCCATTATTAAAACACTCCACATTATCCGCTTCACAAACACCCGGGGTGGGCCTCAGGCCCCGAGCAAGAGCCTCCGGGCCGGGCGTTTGCCCCGAGCGGGGCGGCAGCTGCGGGGCTTTCTCCCGGTGACAGGCCCGGGTTAACGGCCGCCATCTTGACAGGCTCAGGGGGCAGCAGGGCGCATGCGCGGCCTCCTTGGCCAGGAACCAGGAGGAGAGAATCTTGTCCATTTCTATCCTGGACTCACAGTCATGGCTTTTGGAAACTCCTTTTACAGGCTGTGAGAAGGGCAGCATTTACACACCGCAAACTCAAACCAAACATCACATCAAGATCTGACAGAGTCACTCCTTTCATCAGGACCCGAATATCATCGGCCTTTGAATGTGGAAGGAGAAATGTTTGTCTGTGGGAAAAGATTTCAAACATCAGTGTGACTGGAAAAGCACCGAGACACACACACCCGAGTGAGAGTGTTCCAGTGCACTGACTGTGGAAAGAGCTTTAACCAGTTACACAGCCTGAAAAAACATCACACCATTCACAGTGGGGAGAAACCGTACCCGTGTTCTGTGTGTGGACGAGGCTTCAGCTGATTGTCCAACCTGGAGAGACACAAGGACACCCGCACCATGGAGAAACCGTGGAAATGTGGGGACTGTGGGAAGGGATTCAATTACCCATCTGAGCTGGAAACTCATCGACGCAGTCACACTGGGGAGAGGCCGTTCACCTGCTCCGTGTGTGGGAAGGGATTCACTCAGTCATCCAGCCTCCATACACACCAGCGAGTTCATACTGGAGAGTGGCGGTTCACCTGCATTGAATGCGGGAAGGGATTTACTGCTTTATCAACCCTCGTGACACACCAGCGAGTTCACACTGATAATAGACCTTTTAAATGTTCTGACTGTGAGAAGAGCTTTAAAAGCACAAAGGATCTGTTGACACACCAACGAGTTCACACTGGGGAGAGGCCGTTCACCTGCTCCATGTGTGGGAAGGGATTCACTCAGTCATCCCACCTTCTGACACATCAACTTGTTCACTCTAATAACAAACCTTTTAATTGTTCTGACTGTGAGAAGTGCTTTAAAAGTAAAAAGGATTTATTGACACACCTACGCACCCACACTGGGGAGAGGCCATT
Source organism: Squalus acanthias (assembly GCA_030390025.1). Classification (NCBI taxonomy): domain Eukaryota; kingdom Metazoa; phylum Chordata; class Chondrichthyes; order Squaliformes; family Squalidae; genus Squalus; species Squalus acanthias. The sequence goes on from JASTWF010000246.1 coordinate 194,950, forward strand.
CACTTGCTCCGTGTGTGGGAAGGGATTCACTTGTTCATCCCACCTCCTGACACACCAACTTGTTCACTCTGATAAGAGACCATTTCAATGTTCTGACTGTGAGAAGAGCTTTAAAAGCAAACAGCACCTGCTGAAACACCAACACACTCACACTGGGGAGAGGCCGTTCATCTGCACCATGTGTGGGAAGGGATTCACCCGATCATCCCACCTGTTGAGACACCAGCGAGTTCACACTGGGGAGAGGCCGTTCATGTGCACTGAGTGTGGGAAGGGATTCACTGATTTATCTGACCTTCTGACACACCAGCGAGTTCACACCGGGGAGAGACCGTTCACCTGCTGTGTGTGTGGGAAGGGATTCACTCAGTCATCCCACCTCACCGAACACCAAGATGTTCACACTGATGAGAGACCTTTTGAATGTTCTGACTGTGAGAAGAGCTTTAAAAGCACAAGTGGTCTGCTGAAACACCAACGCACTCACACTGGGGAGAGGCCATTCACCTGCTCCCTATGTGGAAAAAGATTTACTGATTCATCCTACCTGCTGACACACCAGCGAGTTCACACTGGGGAGAGGCCGTTCACCTGCTCCACGTGTGGGAAGGGATTCACGGATTCCTACAACCTGCTGGCACACCAACCTGTTTACACTGGGGAGTGGCTGTTCACCTGCTCCCTGTGTGGGAAGGGATTCACTCAGTCATCCTCCTTACTGAGACACCAGCGAGTTCACGACCGACTGCAGGGGTTGGATTCTGCTGTTATTGGTGCTGTTAATCACATCCAGGACTGAACCATGTTCACTCTGACAGTTGGGGTTTGTTTCTGCTGATGTTGATAACCGTATAACTGGGCTGGAGTTTAATATTCTGGATATCTGTCAAATAAATCAGCTTTGTTTCAAACACACTTTGTGTCGAGTCTGTGATGTCTCCATGATAAGAGGAGACTAATTGATGTCCTGTTGCTGACTGCTCCATTTTTGGGCCGTTTCTCCTTTCTTACTCTGGATTATTTCGGTTCTGATCTAATTGGCCTTCTACCATCCTGGGAGTCCCACAATACAACGATAATGGAGCTGTTGACTAATCACAGCGATCAGTCTCTATCAATGAGTCTACAACAGACCCAGACATGAGGCGAGGAAAACCCCAGTGGTGGAGAGCTTTAGGAGCCATCGGACCAAAGTCACCTCTTCCTCCCGAGCATTCTACACTTACCACACGTCATGTCTCAAATTACTCACACACTGTGTCCCAAAATCTTATTCTATGAACGAAATCGGTCCAATTTACATTTGAATGAATCAACAGTAACTGCTTCCACCATCTCCCTAGGGAGCCTGTCCCATAGATTGACCACTCACTCACTGAAATATTGTTTTCACAGATTGGGTTTGAATTTACCCCCTTCAAGCGCAGGCCCTGTCCTCTGGTTCTACTGTTCTGGACAGGGTGAAATAACTTGTCATGCTCGACATTATCCAGTCCCTTTAGAATCCTAAAAACAGCAATCCTATCACCTCTCCACCTTCTCTTTCCAGTGTGAACAGGCCCAGTTTACATAACCTGGACATGTTGGCTCGATACTCAGTTAAATTCTGACACAAACCCTTTGATGCTTCTTAACTTGCATTAACCGACACTTCACAGAATCCTAGAATGATACAGCACAGAAGGAGGCCATTCGGCCCATCGTGCCTGTGCGGCTCTCTGAAAGAGCCATCCAATTACAAAAGCAAAATACTGCGGATGCTGGAAATCTGAAATAAAGAGAGAAAATGCTGGAAATCCTCAGCAGATCAGGCAGTGTCTGTGGAGAGAGAAACAGAGTTAATGTTTCAGGTCACAGACCTTCCATCAGAACCTTTCATCACACATTATAATTTAATGTATTACTCACTCTGGTTTAAGCTTATATTGTGGTTAATAACGGCAAACTCTGTTGTTTCTCCTGATCTGATTACAGTTTCCAACCAGTCGATTCAGTGGAATGTCCTATCAGTGTTGCCATGGTGACCTGTCTGCAGCGAAGCGCCTGTTTGACTTCTTGAAAGTGCAAAGTATCTGCGGACACACCAACACACTCACACTGGGGAGAGGCCGTTCACCTGCTCCATGTGTGGGAAGGGATTCAGTCTATCATCCAACCTGCGGACACACCAGCGAGTTCACACTGGGGAGAGGCCGTTCACCTGCTCCATGTGTGGGAAGGGATTCAGTCTATCATCCAACCTGCGGACACACCAGCGAGTTCACACTGGGGAGAGGCCGTTCACCTGCTCCGTGTGTGGGAAGGGATTCAGTCTATCATCCAACCTGCGGACACACCAGCGAGTTCACACTGGGGAGAGGCCGTTCACCTGCTCCATGTGTGGGAAGGGATTCAGTCTATCATCCAACCTGCGGACACACCAGCGAGTTCACACTGGGGAGAGGCCATTCACCTGCTCCATGTGTGGGAAGGGATTCAGTCTATCATCCAACCTGCAGACACACCAGCGAGTTCACAAGTGACTGTCGGGGTTGGATTCTGCTGTTATTGCTGCTGTTAATCACATCCAGGACTGAACCATGTTCATTCTGACAGTTGGGGTTTGTTTCAGCTGATGTTAGTAACCCCTATAACTGGGCTGGAGTTTAATCTGTTTCAATGTCAAATAAATGAGCTTTGTTTCCCACACACGCAGTGTGTCGGGTCCTTGATATCTCGACAATAAGACGAGCTGATTGAGGACTTGTTACAAACTGAGTGGAATCCATTTGAGAACTGAGTTCCCACAACTTTCTAAAAGATGGATCTACTAGATGTCCAAGTCTGACAGGACAGAAAATTCTATTATATCACAGGGTCTACTTCAATCATCCAGGGCAGTGAGTCCCTGTAACATTGGATTTTAACCTATGGGAAATATTCTGATAATCTGTTATTGTCACAGGACAAAGCAGCCTTGTTACTTTAACATCAGTTTAATCAAACTCAATGGACAATCCGATCTCCAAAGGGAAACGTCTCCTTAAAGCTGACGGTGTCGGCAGTTCTGCAGCTCATTTCTCAGTGTGAGCGTGTCAGAATGAAAAGCTTTAACAACAGCCGATGTTTCACAAAGGGAGACCTCACCAGACCAAAGGCCATTGGTGGAGTTTAATGGGCTGTGTGTCACTGGGCTACAGGAGGCCATTTTTAACTGAAGGAAAACTGGTCACAGCAAACAGAGAGTTTAACAGACTGTCCCTGGTCCACTCGAACCCCCACCTTCTCTCTCTCTCACTATTTATGGGCACTGCTGCAGTAATTGCTCCTCTGACCTTTCCTCTCTTGTCCCTCCTACACCCCTAATACACGGCCCGACACAATCTCCCTCCCCCTACATCCTCACTGTGCTGGAATCCACACCAGTCTCCCCATCTGCTCCTTGTTCTCTCCCTGGATCCTAAAACTACTGAACTCACTCTTCCCCTCCTGAAGTCTACAGACTCTAAAACTGAAGCTTGGTGTCCCTCAGTCCCGACTCCTTGATTTACCTCCCCTTCTCTCCTCTCCTCCTCTTTCCCCCTTGGTTGTGTTCCACACTCTGGGCCTTGGGCCTTCCCCGGGGATTCTCAGTATGAACAGGTGGGATGTGTTTGGAGACAGGGTGTCTCCGCTCTCCACCTTTAAAGGGACAAGGAGACGACCAGCTGGGCTGAATGGCCCTGCTTTATGACATCACTGCAGCTCCTAGCAACCAACCTCCCTGAGCCCTGCTCATTATGGGCTGGGTTTAGCTCAGTGCTGTTACAGGAAGGGAAACAGGAGCAGGATTCGCCCCGTGTGGAGCCCAGGATTAATGGGGAGAGGTACAGGATCAATTTATACCTTATTGAGTGAGAAATGTCATTGTCCCGGACACTCCCTGTCCCTCGGTATCTGTGTCGGGGAGCGGCTGATGGGTTTACTCTGTATCTAACCCGTGCTGTACCCGACTGGAGAGTGTTTGATGCTGACACTAGGGGCTCAGCTCCACGAGCACCACATTTAACCCAAAGATGATCTGATAAACCCATCAGCTTCTCCCCTGGACACAGGTCCTGAAGGACAGGGAGTGTCTCTGATATTTTGGTCGGTGTCGTTGATCAACTTTAAACATCTCGCTCACATCTCCTCTCACCCTGCTTTGTTCTAATGAGAAGTGCCCCAGTTTCTCTCATCTCTCCTCCTGGGAAAGAGAAGTTCGCCTCAGTTAGAAACTCAAACAGGCGCTTCACTGCAGACAGGTCATCATGAGGAAACATTTCTTTACCCAGCGAGTTATTATGATCTGAAATGCACTGCCTGAAAGGGTGGAGGAAGCAGATTCAAGAGTAACTTTCAAAAGAGAATTGGATAAATATTTGAAGGGAAAACATTTACCGGGATATGGGGAAAGAGCAAGGGAGTGGGACTAATTGGATAGCTCTCCCAAAGAGCTGGCACAAGCATGATGGGCCGAATGGCCACCTTTTGTGCTGTATCGTTCTCTGATTCTCTTTAACTAAAGCCTCTCATCCGTGGTATAACCTCAGTGAATTTATTCTGCAGCCTCTCTGTGACCCCGACATCCTTCCTAGTGTAAGATTCCCAAAACTTATTCTAACTGCAGCCGAACCGATGGTTTTATTTTCTACGCCCCATTTATAAAAAATCTCGGGTAACATTTTTAAACCGCTTTATAAACTTGTCCTCCAACTTTTAAAGATTTGTGTATCTGATCTCCCTGTAGATTTTAGAGATATTAACATAACATGGCTAAAATACATTGAGATCAAATGTCTGATATAATGTGTATTTTGGGAAAGAGAAGTTTAGTCGGAGTTAGAAACTCAAACAGGTGTTTCACTGCAGACAGGTCGCCATGGCAACACTGATAAGACATTCCATTCACTGAATCGACTGGTTGGAATCTGTAATCAGATCAGGGGAAAGAACAGGGTTTGTCTGTTATTAACCACAATATAAGCTCAGAATCACAGAATGGTTACAGCACAGAAGGAGGACATTCAGCCCGTCGAGCCCGTGCCGGCTCTCTGCAAGAGCACTTCAGCTAGTCCCACTCCCCGCCCTTTCCCCTTAGCCCTGCAAATATTTTTCCTTCAGGTACTTATCCAATTCCATTTTGAAAGCCGTGATTGAATCTGCCTCCACCACCCTTTCAGGCAGTGCATTCCAGATCCTAACCACTCGCTGCGTAAAAAAGTTTTTCCTCATGTCGCCTTTGGTTCTTTTGCCAATCACCTTAAATCTGTGTCCTCTGGTTCTCAACCCTTCCGCCAATGAGAACAGTTTGTCTCTCTCTACTCTGCCTAGACCCCTCGTGATTTTGAACACCTCTATCAAATCTCCTCTCACCCTTCTCTGCTCTAAGGAGAACAACCCCAGCTTCTCCAGTCTATCCACGTAACTAAAGTCCCTCATCCCTGGCCTCATTCTTGTAAATCTTTTCTGCACCATCTCTAAGGCCTTCACATCCTTCCTAAAGTGTGGTGCCCAGAATTGGACACAATACTCCAGTTGAGGCCGAACCAGTGTTTTATGAAGGTTCATCATAACTTCTTTGCTTTTGTTGCCTCTTGTTGCTGGCTCCAGGCACTGGAGCGGTTCCTGTGTGTTCAGCTCTCAGCTGCAGTCAGTACCTGGGCCGGGCTCAGCACATCTATGTCCACGTTGTCATATTGACACGGAGGGCTGTGCAGGCTTCTCGTCCACCTCAGTCAGGGCGAGAGGTCTCGACCACTCGTGGAAGTCTACGGGCATGTTGTGGCCGCACTGCGGACAGCCCGGGCTTAGGCTGCGCGAGCTGGAGCCGCGTGAGCTACACTGGAGAAGGTTGAGATACCAGAAATAGTGGGGAACCAAGGGGCTAATGAGAGTGAGGAACTTAAAGTAATTCATATCAGTCGAGAAAAAGTACTTGAGAAACTAATGGGACTAAAAGCCGACAAATCCCCTGGACCTGATGGCCTACATCCTAGGGTTCTAAAAGAGGTGGCTACAGAGATAGTGGATTCATTGGTTGTGATCTTCCAAAATTCCCTAGATTCTGGAAAGGTCCTCGTGGAATGGAAGGTAGCAAATGTAAACCCGCTATTCAAGAAAGGAGGGAAGAGAGAAAACAGGGATCTACAGGCCAGTTAGCCTGACATCAGTCCTCGGGAAAATGCTGGAATTTATTAAGGAAGTGGAACAGGGCACTTAGAAAATGATAATATGATTAGGCAGAGTCAGCATGGTTTTATGAAAGAGAAATCGTGTTTGCATAAAGCTCAAAAGTGGGTTCCAAATCATTAATGCTCCAGCTTCCAAGATTGGGAAGTGAACAGCTGTGAAATGGTAGGTTTTATACCACTTTTGCAGCTTTCACCTATTCACAGCAATCCACAGTCATTGAGAACACGACATACTCACCTGACGTGAAAGCCGCTCTCCGGGAACCTCGTTATAAACCTGGTAAAATGGTAATTACATGGGAAAATGGTGCTTAACTACCTTTTAACAAGCTTTAAAGTATCTAAATTGGCTGACCAGCCGCTTGGTGTCGGGTCTGTTCAGGGATGACAGACCCGACACTTAGGAAACTCACAAGGAGGGGGTTCAGAGCGGGATACCGACCCGGTCAATCTTTGTGGATTTGACAGCAGACCCGCCTCCAAACCTGCACTCTGAGAGCCGGCAAAATTCAGCCCTTAGAGTACTGCGTACAGTTCTGGTCGCCATATTATGAAAAGGATATAGAGGCACTGGAGAGAGTTCAGAGAAGATTTAGAAGGATGATACCAGAAATATGAGGGTATACATATCAGGAAAGGATGAACAGGCTGTGGGTCTCTTTTCTCTTGAAAAAAGGCTGAGCGGTGACCTAATAGTGGTCCTTAAAATTCTGAAAAATGTTGAAAGAGTGGATACAGAGAGAATGTTTCCACTTGTGGGGAAGAGCATAACTAGAGGCCATCAATATAAGATAGTCACCAAGAAATCCAATAGGGAATTTAGAAGAAACTTCTTTACCCAAAGAGTGGTGAGAATGTGGAACTCGCTACCACAGGGAGCGGTTGAAGCGAATAGTATAGATACATTTAAGGGGAGGCTAGCCAGGCAGATGAGTGAGAAGGGAATAGAGGGTTACGCTGATAGATTTAGATGAGGAAAGACGGGAGGAGGCTCGAGTGGAGCATAAACGCCGGCATGGACTGGTTGGGCCGAATGGCCTGTTTCTGTGCCGTATATCCTGCGTAATCCAATGTAATTCCAACAATCTCAGTTTTACAATTTTCAATTCACTATTTCCTGTAAACCAATTTTTAAAACCTGAGCCAGTGTGTTGTGAGACAAAGAGCCTTGTGTCCAATAAGGGGAATAAAGGCCCACAGCCTCCCCTGGCCCCGGGCCCTGAACAAGGGACTGGAGAAACTCGCTGCCCCGCGGATCAGACAATCAGCCGGCGCTAGTCCCGCCCCTCGGGCTCCCCGATTGGTTGGAGGACCCGCCGCCGGCTCGCTCCTCCAGTCCCGCCCCACTCGCTCTCTATTGGTCGGAAGCTCCCGTCAATCAGGCCGTGGACCTGGGTCACGTGTCCCTCACCGACTTTACAAAGAAAGCCCCGCGCGGTCGCTGGGCGGAGCAGCAGGTCGGCAGGAGCGGGATTGGGAGATTAATAAACTGCGGGTAGGCCGCGCCGCAGGGTTTATAAAGTTGGAGAACGGCCTCAGGCCCGAATGAGATCCCGCGGCCCGGTCTGTATTCCGCTGGACGGCAGCGGTGAGGCTTTTTCTCGGAGACAGGCCCGGGTTACGCGCCGCCATCTTGGTGGAGGAAAGACGAACCGATTCCCGACAACACGGCGCATGCGCGGCCATCTTGGTAAAGGAACAGTGAGTGGGCGGGGCTTCAGGGTCCCAGTGACCAGGAGAGACAATCATTGACTCATTGATTTTATTCTCACTCTGCACACAGCGGGTGTGGAACTGAACCCAACCAGAGTAGAGGGAGGAGAAAACTGGGAGTGGAGGAAAGAAATGTTGGAGATGGTGCGATGGGTTTGGATTTCAGCACAGGGAGGAGGGAGGAGAGTGTGTGGGACGGGGATTTACAGCTTTGGGGGAACAAGAGAGGTAAAAATGTTCCATAGAAACTAGAATTGTCTGTTCTGAATTTCTATCCTGTACTTACAGTGATGTCTTTTGCAAACTCCTTTAATAGGGTGTTCAAAGGGCAGGATTTGCAGACGGGAAACTCAAACCAAACATCACATCAAGATCTGACAGAGTCACTCCATTCATCAGGACCTGAATATCATCGGCCTTTGAATGTGGAAGGACAAATGTTTGTCTGTTGTGTCCGTGGGAAAAGATTTCAAACATCAGTGTGACTGGAAAAGCACCGAGACACACACACCCGAGTGAGAGTGTTCCAGTGCACTGACTGTGGAAAGAGCTTTAACCAGTTACACAGCCTGAAAAAACATTGCACCGTTCACAGCGGGGAGAAACCGTACACGTGTTCTGTGTGTGGACGAGGCTTCAACTGATCGTCCAACCTGGAGAGAGACAAGGACACCCACACCATGGAGAAATGTGAGGACTGTAAATGTGAAGACTGTGGGAAGGGATTCAATTACCCGTCAGATCTGGAAAAACATCGACGAAGTCACACCGGGGTGAGGTCGTTCACCTGTTCCGTGTGTGGGGAGGGATTCACTCAGAGATGCAACCTTCTCAGACACCAGCGAGTTCACACTGGGGAGAGGCCATTCACCTGCTCCGTGAGTCGGGAGAGATTCACTCAGTCATCCGACCTTCTGACACACCAGCGAGTTCACACTGGGGAGAAGCCGTTCACCTGTTCCGTGTGTGAGAAGGGATTCACTCATTCATCCAACATGCTGAAACACCAGCGAGTTCACAAGTGACTGCAGGGGTTGGATTCTGCTGTTATTGCTGCTGTTAATCACATTCGGGACTGAACCATGTTCATTTTGACAGTTGGGGATTGTTTCTGCTGATGTTAATAACCCCTATAACTGGGCTGGTGTTTAATATTCTGGATATATAGCTGATTGACTTGTTGGGGCTGCAGTGTCCCTTTAAGAACCGCAGTCTGTGATCATTCCCCTTAATTCAGGGACTCTCGTCAGAAATTTGTTTCCAATAAATTTATGAACTTTTACTTCAGTCCTAAATTGATCTTTGGTACAAAATCTACAATTCACTGTCTGAAAGATTCCATTGATTAACATCTCCAATTAGAAAATGCTGATTAATCCTTGCTGACAAAACTTACTGACTTGCACATTACACAAAGTGGCACCTCCATTATCCACCAGAAAGAAGGGGAATGGGAATTGGCGGAGAATCGAGAGTCCCCAAATGTTGCCCCTCCCGTCTGGTACAGCAATCCCCTCGGCACAGGAATGGAGACAAGTCCAATCCAAGTAACAGGCTGAGTTTAATCTTTCTGGGCCTGTGGGATTGGTTTATATCAGACAGGAGGAGATTGGTGTCAGTGACTGTGGGGCTGGTTTATATCAGACAGGAGGAGATTGGTGTCAGTGACTGTGGGGCTGGTTTATATCAGACAGGAGGAGATTGGTGTCAGTGACTGTGGGGTTGATTTATATCAGACAGGAGGAGATTGGTGACAGTGACTGTGGGGTTGGTTTATATCAGACAGGAGGAGATTGGTGACAGTGACTGTGGAGATTGGTTTATATCAGACAGGAGGAGATTGGTGTCAGTGACTGTGGGGTTGGTTTATATCAGACAGGAGGAGATTGGTGTCAGTGACTGGGGTTGGTTTAAATCAGACAGGAGGAGATTGGTGTCAGTGACTGGGGATTGGTTTATATCAGACAGGAGGAGATCGGTGTCTGTGACTGGGGATTGGTTTATATCAGACAGGAGGAGATTGGTGACAGTGACTGGGGATTGGTTTATATCAGACAGGAGGAGATTGGTGTCAGTGACTGGGGATTGGTTTATATCAGACAGGAGGAGATTGGTGTCAGTGACTGTGGGGTTGGTTTATGTCAGTCAGGAGGAGATTGGTGTCAGTGACTGTGGGGCTGGTTCATATCAGACAGGAGGAGATTGGTGTCAGTGTCTGTGGGGTTAATATATATCAGACAGGAGGAGATTGGTGTCAGTGACTGTGGAGTTGGTTTATATCAGACATGAGGAGATTGGTGTCAGTGACTGTGGGGTTGGTTTATATCAGACAGGAGGAGGTTGGTGTCAGTGACTGTGGGGCTGGTTTAGTGTCAGTGACTGCGGGATTGGTTTATATCAGACAGGAGGAGATTGGTGTCAGTGACTGTGGGGTTGGTTTATATCAGACATGAGGAGATTGGTGTCAGTGACTGTGGGGCTGGTTCATATCAGACAGGAGGAGATTGGTGTCAGTGACTGTGGGGCTGGTTCATATCAGACAGGAGGAGATTGGTGTCAGTGTCTGTGGGGTTAATATATATCAGACAGGAGGAGATTGGTGTCAGTGACTGTGGAGTTGGTTTATATCAGACATGAGGAGATTGGTGTCAGTGACTGTGGGGCTGGTTTATATCAGACAGGAGGAGATTGGTGTCAGTGACTGTGGGGTTGGTTTATATCAGACATGAGGAGATTGGTGTCAGTGACTGTGGAGTTGGTTTATATCAGACAGGAGGAGATTGGTGTCAGTGACTGTGGAGTTGGTTTATATCAGACAGGAGGAGATTGGTGTCAGTGACTGTGGGGTTGGTTTATATCAGACATGAGGAGATTGGTGTCAGTGACTGTGGGGCTGGTTTATATCAGACAGGAGGAGATTGGTGTCAGTGACTGTGGAGTTGGTTTATATCAGACATGAGGAGATTGGTGTCAGTGACTGCGGGGTTGGTTTATATCAGACATGAGGAGATTGGTGTCAGTGACTGTGGGGCTGGTTTATATCAGACAGGAGGAGATTGGTGTCAGTGACTGGGGGGTTGGTTTATATCAGACAGGAGGAGATTGGTGTCAGTGACTGTGGGATTGGTTTATATCAGACAGGAGGAGATTGGTGTCAGTGACTGTGGGGTTGGTTTATATCAGACAGGAGGAGATTGGTGTCAGTGACTGTGGGGTTGGTTTATATCAGACAGGAGGAGATTGGTGTCAGTGACTGTGGGGTTGGTTTATATCAGACAGGAGGAGATTGGTGTCAGTGACTGTGGGGTTGGTTTATATCAGACAGGAGGAGATTGGTGTCAGTGACTGTGGGGTTGGTTTATATCAGACAGGAGGAGATTGGTGTCAGTGACTGTGGGGTTGGTTTATATCAGACAGGAGGAGATTGGTGTCAGTGACTGTGGGATTGGTTTATATCAGACAGGAGGAGATTGGTGTCAGTGACTGTGGGATTGGTTTATATCAGACAGGAGGAGATTGGTGTCAGTGACTGTGGGGCTGGTTTATATCAGACAGGAGGAGATTGGTGTCAGTGACTGTGGGGTTGGTTTATATCAGACAGGAGGAGATTGGTGTCAGTGACTGTGGGATTGGTTTATATCAGACAGGAGGAGATTGGTGTCAGTGACTGTGGGGTTGGTTTATATCAGACAGGAGGAGATTGGTGTCAGTGACTGTGGGATTGGTTTATATCAGACAGGAGGCAGATTGGTGTCAGTGACTGTGGGGCTGGTTTATATCAGACAGGAGGAGATTGGTGTCAGTGACTGTGGGGTTGGTTTATATCAGACAGGAGGAGATTGGTGTCAGTGACTGTGGGTTGGTTTATATCAGACAGGAGGAGATTGGTGTCAGTGACTGGGGTTGGTTTATATCAGACAGGAGGAGATTGGTGTCAGTGACTGTGGGGTTGGTTTATATCAGACAGGAGGAGATTGGTGTCAGTGACTGGGGTTGGTTTATATCAGACAGGAGGAGATTGGTGTCAGTGACTGTGGGGTTGGTTTATATCAGACAGGAGGAGATTGGTGTCAGTGACTGTGGGGCTGGTTTATATCAGACAGGAGGAGATTGGTGTCAGTGACTGTGGGGTTGGTTTATATCAGACAGGAGGAGATTGGTGTCAGTGACTGTGGGGTTGGTTTATATCAGACAGGAGGAGATTGGTGTCAGTGACTGTGGGGTTGGTTTATATCAGACAGGAGGAGATTGGTGTCAGTGACTGTGGGGTTGGTTTATATCAGACAGGAGGAGATTGGTGTCAGTGACTGTGGGGTTGGTTTATATCAGACAGGAGGAGATTGGTGTCAGTGACTGTGGGGCTGGTTTATATCAGACAGGAGGAGATTGGTGTCAGTGACTGTGGGGCTGGTTTATATCAGACAGGAGGAGATTGGTGTCAGTGACTGTGGGGTTGGTTTATATCAGACAGGAGGAGATTGGTGTCAGTGACTGTGGGGTTGGTTTATATCAGACAGGAGGAGATTGGTGTCAGTGACTGTGGGGTTGGTTTATATCAGACAGGAGGAGATTGGTGTCAGTGACTGTGGGGCTGGTTTATATCAGACAGGAGGAGATTGGTGTCAGTGACTGTGGGGTTGGTTTATATCAGACAGGAGGAGATTGGTGTCAGTGATTGTGGGGTTAGTTTATATCAGACAGGAGGAGATTGGTGTCAGTGACTGGGGTTGGTTTATATCAGACAGGAGGAGATTGGTGTCAGTGACTGTGGGGTTGGTTTATATCAGACAGGAGGAGATTGGTGTCAGTGACTGGGGTTGGTTTATATCAGACAGGAGGAGATTGGTGTCAGTGACTGTGGGGTTGGTTTATATCAGACAGGAGGAGATTGGTGTCAGTGACTGGGGTTGGTTTATATCAGACAGGAGGAGATTGGTGTCAGTGACTGTGGGATTGGTTTTTCTCCAACAGGAGGAGATTGGTGTCAGTGACTGTGGGGTTCGTTTATATCAGACAGGAGGAGATTGGTGTCAGTGACTGTGGGATTGGTTTATATCAGACAGGAGGAGATTGGTGTCAGTGACTGTGGGGTTGGTTTATATCAGACAGGAGGAGATTGGTGTCAGTGACTGGGGTTAGTTTATATCAGACAGGAGGAGATTGCTGTCAGTGACTGTGGGGTTGGTTTATATCAGACAGGAGGAGATTGGTGTCAGTGACTGTGGGGTTAGTTTATATCAGACAGGAGGAGATTGGTGTCAGTGACTGTGGGATTAGTTTATATCAGACAGGAGGAGATTGGTGTCAGTGACTGTGGGGTCGGTTTATATCAGACAGGAGGAGATTGATGTCAGTGACTGTGGGATTGGTTTATATCAGACAGGAGGAGATTGGTGTCAGTGACTGTGGGGTTGGTTTATATCAGACAGGAGGAGATTGGTGTCAGTGACTGTGGGGCTGGTTTATATCAGACAGGAGGAGATTGGTGTCAGTGACTGTGGGGTTGGTTTATATCAGACAGGAGGAGATTGGAGTCAGTGACTGGGGTTGGTTTATATCAGACAGGAGGATATTGGTGTCAGTGACTGTGGGGTTGGTTTATATCAGACAGGAGGAGATTGGTGTCAGTGACTGTGGGGTTGGTTTATATCAGACAGGAGGAGATTGGTGTCAGTGTCTGTGGGGTTGGTTTATATCAGACAGGAGGAGATTGGTGTCAGTGACTGTGGGGCTGGTTTATATCAGACAGGAGGAGATTGGTGTCAGTGACTGTGGGGCTGGTTTATATCAGACAGGAGGAGATTGGTGTCAGTGACTGTGGGATTGGTTTATATCAGACAGGAGGAGATTAGTGTCAGTGACTGTGGGACTGGTTTATATCAGACAGGAGGAGATTGGTGTCAGTGACTGGGGATTGGTTTATATCAGACAGGAGGAGATTTCTGTCAGTGACTGTGGGGCTGGTTTATATCAGACAGGAGGAGATTGGTGTCAGTGACTGTGGGGTTGGTTTATATCAGACAGGAGGAGATTGGTGTCAGTGACTGTGGGGTTGGTTTATATCAGACAGGAGGAGTTTGGTGTCAGTGACTGTGGGGTTGGTTTATATCAGACAGGAGGAGATTGGTGACAGTGACTGTGGGGTTGGTTTATATCAGACAGGAGGAGATTGGTGTCAGTGACTGGGGTTGGTTTATATCAGACAGGAGGAGATTGGTGTCAGTGACTGTGGGGCTGGTTTATATCAGACAGGAGGAGATTGGTGTCAGTGACTGTGCGGTTGGTTTATATCAGACAGGAGGAGATTGGTGTCAGTGACTGTGGGGTTGGTTTATATCAGACAGGAGAAGATTGGTGTCAGTGACTGTGGGGTTGGTTTATATCAGACAGGAGGAGATTGGTGTCAGTGACTGGGGATTGGTTTATATCAGACAGGAGGAGATTGGTGTCAGTGACTGGGGTTGGTTTATATCAGACAGGAGGAGATTGGTGTCAGTGACTGGGGTTGGTTTATATCAGACAGGAGGAGATTGGTGTCAGTGACTGTGGGGTTGGTTTGTATCTGACAGGAGGAGATTAATGTCAGTGACTGTGGGGTTGGTTTATATCAGACGGGAGGAGATTGGTGTAATTGAATCATATCAGTTTAGGGCACGGGAGACCATTCTGCCCATCGTGTCTGTGCCGGCTGAAACGAGCTCTCCAGCCTAATCCCACTTTCCAGCTCTTGGTCCGTAGCCCTGTAGGTTACGGCACTCCAAATGCATATCCAAGCACTTCTTAAATACGATGAGGGTTTCTGCCTCTACCACCCTTTCAGGCAGTGAGTTGCAGACCCACACCACCCTCTGGGTGAAAAAAATTCTCAACTCCCCTCTGATCCTGATACAAATTACTTTAAATCTGTGCTCCCTGGTTATTGACCTCCATGCTAAGGGAAATAGGTCCTTCCTATCCACTCAATCTAGGCCCCTCATAATTTTATACACCTCAATTAAATCTCCCTTCAGCCTCCTCTCTTACAAAGGAAGTAACCCCAGCTGATCCAATCTTTCCTCATAGTTAAAATTCTCCAGACCTGGCAACATCCTCGTAAATCTCCTCTGTACCCTCTCCAGTGCAATCATAGAAACATAGAAGATAGGAGCAGGAGTAGGCCATTCGGCCCCTCGAGCCTGCTCCGCCATTCGATGAGATCATGGCTGATCATCCAAATTCAGTACCCTGTACCTGCTTTCTCCCCATATCCCTTGATCCCTTTAGCTTTAAGAAATATATCTAACTCATTCTTGAATATATTTAATGACTTGGCCTCAACTACCTTCTGTGGTAGAGAATTCCACAGGTTCACCACTCTCTGGGTGAAGAAATTCTTCCTCATTTCTGTCCTAAATGGCTTACCCCTTATCCTTAGATTATGACCCCTGGTTCTGGACTCTCCGACCATCGGGAACATTCTTCCTGCATCTAGTTTGTCCAGACCTGTCAGAATTTTATATGTTTCGATGAGATCCTCTCTCATTCTTCTATACTCCAGCGAGTATAAGCCCAATTGACCCAATCTCTCCTCATATGTCATTCCTGCCATCCCAGGTATCAGCCTTGTGAATCTTCGCTGAACTCCTTCCATGGCAAGAACTTCCTTCCTCAGATAAGGCGACCAAAACTGCACACTGTACTCAAGGTGTGGTCTCACCAAGGCCCTGTACAACTGCAGCAGGACATCCCTGTTCCTATACTCAAACCCTTTCGCTATGAAGGCCAACATACCATTTGCCTTCTTCACCGCCTGCTGCACCTGCATGCTTACCTTCAGCGACTGGTGCACAAGGACACACAGGTCTCGTTGCACTTCCCCTTCTCCCAATCTATTGCCATTCAGATAATAGTCTGCCTTTCTGTTTTTGACACCAAAGTGGATAACCTCGCATTTATCCACGTTATATTGCATCTGCCATGCTTCTGCCCACTCACCCAACCTGTCAAAATCATCCTGGAGTTCCTCAGTATCCTCCTCGCAGCACACACGCCCACCCAGCTTTGTGTCATCTGCAAACTTGGAGATATTACATTTAGTTCCCTTATCCAGATCATTAATGTATATTGTGAATAGCTGGGGTCCAAGGACCGAACCCTGCGGTACCCCACTAGTCACTGCCTGCCACTCGGAAAAAGACCCATTAATTCCTACTCTCTGCTTTCTGTCTGCCAGCCAGTTCTCTATCCAAGTCAATACCTTGCCCCCAATCCCATGTGCCTTAACTTTACATGTTAATCTCTTATGCGGGACCTTATCGAAAGCCTTTTGAAAGTCCAAATACACCACATCTACTGGTTCTCCCTTATCTATTTTCCCACTTACATCCTCAAAAAATTCCAGTAGATTAGTCAAGCACGATTTACCTTTTGTAAATCCATGTTGACTTTGTCCGATCCTGTCACTGTTTTTCAAGTGCTCAGCTATTACATCCTTTATAATAGACTCTAGCATTTTCCCCACTACCGATGTCAGGCTTACCGGTCTGTAATTCCCCGCTTTCTCTCTACCACCCTTTTTGAATAGCGGGGTAACATTAGCTACCCTCCAATCCATGGGTACAGTTCCAGATTCCATCAAATGTTGGAAGATGATCAGCAATGCATCTACTATTTCTAGGGCCACTTCCTTAAGTACCCTAAGATGTAGATTATCAGGCCCTGGGGATTTATCGGCCTTCAATCCCGTCAATTTCCCTAACACCATTTCCCTGCAAATACTGATTTCTTTCAGTTCCTCCCTTTCATCAGACCGTATGTTCTCCAAGATCTCTGGTAGGTTATTTGTGTCCTCCTTTGTGAAGACATAACCAAAATATGCATTTAATTGGTCTGCCATTTCCTTGTTCTCCATTATAACTTCCCCCGCTTCTGACTGCAAGGGACCTACACTTGATTTCACTAATCACGTTTCCTGTAATGTGGTGACCAGAACTGTACAGTACTCTAGCTGTGGCCTAACTAGTGTTTTATACAGTTCTAGCATAACCTCCCTGCTCTTATATTCTGCGCCTCGGCTAATAAAGCCAAGTATCCCGTATGCCTTCTTAACCACCTTATCTACGTGTCCTGCTACCTTCAGGGATCTGTGGACATGCACTCCAAGGTCCCTCTGTTCCTCTACACTTCTCAGTATCCTACCATTTATTGTGTATTCCCTTGCATTGTTAGCCCTCCCCAAATGTATTACCTCACACTTCTCCGAATTGAATTCCATTTGCCACTGTTCTGCCCACCTGACCAGTCCATTGATATCTTCCTGCAGTCTACAGCTTTCTTCCTGACTATCAACCATACAGCCAATTTTTGTATCATCTGCAAACTTCTTAATCATACCCCCCTACATTGAAGTCTAAATAATTGATATATACCACAAAAAGCAAGGGACCCTGTAGTGAGCCCTGCGGAACCCCACTGGAAACAGCCTTCCAGTCTCAAAAACATCCATCGACCATTACCCTTTGTTTCCTGCCTCTGAGCCAATTTTGGATCCAACTTGCCACTTTCCCTTGGATCCCATGGGCTTTTACTTTTCTGACCAGTCTGCCATGTGGGTACTTGTCAAAAGCCTTGCTAAAATCCATGTAGACTACATCAAACGTGCTACCCTCATCGACCCTCCTTGTTACCTCCTCAAAAATTCAATCAAGTTAGTCAGACACGACCTCCCCTTAACAAATCCATGGTGACTGTCCCTGATTAATCCTTGTCTTTCTAAATGATGATTTATCCTGTCCCTCAGAATTTTTTCCAACAATTTGCCCACCACCAAGGTTAGGCTGACTGGCCTGTAATTACTCGGTCTATCCCTTTCTTCCTTTTTAAACAACGGTACAATGTTAGCAGTCCTCCAGCACCACACCTGTAGGCAGAGAGGATTGAAAAATGATGGTCAGAACCTCTGCTATTTCCTCCCTTGCTTCTCTTAACAGCCTGGGACACATTTCACCCGGGCCTGGCGATTTATCCACTTTCAAAGATGCTAAACCCCTTAATACTTCCTCTCTCACTATGTTTGTCTCATCTAATATTTCACACTCCTCCTCCTCAACTACAATGTCTGCATCGTCCTTCTCTATTGTGAAGACAGACACAGAGTATTCATTAAGAACCATACCCACGTCTTCCGCCTTCACACACAAGCTTCCATTTTGCTCTCTAATCGGCCCGACTCTTTAGTTATCCTCTTGCTCTTTATGTATTTATAAAACATCTTTGGGTTTTCCTTGATTTTACTTGCCAATAAGCCCTCTCTTTGCTTTCCTAATTTCCCTTTTTAATTTCACCCCTGCACGTTCTGTACTCCTCTCGGCTTTCTGCAGTATTTAGCTCTCAGTATCTGACATAAGCTTCCCTTTTTTGCCTTATCAAACCCTGTATAGATTTGGGACTCCCACCCTTTTTCTTTGTGGGAACATATTTGCTCTGAACCCTCACTATCTCCTCCTTGAATGCCTCCCACTGCTCTGACACTGATTTACCTTCAGGTAGCTGTTTCCAGTCCACTTTTGCTGAATCACATCTCAGCTTATTAAAATTGGCCTTTCCCCAATCGAGAACTTTTACTCCTGATCTATCTTTGTCCTTTTCCATAACTACGCTAAATATAACTGAATTATGATCACTACCACCAAAATACTCTCGCACTGATACCCCTTCCAGCTTCATTGCCTAAAACTAAGTCCAGAACCACCCCCTCCCTTGTTGAGCTTGCTACATACTGGTTAAAAAAAAGTTCTCCTGAAGGCATTTTAAGTATTCTGCTCCCTCTCTCCCTTTTATACTGATTCTATCCCAGTTAATGTGAGGGTAGTTGGAATCTCCTACTATTACTGCCCTATTGTTTTTGCACGTCTCAGAAATTTGCCTAATTATTTTCTCTTCTATCTCCCTCTGTCTATTTGGGGGTCCCAGCAGTGTAACTGCCCCTTTACGTGATGTTTGGTCTGAGCTTCCTATCTGTAAATGCTCCGGGAGGGGAGGGGAAGATGTGTTTGGTGGTGGGATCACGCTGGAGGTGGCAGAAATGGCAGAGGATGATCCGTTGAATGTGGAGGCTGGTGGGGTGAAAGGTGAGGACAAGGGGAACCCCATCGTGGTTCTGGGAGGGAGGGGAAGGGGTGAGAGTAGAAGTGCAGGAAATGTCAACCACGGTAGAGGGGAATCCTCGGTTGAGGAAAAGGAAGACATGTCGGAAGCACTAGTATGGAAGATGGCATCATCAGAACAGATGTCACAGAGACAGAGAAACTGGGAGAATGGAATAGATTCCTTACAGGAAGCGAGGTGGGAGGAAGTGTAGTCTAGGTAGCTGTGGCAGTCAGTGGGCTTATGGTGGATGTTTGTCGACAGCCTATCCCCAGAAATGGAGACAGAGAAGTCGATGAAGGGAAGAGTCGGAGATGGACCATGTGAAGGTGAGCATGCGCGGCGCTGAGAAAGCTCCATCGATAGTGGCGCATGCGCGTTGTCAGCGTCAACTTAGTGTGGTGGCTGGAGCGCTTTGTGGAGCGCGGGGGCTTGTGGGTATTGCAGCCGCCATTACTGTTGATCCTTTCAACCAACCTTCCCGTGCAAGTGCAGGAGATGCAACACCTGCCCTTTTACCTCCTCCATTCCCACCGTCCAGGGCCCCAAACACTCATTCCAGGTGAAACAGCGATTTACTTGTACTTCTTGCAATTTAGTATACTGTATTCGCTGCTCACGATGCGGTCTCCTCTACACTGGGGAGACCAAACACAGATTGGGTCACCGCTTTGCGGAACACCTCCGTTCAGTCCGTAAGGGTGACCCCGAGCTTCCGGTCGCCTGTCACTTTAATTCACCGCTCCACTCCCACTCTGACTTTGGCCTCTTACACTGTTCCAATGAAGCTCAACGTAAGCTCGAGGAACAGCATCTCATCTTTCTATTTGGCACTTTACAGCCTCCTAGACTCAACATTGAGTTCAACAATTTCAGACTATAACCTCTGCCCCTATTTTTTCAGGCGGCATCTGTTGATGATTCTGCCACCCCCATTTGCAACATTTAACCACTCCTGCCTTCCACCCTATCACAGACCGTCCCTTTTGTTCTTTCTCCCCCCCACCCCCACTTCCCCTGTCTCTGTACTTGCTTAAAATCTGTTCCATACCCAACTTTTTCCAGTTCTGACGAAGGGTCACAGACCTGAAACGTTGACTCTGTTTCTCTCTCCACGGATGTTGCCTGGCCTGCTGAGTGTTTCCAGCATTTTCTGTTGTTATTTCAGATTTCCAGCAGCCACAGTATTTTGCTATTGTATTATTTATATCTTTCCTGAGGTGCGTTGTTGAAAACTGAACACAGTACCTGTTGGAAAATAAAGCGCTTCTACAGAGGTTGAGCATTAAACAATGACTGAATGGCTAACGCAGGCACAACCAAGTTAATCTGAGAGAATACATGCAGCTAGACGCTGATTAACTGAATACTGACCACAGAAAGCACATTCTCGAGCAAAGCCAGATGAAACAGGAAGTTAAGGCGGAAACAGAAGCAAATGTCACTTGGCAGCAAACTCGGCTCTGACTCTGAAGGTTCTGGGTTCAAATCCAACTGCGAATTTCAGCCAATGAGGGAGCTCCGGGCTGTGCCCCGCCCACTAGGTGCCGCAAGCCCCGCCCCTCCCACACTCCGATTGGTTGGAGGACCCGCCGCCCGCTCGCTCCTCCAGCCTCGCCCCGCTCTTCCTATTGGTCAGGAGCTCCCGTCAATCACCCGGGCAGTGTGAGCTGAGCATGCGCGGACCTTGGCAGCAGCCGCTGACACATCAGGTGAGAGAGCTCAGGGAGCGGGTTAATAAACCCCGGGGGGACGCGGGCTGCACACTCCCCGAGTGCGGCACCAGGCCCCATTATTAAAATACTCCACATTATCCGCCTCCCCACAACTACCCGCCAGTTTAAGACACAAACTCCGGGACAACCAGGAAGTGCTGGGAAATAACCAGGAAGTGCTGGGAAATCCCCAGCGAGTCAGGGAGCGTCTGTAAATGGAGGACAAATGGTTACTGGTCAGGGAGCGTCTGTAAATGGAGGGGAAATTGAGAGTGGTCAGGGAGTGTCTGTAATTGAAGGAGAAATGGAGACTGGTCAGGGAGCGTCTGTAATTGAAGGAGAAATGGAGACTGGTCAGGGAGCGTCTGTAAATGGAGGAGAAATGGTGACTGGTCAGGGAGCGTCTGTAAATGGAGGAGAAATGGAGACTGGTCAGGGAGCGTCTGTAAATGGAGGAGAAATGGAGGCTGGTCAGGGAGCGTCTGTAAATGGAGGAGAAATGGCGACTGGTCAGGGAGCGTCTGTAAATGGAGGAGAAATGGAGGCTGGTCAGGGAGCGTCTGTAAATGGAGGAGAAATGGTGTCTGGTCAGGGAGCGTCTGTAAATGGAGGAGAAATGGAGACTGGTCAGGGAGCGTCTGTAAATGGAGGAGAAATGGAGACTGGTCAGGGAGCGTCTGTAAATGAATGAAGTAGAAATGGAGACTGGTCAGGGAGCGTCTGTAAATAAGGGAGAAATGGTGACTCGTCAGGGAGCGTCTGTAAATGGAGGAGAAATGGTGACTGGTCAGGGAGCATCTGTAAATGGAGGAGAAATGGTGACTGGTCAGGGAGCGTCTGTAAATGGAGGAGAAATGGTGACAGGTCAGGGAGCATCTGTAAATGAAGGAGAAATGGTGACTGGTCAGGGAGCAATAACATCATAAGTATTAAAATAGAAAGGGATTGTCATCTTGGATAAAATAGGAGATCTGAAATTAGCTGGCGCTCCAGGTCCAGAAGATATCCACCCAAGGGTGTTTAAAGAGATGGGACGGTGCTCTGTGAGCCCCTTGCCCGTATCTTCACCAGTTCAATAGAGTCAGGGATTGATCCCTGAGATTGGAAGGTAGTTCACGTCATTTCCATTTTCAAAACAGGGAGAAGTCAGAGCTAGAGAACTACAGGCCCATCAGTGTGACTCGATCAGAAGGAAGATGCTTGAAGGGATCCTGAGAGATGCTGTTTATGGTCACTGGGGCAGGGAAGGATCCATTAGAAATACTCACACGGCTTCTGGAAAAGAAGGTCGCGTCCAACAAACTTGCCTTAGTCGGACGTGGGACTTGCCTGTTTACTCTGCTTGATGGATCAATATAAGATAGGGTAGAGGATAGAGAATCTGCTCATCTTAACGTTGTTGATGCTCAACTCTTGGACCTATTAATTAAATAATAAGACAAGGCGTTAGCTGGAATCTAACACCCCACTTCTCTCTGCTCCTCTACTCCTCTTAAAGTTTTACTATTTAGATTTTTTAATTGAATTGGGATGTGGACATCGCGGGCAAGGCCAGCATTTATTGCCCATCCCCAGTTGCCATTGAGAAGCTGGTCTTGAGCTGCCTTCATGAATCGCTACAGTCCGTGTGGTGAAGGTGCTCCCACAGTGCTGTTATATAGGGAGTTCCAGGATTTGGAACCAGCGACGATGAAGGAACAGCGATATATTTACAAGTCAGGATGGTGTGTGTAACTTGGAGGGGAACTTGCAGGTGGTGGTGTTCCCATGTGCCTGCTGTCCTTGTCCTTCTAGGTGGAAGAGGTCGCGGTTTTGGGAGGTGCTGTCGAAGAAGCCTTGGTGAGTTGCTGCAGTGCATCTTGTAGATGGTACACCCTGCAGCCACGGTACGCCGGTGGTGGAGGGAGTGAATGTTTAAGGTGGTGGATGGGGAGCCGATCAAGCGGGCTGCTTTGTCCTGAATGGTGTCGAGCCTCTTGAGTGTTGTTGGAGCCGCACTCATCCAGGCAAGTGGAGAGTACTTCCATCAGACTCCTGACTTATGCCTTGTAGATGTGGAAAGGCTTTGGGGAGTCAGGAGGTGAGACACTCACCGCAGAATATCCAGCCTCTGACCTGCTCTTGTAGCCACAGTATTTATGTGGCTGGTCCAGTTAAGTTTCTGGTCAATGGTAACCCCCAGGATGTTGATGGTGGGGGATTCGGTGATGGTAATGCCGTTGAATGTCAAGGGTCTGTGGTTAGACTCTCTCTTGTTGGAGATAGTCAATGCCTGGCACTTGTGTGGCACGAATGTTACTTGCCACTTATCAGCTCAAGCCTGAATGTCATTCATATCTTGCTGCATGCGGGCACAGACTACTTCATTAACTGAGGAGTTGTGAATGGAATTGATCACTGTGCAATCATCAGTGAACATCCCCACTTCTGACCTTATAAGAACATAAGAACATAAGAAATAGGAGCAGGAGTAGGCCAATCGGCCCTTCGAGCCTGCTCCGCCATTCAATAAGATCATGGCTGATCTGATCCTCACCTCAAATCTAAAGAACACAAGAAGTAGGAGCAGGACCCGGCCACTCAGCCCCTGGGCCCGCTACGCCACCCACAGGGCCTCGACCGATCCGAACTCAGCCTCATGTCCAATTTCCTGCCCGCTCCCCGTAACCCCTAATTCCCTTTACTTCTAGGAAACTGTCTATTTCTGTTTTAAATTTATTTAATGATGTAGCTTCCACAGCTTCCTGGGGCAGCAAATTCCACAGACCTACTACCCTCTGAGTGAAGAAGTTTCTCCTCATCTCAGTTTTGAAAGAGCAGCCCCTTATTCTAAGATTATGCCCCCTAGTTCTAGTTTCACCCATCCTTGGGAACATCCTTACCACATCCACCCGATCAAGCCCCTTCACAATCTTATATGTTTCAATAAGATCGCCTCTCATTCTTCTGAACTCCAATGAGTAGAGTCCCAATCTACTCAACCTCTCCTCGTATGTCCACCCCCTCATCCCGGGGATTAACCGAGTGAACCTTCTTTGTACTGCCTCGAGAGCAAGTATGTCTTTTCTTAAGTATGGACACCAAAACTGTATGCAGTATTCCAGATGCGGTCTCACCAATACCTTATATAACTGCAGCAATACCTGCCTGTTTTTATAATCTATCCCCCTAGCAATAAAAGCCAACATTCCATTGGCCTTCTTGATCACCTGCTGCACCTGCATACTAACTTTTTGATTTTCTTGCACCAGGACCCCCAGATCCCTTTGTACTGCAGTACTTTCCAGTTTCTCGCCATTAAGATAATAACTTGCTCTCTGATTTTTCCTGCCAAAGTGCATAACCTCACATTTTCCAATATTGAATTGCATCTGCCAAATCTCTGCCCACTCACCCAGCTTGTCTATATCCCCTTGTAGGTTTTTTATGTCCTCCTCACTTTCTACTTTCCCTCCCATCTTTGTATCATCTGCAAACTTTGATATGTTACACTCGGTCCCCTCCTCCAAATCGTTAATATAGATTGTAAAGAGTTGGGTATGGTAAGAGAAGGACATTGGTGAAACAGCTGAGATGGTTAAGCCTAGGACAATGCCTTGAGGCACTCCTGCAGCGATGTCCTGGGGCTGAGATGATTGACCTCCAACAATCACAACTATCTTCCTTTGTGCTAGGTATGACTCCAGCCAGTGGAGAGTTTCCCCCTGATTCCCATTGGCTTCTTTTTTACAAGGGCTCCTTGATGCCACGCTCGGTCAAATGCTGTCTTGATGTCAAGGGCAGTCACTCTCACCTCACCTCTGCAATTCAGCTCTTCTGTCCATGGCTGCAGGGTGACAATGCCTGGGAATTAAACATACCAGGTTATTTAACGATCAGGAAGGACAGGCAGGAAGGAAGGGGAGGTGGGGTGGCTATGTTAATAAAGGAAGGAATCACTGTAATACAGAGTAATGATATTGGGTCAAAAAATCATGATAATGAAACAGTTTGGGTGGAGATAAGGAATAATAAGGGGAAAAAAACACTAGTGGGCGCAGTCTATAGGCCTCCGAACAGTTGCAACTCTGTTGGACGGAGTATCAATCAGGAAATAGTTGAGGCATGTAATAAGGGAACATCTATAATTATGGGGGATTTTAACTATCATATTAATTGGACAAATCAAATGGGGCAGGGCTGCCTTGAGGATGAGTTCATTGAGTGTATTAGGGATGGGTTTCTTGAGCAGTATGTAACTGAACCGACCAGGGGGCAAGCAACCTTAGATCTGGTCCTGTGTAATGAGGCAGGATTAATTAAAAATGTCCTAGTAAAGGATCCCCTTGGAATGAGTGACCATAACATGGTTGAATTCCATATTCAATTAGAGGGTGAGAAGGTTGGATCTCAAACAAGCGTGCTAAGCTTGAATAAAGGAGACTATGAAGGTATGCGAGCGGAATTGAGTAGAGTGGATTGGGAAAATAGATTAAAGGGTAAGACGACACATGATCAGTGGTGTACATTCAAGGAGTTATTTTACAACTTCCAAAAAAAATATATTCCACTGAAAAGAAAAGGGTGTAAAAGAAAGGACAGTCATCCGTGGCTAAGTAAAGAAATTAAGGATAGTATTCGACTAAAAACAAGGGCATATAAGGTAGCGAAATCTAGTGGGAGGACAGAGGATTGGGAAAACTTTAAAAGGCAGCAAAAAATAACAAAAAGATTGATTAAGAAAGGGAAGATAGATTATGAAAGTAAATTAGCAAAAAATATAAAAACAGATAGTAAGAGTTTTTATAGTTATATAAAAAGAAAAAGGGTGGCTAAAGTAAATGTTGGTCCCTTAGAGGATGAGACCGGGAAATTAATGGTGGGAAATATGGAGATGGCAAAAACACTGAATGAATATTTTGTATCAGTCTTTACAGTAGAGGACACTAAGAATATCCCAACACTGGACAAACAGGGGGCTATAGGGGGAGAGGAGCTAAACACGATCAAAATCACTAAGGAAGTGGTACTCGGTAAAATAATGGGACTCAAGGCGGATAAATCACCTGGACCTGATGGCTTACATCCTAGAGTCTTGAAGGAAGTGGCGGTAGGGATTGTAGATGCATTGGTAATAATTTTTCAAAACTCCCTGGATTCCGCTAAGGTCCCGGCAGACTGGAAAACTGCTAATGTAACACCCTTATTTAAAAAGGGCAGTAGACAGAAGGCTGGTAACTATAGACCGGTTAGCCTAACATCTGTGGTAGGTAAAATTTTGGAGTCCATTATTAAGGAAACAGTAACAGGACATTTGGATAATCATAATTTAATAGGACAAAGTCAGCATGGTTTCACGAAGGGGAAGTCATGTTTGACAAATTTGCTGGAGTTCTTTGAGGAAGTAACATATAGAGTGGATAAAGGGGAACCAGTAGACGTAGTGTATTTAGACTTCCAAAAGGCATTTGACAAGGTGCCACACAAAAGATTATTGCTTAAGGTAAAAAATCACGGGATTGGGGGTAATATTCTGGCATGGATAGAGGATTGGCTATCTAACAGAAAGCAAAGAGTTGGGATAAATGGTTCATTCTCAGACTGGCAATCAGTAACTAGTGGTGTTCCACAGGGGTCAGTGCTGGGTCCCCAACTCTTTACAATCTATATTAACGATTTGGAGGAAGGGACCAAGTGTAACATATCAAAATTTGCAGATGATACTAAGATGGGAGGGAAAGTAGTGAGTGAGGAGGACATAAAAAACCTGCAAGGGGACATAGACAGGCTAAGTAAGTGGGCAGAGATTTGGCAGATGGAATACAACACTGGAAAGTGTGAGGTGATGCACTTTGGCAGGAAAAATCCTAGAGCAATTTATTATCTTAATGGCAAGAAACTGGAGAGTACTGAAGTGCAAAGGGATCTGGGGGTCCTGGTGCACGAAACTCAAAAGGTTAGTATGCAGGTGCAGCAAGTGATTAAGAAGGCAAATGGAATGTTGGCTTTCATTGCTAGTGGGATAGAATATAAAAATAGGGAGGTATTGCTTCAGTTGTACAAGGTATTGGTGAGACCACACCTGGAATACTGCATACAGTTTTGGTGTCCTTACTTAAGGAAAGACATCCTTGCTCTCGAGGCAGTGCATAAAAGGTTCACTCGGTTAATCCCGGGGATGAGGGGGTGGTCATATGAGGAGAGGTTGTGTAGATTGGGCCTCTACTCATTGGAGTTCAGAAGAATGAGAGGCAATCTTATTGAAACATATAAGATTGTGAAGGGGTTGGATCGGGTGGATGCGGGGAGGATGTTCCCGATGACGGGTGAGACTAGAACTAGGGGACATAGTCTTAGAATAAGGGGCTGCTCTTTCAAAACTGAGATGAGGAGGAACTACTTCACTCAGAGGGTGGTAGGTCCATGGAATATGCTGCCACAAAAAGCTGTAGAAGCTACATCATTAAATAAATTTAAAACAGAAATAGACAGTTTCCTAGAAGTAAAGGGCATTAAGGGTTACGGGGAGCGGGCAGGAATTTGGACATGAGTCTAGGTTCGGATCGGTCATGGCCCTGTGGGTAGTGGAGCGGGCCCAGGGACCGTGTAGCCTGATTCTGCTCCTATTTCGTGTGTGCAATTCTGTTAGATGCAGGAGATGGTTCTGTGATAGTAGATAGTAGATTGGCGGTTAGGATCAGATCAGCCATGATCTTATTGAATGGCGGAGCAGGCTCGAGGGGCCGATTGGCCTACTCCTGCTCCTATTTCTTATGTTCTTATGTTCTTATGTTTGGATCAAGTCTGTAATGAGTTCTGGAGCCGAGTGGTCGCGGTGGAACCCAAACTGAACATCGGTGAGCAGGTTATTGGTGAGTAAGTGCCGCTTGACAGCACTGTCGACGACACCTTCCATCACTTTGCTGATGATTGAGAGTAGAGTGATGGGGCAGTAATTGGCCGGATTGGATTTGTCCTGCTTTCTGTGGAGAGGACATACCTGGGAAATTTTCCACATTGTCTAAACTCTCCTCCTTTGTCTCGGTGTCAGTTTTTGACTGATTCCGCTCTTGTGAAGCACCTTGGAACGCTTTACTTCGTTAAAGGCGCTGTGTAAATGTAAGTTGTTGTTGCTGTGCTACCATTGGCCTCAGCTTTTCCAGACAGAATCAGCCAGGGCCGGCGGCTGTGCTGCTCCCCATGGTCGAAATGCCGGCAGCACCTTCAGTATAGGATCGCAGCTCAGAATTAGCAATGTACTGGAGGGCAAACAGTGACTGGGGCCGAACCCCACCATCACACAGCACCTTCAGTATAGGCTCACAGCTCAGAATTAGCAATGTACTGGAGGGCAAACAGTGACTGGGGCCGAACCCCACCATCACACAGCACCTTCAGTATAGGCTCACAGCTCAGAATTAGCAATGTACTGGAGGGCAAACAGTGACTGGGGCCGAACCCCACCATCACACAGCACCTTCAGTGTAGGATCGCAGCTCAGAATTAGCAATGTACTGGAGGGCAAACAGTGACTGGGGCCGAACCCCACCATCACACAGCACCTTCAGTATAGGCTCACAGCTCAGAATTAGCAATGTACTGGAGGGCAAACAGTGACTGGGGCCGAACCCCACCATCACACAGCACCTTCAGTTTTGGCTCACAGCTCAGAATTAGCAATGTACTGGAGGGCAAAGAGTGACTGGGGCCGAACCCCACCATCACACAGCACCTTCAGTATAGGCTCACAGCTCAGAATTACCAATTAGTGAGGTACTGGAGGGCAAACAGTGACTGGGGCCGAACCGCACCATCACACAGCACCTTCAGGAGTGAATTGGAGAAAAGTCCGAGCCTGCGATAAATGGGGATTTCAAACAGCGAGGATGAGGCGATGAGAGAGTGTG
This sequence comes from Squalus acanthias, assembly GCA_030390025.1. Classification (NCBI taxonomy): domain Eukaryota; kingdom Metazoa; phylum Chordata; class Chondrichthyes; order Squaliformes; family Squalidae; genus Squalus; species Squalus acanthias. Next base: position 223,579 of record JASTWF010000246.1, read on the forward strand.
TGGGACGAGGGTTTGATAGCTCAGGAGGGGCAAGAGAGGAAAGAATGTTCCAGGGAAACGAGTACTGTCTGTTGAGAATTTCTACCCTGTACGTAACTCGATGTAAAGTTATGAGGACAGGTTGCACAGACTAGGCTTGTATTCCCTTGAATATTGAAGATTAAGGGGTGATCTGATTGAGGTGTTTAAGATGATTAAAGGAGTTGATGAGGTAGATCGAGAGAAACGATTTCCTCTGATGGGAGAGTCCACAACAAGGGGACAGAACCTTCCAATCAGAGCTCGGCCATTCAGGGGTGATTTTCAGGAAGCACATCTTCACACAAAGGGTATTGGAAATCTGGAACTCTCTCCCCCAAAAAACTGTCGAGGCTGAGGGGCAATTGAAAATTTCAAAACTGAGTGTACCAGATTTTTGTTAGGCAAGAGTACTAAAGGTTACAGAACCGAGGCGGGTAAATGGAGTTAAGATACAGACCAGCCATGATCTAATAGAATGGTGGAACAGGCTTGAGGGGCTGAATGGCCTACTCCTGTTCATATGTTGCTATCTACAGTGATGACATTTGTAAACTCCTTTTACAGGGTGTTAGAACGGGAGGATTTGCAGACAGGAAACTCAAACCAAACATCACATCAAGATCTGACGGAGTCACTCGATTCATCAGGACCTGAATATCATCGACCTTTGAATGTGGAAGGAGAAATGTTTGTCTGTTCTGTCTGTGGGAAAAGATTTCAAACATCAGTGTGACTGGAAAAGCACCGAGACACACACACCCGAGTGAGAGTGTTCCAGTGCACTGACTGGAAAGAGCTTTAACCAGTTACACAGCCTGAAAAAACATCGCACCGTTCACAGCGGGGAGAAACCGTACACGTGTTCTGTGTGTGGACGAGGCTTCAACTGATCATCCAACCTGGAGAGACACAAGGACACCCGCACCACGGAGAAACCGTGGAAATGTGGGGACTGTGGGAAGGGATTCAATGACACATCCCAGCTGGGAGAGGCCGTTCACCTGCTCCGTGTGTGGGAAGGGATTCTCCCGTTCATCCCACCTGCTGACACACCAGCGAGTTCACAAGTGACTGCAGGGGTTGGATTCTGCTGTTGTTGCTGCTGTTAATCATATCCAGGACTGAACCATGTTCATTGTGACAGTCGGGGTTTGTTTCTGCTGATGTTAATAACTCCTGTAACTGGGCTGGAGTTTAATATTCTGGATAAATGTCAAATAAATCAGCTTTGTTTTAAACACATTGTTGTAGATTTTCTTCTTTCCCACCTGAGTGTTTAGCATCACCTGGCTGGAGCTCAGAAAGGACAATCTGGGGGAGGATCGTACGGCGGGAACAGAACTTCAGCCTGGACACAGTCCTTCAGGGCCACACTGAGAGGGGCAAACGGCACTTTGGTCTTTCTCGTCTCTCTTCACCGACAGGAAAGTTATCGTGCGGATTAATCTCGAGGCCTGTGAGAAATGTGTCCCAGCCGCTCTCTTCCATGGTTCAGAGCTCCTAGGCACGGAACAGAAGGCTCCTTTACAACAGGAAGAACAACAGTGAATGCTGAAAACGTGCTGTCAAATCAGAGATTGGTGTCAAACTGGTGACAGTCCTGAGTCTTCCATTTTAAGGCAGGCATTACCCCATTTAAAATAAAACCATTTAAAATAAATTGGTTAAAGTCTGCATTATAATAGCAGAGGGAGGAGTTATCAGGAGCCTGTTAACTGCTGGTACAATTATACATTTAGACATTTGATTTCCAGATAAAGAAGGACCTGCATCGTGTTTCCAGGAATTCCCTGTTTTATTGATGTGTGTGTGTGTTAGACACCAGGATAACTAAAAATACATGACCCGGAACATCCACGGGGGTGCGATCCCGACAGTTACTCTGGGATCACTCCCGCTGTGGAACTCCAGCACTGACCCTGCTGAAGGTTGTAGGCTCAGGGAGTGGGGCCTCCAGGGATGGACGGTAAGAAAGCTGGGTTTCGGTATCCTGACAAATATATGGTGAGGAACCAGAGGAATTCTTACTGAGGAACCGTGTGGGGTTTTACCGGCCAGTGTAGGTCTCGGGGTGAATGATTCCTGACTCCCCGAACTGTCCTACATTGAACCCAGTTTGGAACAACATGAAATAAAAACAGAAAATGCTGGAGATACTCAGCAGGTCAGGCAGCATCTGTGAAGAGAGAAACAGAGTTAATGTTTCAGGTCGATGACCTTTCGTCTGACAAATAGGGACAAATATCACCCACAATTGAGGGAGACAAAAGCAGCCATTAGTAAAGCTAAGAGATTTTTGGAAAAGAAGATGGTGCACAAATGTGGTAATAATAGCAAAAGCTTTTCCAGCTACGTCATCAGGCAGAAGGCACAGTTACACAGAGTTACTTCAACAACAACAAAAACTTGTATTTATATAGCACATTTAACATAGTAAAGCCACCCAAGGCACTTTACACGAGAGTTATGAAACTAAATTTGACACCGTGCCACATAAGGAGATATTAGGGCAGGTGACCAAAAGCTTGGTAGGTTTTAAGGAGCCTCTTTAGAGAGGTAGAGAGGTTTAGGGAGGGAATTCCAGAGGTTAGGGCCTTGGCAGCTGAAGGCACGGCCACCAATGGTTGAGCGATTAAAATCGGGGATGCTCAAAAGGCCTGAATTAGAGAATTGCAGATAACTCGGATGGTTGTGAGGTTGGAGGAGATGAGGCGAGGCCATTCCTGTTCAGCCTTTCCTGCTAAGTATATCCTGTCAGGTCTACGATCATCCTTGCAAATCTTTTTTGCACCTTCTCCAGTGCCTCTACTTTTTATAATATGGAGACCAAAACTCTGCACAATATTCCCAGTGTGGTCTAACTGAGGTTCAATACAAGTTTAACATAACTTCTCAGCTTTTCAATTCTATCCCTCTGGAGAAGAACCCCAGTGCTTGGTTGGCTTATTTTATGGCCTTATTAACCTGCGTCGCTACTTTTAGTGATTTGTGTATCTGGACCCCGAGATCCCTTTGCTCCTCTACCCCATTTAGACTCAGATTTTCCAAGTAGTATGTGGCCTCCTTATTCTTCCCACCAAAATACACCACCTCACACTGATCTATATTGATATTCATTTGTCAATTACACCCCCATTCTGCAAATGTATTAATATCTTCCTGTATTTTGTCGCAGTCTTCCTCAGTAATAACTTTACCCTCCAACTTGGTGCAAACAACAAATTTTGAATTTGTACTTCTGATTCCCGAGTCCAAATCGTTTAAGTAAACAATGGTCCCAGCACCGATCTCTGTGGAACACCACTTTCCACCTTTTGCCAGTCTGAGTAGCTACTCCTGACCCCTACTCTCTGTTTTCTGTTTTGTGACCAGCTTGCTGTCCATAACAGTATGTCAGATCTAGAAGATGACCAAGGTCAGGCCGTGTGGAGTGAAGGGCCAGGCAGCAGAATGGATGGAGCGATGGCTACAAAACAGAAATCAGAGGGTTGGAGTTAAGGGAAGTTTGTAGCCATCTTTCTATCGTATTTGTGTGTGTCGCTGTACACTACATAGTTATTATTGTTTGTTTCATACTTGTGGTGCACTAGGGCTCTTGCCTAAACGGTTTTGTTCCTGTCTGGTGACAGTGGGACTACTCAGTGTCGCCCCTACCGGTGGTCAAAAAATGATTACAGGAGCCAAGTGCGCAGGCGCAGGACGGGGCAGTGCTCTGAGCATGCGCAGTGCGAGTAGCAGAGCCGGGAGTGAAACGGAAGACACGCTCCCAGGAGGTGGTAGGAGTTTGTGGGCTCGGGGAGGAATTGGACCCGCGGCTGGGCTGGGAAGATTCATAAACACCCGGTGTCGGCCTCAGGCCCCAAACAAGAGCCCACAAGCCCCGTGTTTGCCCCGCGGTGACAGGCCCGGCCGCCCGGGTCAGCGGGGTCACTGGCCGCCATCTTGGACAGGCCGGGATCACGGCGCATGCGCGGCCATCTTGGTACAGGACCAGAGTGGGCGGGGCTTCAGGGTCCCAGTGACCAGGAGAGACAATCATTGACTCATTGATTTTATTCTCACTCTGCACACAGCGGGTGTGGAACTGAACCCAACCAGAGTAGAGGGAGGGAGAAAACTGGGAGTGGAGGAAAGAAATGTTGGAGATAGTGCGATGGGTTTGGATTTCAGCACAGGGAGGAGGGAGAGTGTGTGGGACGGGGATTTACAGCTTTGGGGGAATAAGAGTGGGAAGGAGTTGTTGCTTTTTGCCTACACTACTTGTAGTGCTTTGTGTTACAGGTAGATATTTAATTAATCTAGATCAAGTAAGTAGTCAGGAAACGACACTGTAAACTAAGTTACCTAATTACAAATTTAATTAAATTCAATAAATCAAGGTCATATAGGGATGGCAGTGCAGGTGGTGTGCCGCAACTGCAGCATGTGGGAGTTTGTGGAGAGCATTGTGATCCCGGACAACCACGTTTGCAGTAAGTGCCTGCATCTTGAGGAACTTCAGCTCAGAGTTTTTGAGCTGGAGTCTGATGGGGAGAGTTACCTGGACACTTTGATCCAGGAGGCAGTTACACCCCTTAGGTTAGGTAGTGGTACAGGTCTGGTTAGTGGTCAGGGACAGGAGGGTGTGACTGCAACTCAGGCAGATAAGGGGACCCCAGGTGCAGTGCTGGAGGAGCCTCAGCCTTTACCTGCCTGGTGCCAGGGTTAAAGACATCTCCTCGCGGCTGGAGAAGAAGTGGGAGGGGGAGGATCCAGTTGTCGTGGTCCACGTAGAAACCAACGACATAGGTAGAACTAGGAATAAGGTTCTGCTGAGGGAGTTTGAGGAGCTAGGATCCAAATTAAAAAGCAGAACCTCAAAGGTAATCATCTCTGGAGCCACGTGCAAATTAGCGTAGGGACAAACAGATTAGAGGTTTAAATGCGTGGCTCAAAGAGTGGTGTGGAAGGAAGGGGTTTCAGTTCATGGGGCACTGGCACCAGTACTGGGGAAAGAAGGAGCTGTTCCGTTGGGACGGGCTCCACTTAAACCGGGCTGGGACCAGTGTCCTGGCGAACCAAATAACTAAGACAATAGACAGGGCTTTAATCTAATGAAGGGGGTGGTGGGAGGATTCAGGAAAGAGTAAATTTAAAAGCAATGAGAGAAATGTAATGGCTCTAGAGCAGAGTAGAGTTTTGGGTAAAAATAAGCAGAGTGGGTCAGGAAGGGACAGAGAGCGTAACAAAGGTAATAAGACATCAGTGACTAAGGTGACATCAGGGAAAAATAGAAATAAGTCAAAGCTAAAGGCACTATATCTGAATGCGCGAAGCATTTACAACAAAATAGATGAATTAATAGCGCAGATAGAAATTAACAGGTTTGATCTAATAGCCATAACGGAGATGTGGTTGCAAAGTGGCCAAGGTTGGGAACTAAATATTCCAGGATACATAACTTTTAGAAGGGATAGGCAAAATGGAAAAGGAGGAGGGGTAGCCCTGATAATAAAGGATGGGATAAAGACAGGAGAGAGAAAGGATCTGAGCTCTGAAAATCAGGAAGTAGAATCAGTTTGGGTGGCGCTAAGAAACAGCAAGGGGCAGAAAATATTGGTGGGAGTTGTTTATAGGCCCTCAAACAGTAGTTGTAATGTAGGGCAGAGTATAAATCAGGAAATTAGAGGCGCATGTAACAAGGGTAATTCAGTGATCATGGGGGACTTTAATCTACATATAGACTGGGCAAACCAAATTTGCAGTAATAGTGTGGAGGACGAATTCATGGAATGTATGCAAGATAGTTTTCTAGATCAATATGTTGAGGAACCAACGAGGGAACAGGCTATTTTAGATCTAGTATTGTGCAATGAGAAAGGGTTAATTAATAACCTTGTAGTAAAGGGGCCTTTAGGGAAGAGTGACCATAATATGATAGAATTTTATATTGAGTTTGAAAGTGACTTAGTTAAATCCGAAACTAGGGTCTTAAATCTAAACAAAGCAAACTATGTAGGTATGAGGGGCGAGATGGATAAGGTAGATTGGGGAACTACATTAAAAGGTATGACAGTGGATGAGCAATGGCTAGCGTTAAAGAATTAATACATAAGTTACAACAAATATACATTCCTTTAAGGCACAAAAACCCCACAGGAAAGTGGTCCAACCATGGCTAACAATAGCAGTTAAAGATAGTATTAGATCAAAGGAAGAGGCTTATAATGCTGCCAAAAAGAGTTGTAAGCCTGAGGATTGGGAGGATTCTAGAATTCAGCAAAGGAGGACCAAGAAATTGATAAAGGAAGGGAAAATAGAATATGAGTGTAAACGAGCGAGAGACATAAAAACAGACTGTAAAAGCTTCTATAGGTATGTAAAAAGAAAAAGATTAGCAAAAATGTGGGTCCCTTACAGGCTGAGACAGGAGAAATTATAATGGGGAATAAGGACATGGCAGAGAAATTAAACAAATACTTTGTGTCTGTCTTCACAGAAGAAGACGCAAAAAACTTCCCGGAAATAATGAAGTTCCAAGGGTCTAACGAGAATGAGGAACTGAAAGAAATTAGTATTAGTAAAAAAGTAGTACTGGAGAAATTAATGGGACTGAAAGCCAATAAATCCCCTGGACCTGATGGCCTACATCCTAGGGTTTTGAAAGAGGTGGCTATAGAGTTAGTGGATGCATTGGTTGTCATTTTCCAAAATTCCATAGATTCTAGAACGGTTCCCACAGATTGGAAGGTAGCAAATGTAACCCCACTATTTAAGAAAGGAGGGAGAGAGAAACCGGGGAACTACAGACCAGTTAGCCTGACATCAGTAGTAGGGAAAATGCTAGAATCTATTATTAAGAACATGGTAACAGGGCACTTAGAAAATAATAATAGGATTGGGCAGAGTCAACATGGATTTATGAAAGGGAAATTGTGTTTGACAAATCTGTTAGAATTTTTTGAGGTTGTAACTAACAGAATAGATAACACGGTGGCATAGTGGTTAGCACTGTTGCCTCACAGCGCCAGGGACCCGGGTTCGAATCCGGCCTCGGGTGACTTTCTGTGTGGAGTTTGCACATTCTCCCCCGTGTCTGTGTGGGTTTCCTCCGGGTGCTCCGGTTTCCTCCCACAGTCCAAAGATGTGCAGGTTAGGTTGATTTGGCTATGATAAATTGACCCTTAGTGTTAGGGGGGATTAAATACGTGGGGTTACGGGGATAGGGTGGGATATGTGTCGGTGCAGGCTCGATGGGCCGAAATGGCCTCTATCTGCACTGTGGGGATTCTGTGATAAGGGGGAACCAGTGGATGTGTATTTGGATTTTCAGAAGGCTTTTGATAAAGTCCCACTCAAGAGGTTGTTAAACAAAATTAGGGCTCATGGGATTGGGGGTAATATACTAGCATGGATTGAGGATTGGTTAATGGACAGAAAACCGAGAGAAGGAATAAGCAGGTCATTTTTGGGTTGGCAGGCTGTAACTAGTGGGGTACCGCAAGGTTCAGTGCTTGGGCCTCAGCTATTCACAATCTGTATCAATGATTTGGATGAGGGGACCAAATGTAATATATCCAAGTTTGCTGATGATACAAAGCTGGGTGGAAATGTAAGTTGTGAGGAGGATGCAAAGAGGCTTCAAGGAGATATAGACAGGCTAAGTGAGTGGGCAAGAACATGGCAAATGGAATATAATATGGAGAAATGTGAAGTTATCCATTTTGGTCAGAAAAATAGAAAAGCAGAATATTTTTTAAATGGTGAGAGATTGGGAAATGTTGGTGTTAAAAACATAGAAACTAGGAGCAGGAGTAGGCCATTCGGCCCGTTGAGCCTGCTCCACCATTCAATACGATCATGGCTGATCATCCAAATCCAGTACCCTGTCCCTGCTTTCTCACACAGAATCCCCATCGAGCCTGCACCGACACATATCCCACCCTATCCCCGTAACCCCACGTATTTAATCCCCCCCCCCCAACACTAAGGGTCAATTTATCATAGCCAAATCAACCTAACCCGCACATTTTTGGACTGTGGGAGGAAACCGGAGCACCCGGCGGAAACCCACGCAGACACGGGGAGAATATGCAAACTCCACACAGACAGTCACCCGAGGCCAGATTCGAACCCGGGTCCCTGGCGCTGTGAGGCACCAGTGCTAACCACTATGCCACCGTGTTCAGAGGGACCTGGGTGTCCTTGTACACGATTCACTGAAAGTTAACATGCAGGTACAGCAAGCAATTAGGAAAGCAAATGATATGTTGGCCTTTGTTACAAGAGGATTTGAGTATAAGAGTAAAGACGTCTTACTGCAATTATATAGGGCCCTGGTAAGACCACACCTGGAGTATTGTGTACAGTTTTGGTCTCCTTACCAAAGGAAGGTTATACTTGCCGTAGAGGGAGTGCAACGAAGGTTCACCGGACTGGTTCCTGCGATGGGGGGATTGTCCTATGAGGAGAAATTAAGTAGAATGGGCCTATATTCTCTCGAGTTTAGAAGAATGAGAAGTGATCTCATTGAAACATACAAAATTCTTACAGGGCTTGACAGGGTAGATGCAGGGAGGATGTTTCCCCTGGCTGGGGAGTCTAGAACCAGGGGTCACAGTCTCAGAATAAGGGGTCAGCCATTTGGGACTGAGATGAGGAGAAATGTCTTCACTCAGAGGGTGGTGAATCTTTGGAAAACTCTACCCCAGGGAGCTATGGAGGCTCAGTCGTTGAATATATTCAAGATAGAGATCGATAGATTGTTGAATATTAAGGGAATCAAGGGATATGGGGATAGTGCAGGAAAGTGGAGATGAGGTAGAAGATCAGCAATGATATTGAATGGCGGAGCAGGCTCGAGGGCCCAAATGGCCCACTCCTGCTCCTATTTCTTATGTTCTTATGAAAGAAAGTTCCATAGAAACTAGAATTGTCTGTTCTGAATTTCTATCCTGTACTTACAGTGATGACTTTTGTAAACTCCTTTTACAGGGTATTAGAAGGGGAGGATTTACAGACGGGAAACTCAAACCAAATATCACCTCAAGATCTGACAGTCACTCGATTCATCAGGACCTGAATATCATCGGCCTTTGAATGTGGAAGGAGAAATGTTTGTCTGTTCTGTCTGTGGGAAAAAATTTCAAACATCAGTGTGACTGGAAAAGCACCGAGACACACACACCCGAGTGAGAGTGTTCCAGTGCACTGACTGTGGAAAGAGCTTTAACCAGTTACACAGCCTGAAAAAACATCGCCCCATTCACAGCGGGGAGAAACCGTACACGTGTTCTGTGTGTGGACGAGGCTTCAACTGATCGTCCAACCTGGAGAGACACAAGGACACCCGCACCACGGAGAAACCCTGGAAATGTGGGGACTGTGGGAAGGGATTCAGCGCCCCGTCCCAGCTGGAAATTCATTGGCGCAGTCACACCGGGGAGAGGCCGTTCACCTGCTCCGTGTGTGGGAAGGGATTCACTTGTTCTTCCCACCTCACTGAACACCAGCGAGTTCACACTGGAGAGAGACCATTCATCTGCTCTGTGTGTGGGAAAGGATTCATTAAATCATCTCACCATCTGAGACACCAATCTGTTCACACAGAGGAGAGGCCGTTCACCTGCTCCTTGTGCGGGAAGGGATTCTCAAATGCATCCACCCTTCTATCTCACCAGCGTTTTCACACTGAGGAGAGGCCATTCACCTGCTCCGTGTGTGGGAAGGGATTCACTCTGTTATCCCACGTCACTGCACACCAACTTGTTCACACCAATAGGAGACCGTTTAAATGCTCTGACTGTGAGAAGCACTATAAAAGCAGAAATGATCTGATGAAACACCAACGCACTCACACTGGGGAGAGGCCGTTCACCTGCTCCGAGTGTGGGAAGGGATTCACTCGTTCATCCCATGTGCTGAGACACCAGCGAGTTCACACTGGGGAGAGGCCGTTCACCTGCTCTGTGTGTAGGAAGGGATTCACTCGGTCATCCAGCCTGCTGACACACCAGCGAGTTCACACTGGAGAGAGACCGTTCACCTGCTCCGTGTGTGGGAAGGGTTTCACTTGGTCATCCACCCTGCTGAATCACCAGCGAGTTCACACTGGGGAGAGGCCGTTCACCTGCTCCGTGTGTGGGCAGGGATTCACTCGGTCATCCAACCTGTTGAATCACCAGCGAGTTCACGACTGACTGCAGGGGTTGGATTCTGCTGTTATTGCCGCTTATAATCACATCCAGGACTGAACAATGTTCATTCTGACTATTGGGGTTTGTTTCCTCTATAACTGGGCTGGAGTTTAATATCTGACAAATAAATCAACTTTGTTTCGAACACACAGTGTGTCGAGTCCTTGATTTCTCCCATAATAAGAGGAGACTAATTGTTGTCCTGTTACCGACTCTTCCTTTTTTGGGTCGTTTCTCCTTTGTTAAATAAAGACTTGTATTTATGCAGCACCTCACACGACCTCAGGACGTCCCAAAGTGCTTTACAGACAATGAAGTACAACAACATCAAAGTACATTTGAAGAGCATTCACTGTTGCAGGAAATGCAGCAGCCAATTTGCGCACAGCAAGCTGCCACGAACAGCAATGTGATAATGGCCAAACAATCTGTTTTAGTGATGTTGATTGAGGGCTGATGGGGCCTCGGCTCAACTACTCATCCAAAAGATGGCACCTCTGACAGTGCCGCACTCCCTCAGTACTGCATTGGAGTGTCGGTCCAGATTTTGTGCTCAAGTCTCTGGAGGTGGGCTTGAGCCCACAACCTCGTGACTCAGAGACGAGAGTGCTCCCACTGAGCCTCGACTAACACCCGATCATTACCCTAGATTATTTCAGTTCTCATACCTTTGGTTACTCTCATGGACAAGTTCCAGCTCCCCATATCATCCAGGGTGCCTCTCCCAGCCTTGGTATCCAGGAAAGATATCGATAACACACCCCTGTACCTGCCCTGGGAGTGTTTGATGGGACAGTGTAGAGGGAGCTTTACTCTGTATCTAACCCGTGCTGTACCTGCCCTGGGAGTGTTTGATGGGATAGTGTAGAGGGAGATTTACTCTGTATCTAACCCGTGCTGTACCGACCCTGGGAGTGTTTGATGGGACAGTGTAGAGGGAGCTTTACTCTGTATCTAACCCGTGCTGTACCTGCCCTGGGAGTGTTTGATGGGACAGTGTAGCGGGAACTTTACTCTGTATCTAACCCGTGCTGTATTCCCCTGGGAGTGTTTGATGGTCATGATGCGGAGATGCCGGTGTTGGACTGGGGTGGACAAAATTGAGAGGTCGCACTACACCAGGTTATAGTCCAACAGTTTTATTTGAAATCACAAGCTTTCGGAGTTATCGATTGCCCCTTCCTCAGGTGAAGTAAATAGATACAGAATCGCCAAAGCATATATAGATAGAGAACAAAGCATGTGTACCTTACAATTGCAGACAACTAAATTAAATCATCCTGACTATCTGCCGAGGTGTGATAAAGTTAATCAGGTCAGCCAGGAAGGTACCACATCAAAGACATAGCAAGATACAACTGAGACAATGAGGTGTAGTCGCAGGGGTTCTAACGTGTCAAAAGCTGCCGTCTGTATGTAAAACGAAAAGCTTTAAAAATTTTACTTTTTTACTGGGAAAATTTTTACTTTTTTACTGGGAATCACATCTGTGAACAAGCCAACGACGACTCGAGTCCGGATCACGTCATGTATCGTGACATAAACCCAAGATCCCGGTTGAGACCGTCTTCATGAGTGCGGAACTTGGCTATCAGTTTCTGCTCGATGATTTTGCGTTGTCGTGTGTTTCTAAGGTTGCCTTGGAGAACGCTTACCCGCAGATCCGAGGCTGAATGTCCTTGACTGCTGAAGTGTTCCCCGACTGGGAGGTAACAATCCTGCCTGGCGATTGTTGCGCGGTGCTCGTTCATACGTTGTCTCAGTGTCTGCATGGTCTCGCCGATGTACCATGCCGTGGTGCATTCTTTCCTGCAACGTATGAGGTAGACAACGTTGGCCGAGTCACATGAGTATGTACCATGTACCTGGTGGGTAGTGTCCTCACTTGTGATGATGGTATCTGTGTTGATGATCTGGCATAATGAAAAGAGCCCCAGTTTCTCTAATCTCTCCTGATAACTAAAGCCTCTCTTCCCTGGTATCATCTCAGTGAATCTCTCTGCACCCTCTCCACGGCCTTGACATCCTTCCTGGTGTAAGATGCCCCAAAACTTGACCCAATATTCGAACTGCAGCCGAACCAATGATTTGTACAGGTTTACATGACCTCTGCCCTTTTGTACTCTACACCCCTATTTATAAAACCGAGGATCCCTCGTGCTTTTTTAAACTACTTTATCAACTTGTCCTCCCACTTTTAAAGGTTTGTGTATCTGAACCGCTTGTAGGTTTTAGAGATATTAACATAACATGGTTAAAATACATTGTCATCAAATGTCTGATATAATGTGTATTGTGGGAAAGAGAAGTTTAGTCTGAGTTAGAAACTCAAACAGGTGTTCACTGCAGACAGGTCGCCATGGCAACACTGATAAGACATTCCATTCACTGAATCGACTGGTTGGAATCTGTAATCAGATCAGGGGAAAGAACAGGGTTTGTCTGTTATTAACCACAATATAAGCTTAAACCAGAGTGAGTAATAGAATAGACTAGATTATAATGTGTGATGTTTATACCTATCATTGTGAAACTGTAAGAAATAACATAATTAACAGCAGGCAGGGTAGTTTAGGGATAATGAGAAAATTACTGAAGAAAAGTCACTGCTGGGATCCATGGAATGTGTCCTTGTAAATCACAGATTAGAGAAATTCCAGCTGTCTTTCTCACTTCCTGCCAAAACCCAGAGTCCGGTGCCAGAGATGAATCACTGCAGGGTATAAAAGTGAGGGGATCCTGATGTAAGGGGGCAGTCGGGACTGGAGACACCAGAGATCAAGCTCAGGGCGCCCGAGGTTCCATCCAGCGGGCTGACCTCGTGAAAGTTACTGTGGACACGCGGGACTTGCATGTTTGCTGTGATAGAGGATCACTATAAGGTACGGTAGAGGGCAGGTAATCTGCTCATCTTATATTTCTTAATAAGGTATTAAAGATGCTGAGACTAGACTCTCGATCCTGCTAATTAATAAGACAAGGCGTTAGCTCGAATCTTACACCTCTTTAAAGTTCTACTCTTCTACTCCTTTTAAACATTTCCCATTTAGTGTATATTTTATCTTTTTCTGACTCACAAAAGGCATCAAGAGGTCCCAGCGAACTGCAAATCCGCAAATGTAACGCCCCTATTTAAGAAGGGAGGGAGACAGAAAGCAGGAAACTATAGACCAGTTAGCCTAACATCTGTCATTGGGAAAATGCTGGAGTCCATCATTAAGGAAGTGATAGCAGGACATTTAGAAAATCATAATATAGTCAAGCAGAGTCAGCATGGTGTTATGAAAGGGAAATCATGTTTGACAAATTTACTAGAGTTCTTTGAGGATGTAACGAGCAGGGTGGACAAAGGGGAACCAGTAGATGTCGTGTATTTGGATTTCCAGAAGGCATTAGATAAGGTGCCACATAAAAGGTTACTGCACAAGATAAGAGCTCACGGGGTTGGGGGTAATATATTAGCATGTATAGAGGATTGGCTAACTAACAGAAAGCAGAGATTTGGGATAAATGGGTAATTTTCAGGTTGGCAAACTGTAACTAGTGGGGTGCCTCAGGGATCAGTGCTGGGGCCTCAACTATTTACAATCTATATTAATGACTTGGATGAAGGGACTGAGTGTAATGTACCAAATTTGCTGATGATACAAAGATAGGTGGGAAAGCAATTTGTGTGGAGGACGTAAAGAATCTCCAAAGGGATATAGATAGGCTAAGTGAGTGGGCAAAAATCTGACAGATGGAGTTTAATGTGGAAATATGCGAGGTTATCCACTTTGGTAGCAAAAATAAAAAAGCAAATTATTATTTAAATGGGGAGAGATTACTAAATGCTGAGGTACAGAGGGATCTGGGGGTCCTTGTACATGAATCATAAAAAGTTAGCATGCAGGTACAGCAAGTAATTAGGAAGGCAAATGGAGTGTTGGCCTTTATTGCAAAGGGAATGGAGTATAAAAGTAGCAAAGTCCTGTTACAACTGTACAGGGTTGATGAGACCACACCTGGAGTACTGCATACAGTTTTGGTCTCCTTATTTAAGGAAGGATATACTTGCATTGGAGGCAGTTCAGAGAAAGTTCAGTAGGTTGATTCTGGAGATGAAGGGGTTGACTTATGAAGAAAGGTTGAGCAGGTTGGGCCTATACTCATTGGAGTTTAGAAGAATGAGGTGATCTTATTGAAACATATAAGATTCTGAAGGGGCTCGACAGGGTAGATGCAGAGAGGATGCTTCCCATCGTGGGGGAATCTAGAACTAGGGGGCATAGTTTCAGAATAAGGGGCCACCCATTTAAATCGGAAATGAGGAGGAATTTCTTCACTCAGAGGGTCGTGAATCGTTGCCCCAGAGAGCTGTGGAGGCTGGGTCATTGAATATATTTAAGGTGGAGATAGAGAGATTTTTGAATGGTAAGGGAGTGAAGGGTTATGGGGAGCGGGCAGGGAAGTGGAGTTGAGGCCAAGATCAGATCAGCCATGATCTTATTGAATGACGGAGCAGGCTCGAGGGGCCGAATGACCTACTCCTGCTACTACATCTTATGTTCTTATGTTTTTATCAACTCATTTTTCTTAGCATGAAATTTAATTTGACATCTACCCGCCCCATATACGAACCTGTGTATTCACACTGAAGTCAATTACAGTCCTGGAAAAACTCAGCAGGCCAGGCAGCATCCGTGGAGAGAGAAACAGAGTTAACGTTTCAGGTCGAAGACCTTTCGTCAGAACTGGAAAAAGCAGGAAATGAAATAGATTTAAAGCAAGGATAAAGCTGGAAAAAGGGGGAGGGGATGAAAGAACAAAAGGAGAGATTAAGAGACATTGAGAGACTTTAAGAGATTATCAAGGCAAGAGGAGGTGTTAATGTGACAGGTTGAGGCTAAAAGAAGTGTGAAATGCCTGGCAGAATGAAGGACAGCTGCCAGCTGATTTCCCCCCCCCCACGGCCACCAACCTCATAGTTCCCCAACCCCGCACAGCCCGCTTCTACCTCCTTCCCAAGATCCACAAACAGGACTGCCCCGGTAGACCCATCGTTTCAGCCTGTTCTTGCCCCACGGAACTTATCTCTTCCTATCTCGCCTCTATTTTTTCTCCCGTTGTCCAGTCTCTTCCCACCTACATTCGGGACTCTTCCGATGCCCTCCGTCACTTTAACAGTTTCCAGTTTCCTGGCCCCAACCGCCTCCTTTTCACTATGGACGTACAGTCCCTCTACACCTCCATCCCCCACCAGGATGGCCTGAGGGCGCTCCGCTTCTTCCTTGAACAGAGGCCCAACCAGTCCCCATCCACCACCACCTTCCTCCGCCTGGCTGAACTTGTTCTCACATTGAACAACTTCTCCTTTGACGCCACCCATTTCCTCCAAATTAAAGGTGTTGCTATGGGTACCCGCATGGGTCCTAGCTATGCCTGCCTTTTCGTGGGATATGTGGAACACTCTTTGTTCCAGTCCTACTCGGGTCCCCTCCCTCACCTCTTTTTCCGGTACATTGATGACTGTATCGGTGCCGTCTCCTGCTCTCGCCCTGAACTAGAACATTTCATTCACTATGCTTCCAATTTCCACCCTTCCCTCAGCTTCACATGGTCCATCTCCGACTCTTCCCTTCCCTTCCTCGACTTCTCGTCTCCATCTCTGGGGATAGGTTGTTGACTAACATTCACTGCAAGCCCACTGACTCCCATAACTACCTGGACTACACTACCTCCCACCCGGCCTCCTGTAAGGACTCTATTCCATTCTCCCAGTTTCTCTGTCTCCGCTGCATCTGCTCTGATGATGCCACCTTCCATACCAGTGCTTCCGACATGTCTTCCTTTTTCCTCAACCAAGGATTCCCCTCTACTGTGGTCGACACGGCCCTCGACCGTGTCCGTTCTATCTCCCGCACTTCTGCCCTCACCCCTACCCCTCCCTCCCAGAACCACGATAGAGTTCCCCTTGTCCTCACCTTTCACCCCACCAGCCTCCACATTCAACGGATCATCCTCCGCCATTTCCGCCACCTCCAGCGTGATCCCACCACCAAATGCATCTTCCCCTCACCTCCCCTTTCAAAATTCCGCAGGGACCGCTCCCTCCGCGACACCCTAGTCCATTCCTCTACCACCCCCAGCACCCCTTCCCCTTCGCCCGGCACCTTCCCGTGCAAGTGCAGGAGATGCAACACATGCCCTTATACCTCCCCTCTTCCGATTGTCCAGGGCCCCAAACACCCCTTCCAGGTGAAACAGCGATTTACTTGTACTTCCTGCAATTTAGTATACTGTATTCGCTGCTCACGATGTGGTCTCCTCTACATTGGGGAGACCAAACGCAGATTGGGTGACCGCTTTGCGGAACACCTCCGTTCAGTCCGTAAGGGGGACCCCGAGCTCCCGGTGGCCTGTCACTTTAATTCACCGCTTCACTCCCACTCTGACCTCACCGTCCTCGGCCTATTACTCTGTTCCACGGAAGCTCAGCGTAAGCTCGAGGAACAGCACCTCATCTTTCGTTTAGGCACCCTACAGCCCTCTGGACTCAATATCGAGTTCAACAATTTTAGATCATAACCTCAGCTCCTATCACATTAATATTTTATTTTTTCATCCACCCTTTTATTTGGCCCCCCCTTTTTTTCCCTCCTAGAAGCTGGCAGCTGTCCTTCATTCTGCCAGTGGATTTCACACTTCTTTTAGCCTCAACCTGTCACATTAACACCTCCTCTTGCCTTGATCATCTCTTCATGTCTCTTAATCTCTCCTTTTGTTCTTTCATCCCCTCCCCCTTTTCCCAGCTTTATCCTTGCTATAAATCTATTTCATTTCCTGCTTTTTCCAGTTCTGACGAAAGGTTTTCGACCTGAAACGTTAACTCTGTTTCTCTCTCCACGGATGCTGCCTGGCCTGTTGAGTTTTTCCAGCGCTTTCTGTTGTTATTTCAGATTTCCAGCATCCGCAGTATTTTGCTATCAATTACAGTCCTCTTCACAGGTGGCTATGCTCCCTATTTCAGCCTCATCTGGTGAATTTGACCTTGTGCCCCATAAACCCAAGCCCAGCTCATTTAGTTATATTGAGAAGAGCAATGGTCCCAACACTGACCCTGGGTGACACCACTGTTTACATCCCTCCAGTCTGAAGAACATCCATTACACACGACTCTCTGTTTTCTGCCCTTTACCCAACTTCCTATCCACGCTGCCCCACTCCCTTTAATACCATGAGCCTTAATTTGATCAACAAACCTCCTGTCCGGCACCTTATCAAACACCTTTTGACAATCTATCTCCACAACATCCATTGCATTTCCTTTCTCACTACACTGTGTTATTGCCTGAAATAATCCCTGCTGTCTGTCCTGAATGAATCCATTTCACTGCCAAATGTTGCAATGTTTGCTCCACACCACAGGGTTCCATCTGTTTAAAGCCACAACAGAAAGGTCCAGTTTTCTCCTGGAGTTTGAGAGAAATCAGCTTTGAAAATGATGCAGAGTTTCAGCCAATGAGGGAGCCCCGCCCACTGGGTGCCGCAAGCCCCGCCCCTCACACACTCCAATTGGTTGGAGGACCCGCTGCCCGCTCGGTCCTCCAGTCCCGCCCCGCTCTTCCTATTGGTCCGGAGCTCCCGTCAATCACCCGGGCAGTGTGAGCTGAGCATGCGCGGACCTTGGCAGCAGCCGCTGACACATCAGGTGAGAGAGCTCAGGGAGCGGGTTAATAAACCCCGGGGGGACGCGGGCTGCACACACCCCGAGTGCGGCCCCAGGCCCCATTATTAAAACACTCAACATTATCCGCTTCACAAACACCCGGGGGAGGACAGACGGAGGCAGAGGCAGAGGCTGAGGCTGAGGCTGCGAGATTCTCATCTTAACTCGGTGCTGTGTGAACAGGTGAGCGCCACACCCCGGCTGCTTGCGGGGAATGCCGGTGCGGAGGGCCCGGTGCAGAAGGCCCAAGGTAGAAGACCCGGAGGAGAGTGGCCTGAGCGGGAGGCCCAGCACGGAGAACCCCAGGCAGGGGGCCCAGGGCGGTGCGGCTGGTCGGCAGAGGTGGAGTCGGGAGATGTGGTTGGTGAGCATTGCTGCACTGGTTCTAAAAGTTGCAGAATGGTTTCGGGCCTGAATGAGTTCCAGCGGCCCAGCATCTGCCCTGCCTGGCGGCAGCTGTGAGGCTTTTTCTTGGACATGGGACCGGTTTATGCGTCTCCATATTGGTGAAGGAAGGACAAACTGTTTCCATCTGTAATGGGGCGCGTGAGCGGTTACAAGATGGAAAATGTGAATGGTTAAAAGACGGAAAATAAAAGGAGAGTAAAAGACAGAGCAAAGTAATATCAGTAAGGAATGATGAGTATTCTTTGATGGTTGGGTCCTGTGAGCGATAACAGCAAGCAGAAGAAGATTTGAGTGTTCGGTCTTTTTACGGGATTTCAGGAAGTGGATGGCTTCTTTTTCTGTGGAAGGGCTGAAGACTGTGGACAAGGACTATGATTTTACATGGTTCGACAACATCAAATGATATTCGTTAATGAATTGCCAAAAGGACTGGTGTAGAACTGGTATTTAATTGTTTTGTTGGGAAGGTTTCAGGTTTTCTGTTTGAAAGCAGTTTACTTGAAGCTCAATTGATTTTCTGATAAGGACTGTGGGAATTTGCACATGGTGATGTATTGGTGGTTATGTAGGAATTTACTTTGAGGTTATTGTCTAGTGTTGGGTGTGGCTGAAAAGATAAAGTAAATTAACATTGGTAAATTATTGAACGAACGGACGGTCGAGTGAACGAACGGACGAACGATTCGAACGAACGCATTCATGCATATTGGAACTTACACTCGATCGAAGGAATGATCACTTGTGCAGTGATAGGACGAACGATTCGAGCGAACGCACGCAGGCGCGCACTTAGACTATGCTACGCACGCACGCATTCAGACATATCGCAAGCATGCACATTGGAACTTACACTCGATCGAACGAATGATCGCGTGGTGAATGATCAGACGAACGATTCGAGCGAACGCACGCAGGCGCGCACTTAGACAACTGATACGCACGCACGCATTCAGACATACATAATGGAACTTACGTTCGATCGAACGAACGTACGAACGCTTGAATGAACGAACGAATAATTGAATGAATGATCGAATAAACAATGCCAGTAGGACTGGCATAAAACAGGTTTTCTTGGTTTATTGGAATAAATGTTATCTGTGGCATTTGGTTGGATTATGATGGTGCTATGTGGTTGTACACTGGTGTTGAAATGGTTTGTTTTATGTGGAGCTAACTTTGAGATTTATTATAAATCTAAAAAGTTGTGTGGTATTGCTTAAGGGTATTTGTACTGTAAACATTATCGATTATTTGTAAAAGTAATCATTGCATTTATATTAACTATAAGGCTGTTTTTAAGGCTTTATGTTTTACTGTGATGGATGAATGTAATGGA
Organism: Squalus acanthias; assembly: GCA_030390025.1. Classification (NCBI taxonomy): domain Eukaryota; kingdom Metazoa; phylum Chordata; class Chondrichthyes; order Squaliformes; family Squalidae; genus Squalus; species Squalus acanthias. The sequence continues at coordinate 243,230 of JASTWF010000246.1, forward strand.
TTTACTATGTAATTGATGAATTGTATAAGTATTATTGATTTGAATTAAAAGATTCACCCCGAGTGCGGCCCCAGGCCCCATTATTAAAACACTCCACATTATCCGCTTCACAAACACCCGGGGTGGGCCTCAGGCCCCGAACAAGAGCCTCCGGGCCAGGTGTTTGCCCCGAGCGGGGCGGCAGCTGAGGGGCTTTCTCCCGGTGACAGGCCCAGGTTAACGGCCGCCATCTTGAGAGGCTCAGGGGGCAGCAGGGCGCATGCGCGGCCCCCTTGGCCAGGAACCAGGAGGAGAGAATCTTGGCAATTTCAATCCTGGACTCACAGTCATGGCTTTTGGAAACTCCTTTTACAGGCTGTGAGAAGGGCAGCATTTACACACCGCAAACTCACACCAACAACAACTTACCTTTATATAGCACCTTTAAAATGTCACAGTAGTGCAGTCAGACAATAATCGACACACATACTTTGTTTGTGGTCCAGTGCACTGACACAAAGTTCCTCCACTACTGTAACAATGCTATTGCGGTTGTTGTGAAGGCTGCGCTCACTCTGCTCGGACACCTGGTCTCCAAAGGAGGCAAAACAGGTCTAATGTTGCCGAGCGCAGCTCGCTATGTCTTTTCAGTGGCTGAAGGGTCTTTAACCCTGTCAGGGGCGCCCCTGCCACAGGACTCAATACCCACCCCCTCCACCACTGGTGCACTGGGACTGCAGTATGTACGGTCTACAAGATGACCACGGTCAGGCCGTGTGGAGTCAAAGGTCAGGCAGCAGAATGGATGGAAAGATCGCAACAAACTTCCCTTAACTCCAACCCTCTGATTTCTGTTTTGTAGCCATCTGTCCATCCATTCTGCTGCCTGGCCCTTCACTACACGGCCTGACCTTGGTCATCTTGTCGATCTTACATACTGTTTATGGATAGCAAGCTGGTTAGAAAACAGAGAGTAGGTGTTAAGAGTAGCTACTCAAACTGGGAAAAGGTGGGAAGTGGTGTTCCACAGGGATTGGTGCTGGGATCACTGCTGTTCATAAACGATTTCAACTTGTGAATCAGAAAAACAATTTCAAAGTTTGTCGATAACACTAAATTGGGAGGTAGAGTTAATACTGAGGAAGACAAAATGCAAGAAGACATTAATAAATTTCAGAATGTGCGTGTAATTGGCAAATGAATTTCACTGTAGATCAGTGTGAGGTGGTGTGTTTTGGTGGGAAGAATAAGGAGGCCACTCACTACTTGGACAACAATGGGGTGAAATTGGGTTGCTTTGTGCTTCCCGCGATATTCAGCGGGAGGTTAGCGGCGGCGGTAGCTGGTAGCGCCCCGCGGCACTGCACCGCCGGCAATGACATCATCGCCATGCGCAGCACCCTGGCTGCAACCTTGGGTTGTGACCCCTGACCTATCGGCGGACGATATGTCCGACAGGGTCAGGGGTCGTTCCTGCAGCCGCGGCGACGCCACTTAAAGGGCAGTTGTCGGGCGGCAACTTTTTATTTTGGCCGACTGCCAGCACCTGCCCCCTTCCCCTTTCTTCTTCGGGGTGTCGGCCGCGATCGCTCAGCCCGGCGCTCCTCTTGATCCGACACCCCGCTCCCCGGTGGTCCAGCAGGGCCCCGGTGTGAGCAGCGCTAGGCCCCTCCCCTTTAATCAGGGAGAGAGGTCTGCTATGACACGGTGCTATGTGCCGACGGGCTTGGCGCTGTTGCACGAAGCGCCGCGAAATTCACTGGTAGCGCCCCAAGAGGGAGGGGAGCGCTTCCAGTAGCACCCCGCCTCCTGCTTGGGGCGCTACCACTGAATTTAATGCGCAGGGGCGCTAACATTTTTGGGGCGCTAAAATTAGTCCCGGCGACGTTAGCGACCCAAAGGGGGCGCCACCGAATTTTTCCCCCTAAGAGTCTAAATGGGCTGGAGGAGCAGAGGGATCCAGGGATACAGATACACAAATCACTAAAAGTAGCGACACAGGTTAATAAGGCCATTAAAAAAAAGCACTGAGGTACATTCCTAAAGGAGCCTTCTGTTCCGTGCCCAGGAGCTCTGAACCATGGCAGAGAGCGGCTGGGACACGTTTCTCACAGGCCTCGAGATTATCCCGCACGGGGACTTTGCTGTCAGTGAAGAGAGACGAGAAAGACCAAAGTGCCGTTTGCCCCTCTCAGTGTGGCCCTGAAGGACTGTGTCCAGGCTGAAGTTCTGTTCCCGCCGTACGATCCTCCCCCAGATTGTCCTTTCTGAGCTCCAGCCAGGTGATGCTAAACACTCAGGTGGGAAAGAAGAAAATCTACAACAATGTGTTTAAAACAAAGCTGGTTTATTTGACATCTATCCAAAATATTAAACTCCAGCCCAGTTACAGGAGTTAATAACATCAGCAGAAACAAGCTCCAACTGTCAGAATGAACATGGTTCAGTCCTGGATATGATTAACAGCAGCAATAACAGCAGAATCCAACCCCTGCAGTCACTTGTGAACTCGCTGGTGTCTCAGCAGGGTGGGATGAACGAGTGAAACCCTTCCCACACACGGAGCAGGTGAACGGCCTCTCCCCAGTGTGAACTCGCTGGTGTCTCAGCAGGGTGGATGAACGAGTGAATCCCTTCCCACACACGGAGCAGGTGAACGGTCTCTCCCCAGTGTGAACACGTTGATGGAATGTCAATTCCCCGGAACTTTTATAGCACTTCCCACAGTCCAAGCATTTAAAAGGTCATCAGTGTGTGTGCGCTGATGATTCAGCAGGTGGGATGACTGAGTGAATCCCTTCCCACACTCAGAGCAGGTGAACGGCCTCTCCCCAGTGTGAACTCGCTGGTGTCTCAGCAGATGCGTTTTGCTTTTAAATCTCTTCTCACAGTCAGAACATTTAAAAGGTCTCTTATCAGTGTGAACAAGTTGGTGTTCAAGCAGGTGGGATGAACGACTGAATCCGATCCCACACTCAGAGCAGGTGAACGGCCTCTCCCCAGTGTGAGTGCGCTGGTGTGTCAGAAGGTGGGATGACTGAGTGAATCTCTTCTCACACACGGAGCAGGTGAATGGCCTCTCCGCAGTATGAGTACGCTGGTGTTCAGTGAGGTCAGATGATCGCCTGAACCCAGTCCCACAGTGAGAGCACCTGAACGGTCTCTCGTCAGTGTGAACTCGCCGGTGTTTCAGCAGGGTGGATGACTGAGTGAATCCCTTCCCACACACGGGGCAGGTGAATGGCCTCTCCCCAGTGTGAGTGCGCTGGTGTGTCAGAAGGTTGGGTGACTGAGTGAATCGCTTCCTACACACTGAACAGGTGAACGGCCTCTCCCCAGTGTGAGTGCGCTGGTGGACAGTGAGGTCAGATGATCGCCTGAACCCAGTCCCGCAGTGACAGCACCTGAACGGTCTCTCGTCAGTGTGAATAAGTTGATGGCATGTCAGTTCCCTGGAACTTTTAAAGCAGTTCCCACAGTTCAAGCAGTTAAAAGGTCTCTCATCAGTATGAACTCGCTGGTGATTCAGTAGGGAGGATGACTCAGTGAATCCTTTCCCACACACAGGGCAGGTGAACAGCCTCTCCCCGGTGTGAAGTCGCTGGTGAGTCAGCAGGTTGGATGACTGAGTGAATCCCTTCCCACACATGGAGCAGGTGAACGGCCTCTCCCCAGTGTGAGTGTTCTGGTGTGTCAGCAGGTCGGATGAACGAGTGAATCCCTTCCCACACTCAGAGCAGGTGAACGGCCTCTCCCCGGTGTGACTGCGCTTGTGTCTCGATAGGCCAGATGATTGGCTGAATCCTCGTCCACACACAGAACATGTGTACGGTTTCTCCCTGCTGTGAACAGTGCTTTTTGCTTCCATGTTCAGAGGCCGGTGATATTCAGATCCGATGAGTCGAGTGACTGTCAGATCTTGACGTGATGTTTGGTTTGAGCTTACCGACTGCAAATCCTCCCCTTCTAATACCCTGTAAAATTAATTTAAAACAGGGAGCGTGAGAGAGAACCCACAAGAAAACAAAGGCAGGTTGTGAAATTGAGCTCAGTGAATCTGGTCATTTGTGGGGCCGGCACTAGAAAAAAGTCACCATGAAAGCTGCCGGATTGTCATAAAAACCCAACTGGTTCACTGATGTCCTTCAGAGCAGGGAACCCGCCACCTGGTCTGGGCCTACACAAGACTCTGGCCTCTATGGGAGGAGAGAGAGAGAGAGAGAGGTGGGAGTGGGAGGGGAGGAGAGGGGGGCGAAGGAAAGGAACTTTATACATCTGCAACTCGACCAGAACTTTGACGGAACTCCAAAACCCGCTACCTCCACCACTTAGAAGGACAAGGGCAGCTATTGCATGGGAGCATCATCACCTCCAAGTTTCCCTCCAAGTCACACACCATCCTGACTTAGACATATTCATCGTTGCTGGGTCAAAATCCTGGAATTCCTTACCGAACAACATTGTGGGAGCACCTTCACCACACGGACTGCAGCAGTTCAAGAAGGTGACTCACCACCCCCTTCTCAACGGGTAACTGGGGATTGGCAATATTTGCTGCTCTTGCGAGTGACGCCCACATCCCAAGAATGAATTAAAACAAATCTGTATATGTAAACTGAATTCACAGCCTCTACGGAAATACTTGTTCCTGAAACAATACTCTTTTACATTGCGGGGACAGTGTCTGCTTAGCAACCTAATCTCCCCCAGAATCCACCTGCCTTGACAGTCTCACATTGGAAATTGTTGGGTCCTCCTGGGCTCAGAAGTACTGGGGGTTAAACCCAGCAGCTTCTCCTCCATCTCCACTCCAGCTCAAAATGAGGCAACAAAAAGACCTACACAGGCGGCCAGGGACCGACCTTCCGTCAGCCTGCAATAAAACTCTTCCCCACAGCCGCTGACTAATGGCGGCCGCAGCACCCACAATTCCCCGCGCCCCAGAAACCGCTCTATCCAAGGCGCTGATTTCCCCGCTGAGAGTGAGCATGCTCCCCGGGTCCGCGGGCCATTCTGGGAGCCTGGCTCCTGTCCTTTGTCCCGAGTCGGACTCGGTGGAACCGGCTGAAGAAACCGGGAAGCGGCGGCTCGGATGGGGGAGGCGCTGCACCCTGGGTTTCCTGGTGCCAGGGCCCTGGCCGCACGTCCGCCGGGCCCGGCCTCTCTGATTCTGATTGAGTTTTTTGATGAGGTAACAGAGAGGGTTGATGAGGGCAATGCGGTTAACGTGGTGTACATGGATTTCCAAAAGGCGTTCGACAAGTGCCACATAATAGGCTTGCCAGCAAAGTTGAAGATCATGGAATAAAAGGGACAGTGGCAGCATGGATATAGAAACATAGAAACATAGAATCTAGGAGCAGGAGTAGGCCATTCGGCCCGTCGAGCCTGCTCCGCCATTCAATACGATCATGGCTGATCATCCAAATCCAGTACCCTGTCCCTGCTTTAATCCCCACAGTACACATATCCCACCCTACCCCCGTAACCCCACGTATTTAATTCCCCCCTAACATATCCCATGCTATCCCCATAACCCCACATATTTAATCCCCCCTAACACTAAGGGTCAATTTATCATAGCCAAATCAACCTAACCCACACATTTTTGGACTGTGGGAGGAAACCGGAGCACCCGGAGGAAACCCACGCAGACACGGGGAGAATGTGCAAACTCCACACAGACAGTCACCCGAGGTCAGATTCGAACCCGGGTCTCTGGCTATGAAACTGGCTAAGTGACAAAAAACAGAGAATAGTGGTGAACGGTTGTTTTTCGGACTGGAGGAAGGTATACAGTGGTGTGCCCCAGGGGTCGGTACTAGGATCACTGCTTTACTTGACATATATTAATGACTTAGACTTAAGTGTACAGGGTACAGTTTCAAAATTTGCAGATGACACAAAACTTGGAAGTATAGTGAACAGTGAGGAAGATACTGATAGACTTCAAGAGGACATAGACAGGCTGGTGGAATGGGTGGACACGTGGCAGATGAAATTTAATGCAGAAAAGTGCGAAGTAATACATTTTGGTAGGAAGAACGAGGAGAGGCAATATAAACTAAAGGGTACAATTCTAAAGTGGGTGCATGAACAGAGAGACCTGGGGGTATGTATGCACAAATCATTGAAGATGGCAGGGCAGGTTGAGAAAGCGGTTAAAAAAGCATATGGGATCCTGGGCTTTATAAATAGAGGCATAGAGTCCAAAAGCAAGGAAGTTATGATGAACCTTTATAAAACACTAGTTCGGTCTCAACTGGAGTATTGTGTCCAATTCTGGGCACCGCACTTTATGAAGGATGTGAAGGCCTTAGAGATGGTGCAGAAAAAATTTACAAGAATGGTTCCAGGGATCAGGGACTTCAGTTATGTGGATAGACTGGAGAAGCTGGGGTTGTTCTCCTTAGAGCAGAGAAGGTTGAGAGGATATTTGATAGAGGTGTTCAAAATCATGAGGGTTCTGGACAGAGTAGATAGAGAGAAACTGTTCCCATTGGCGGAAGGGTCGAGAATTAGAGGATTTAAGGTGATTGGCAGAAGAACCAAAGGCGACATGAGGAAAAAAAATTTTTGCAGCGAGTGGTTAGGATCTGGAATGCACTGCCTGAAAGGGTGGTGGAGGCAGATTCAATCACGGCTTTCAAAAGGGAATTGGATAAGTACCTGAAGTAACGAAATTTGCAGGGCTGTGGGGAAAGGGCGGGGAGTGGGACTAGCTGAAGTGATCTTGCAGAGAGCCGGCACGGGCTCGACGGGCTGAATGGCCTCCTTCTCTGCTGTAACCATTCTATGATTCTATAAAATATTAGAAAGTTTGTGCCACAGAAGCACGGGGTTTATCTGCTTTTATTCATGAATTTAAAAAGTCTGTATTAAAACCTGAGCCAGTGTGTTGTGAGACAAAGAGCCTTGTGTCCAATAAGGGGAATAAAGGCCCACAGCCTCCCCTGGCCCCGGGCCCTGAACAAGGGACTGGAGAAACTCGCTGCCCCGCGGATCAGACAATCAGCCGGCGCTAGTCCCGCCCCTCGGGCTCCCCGATTGGTTGGAGGACCCGCCGCCGGCTCTGTCCTCCAGCCCCGCCCCGCTCGCTCCCTATTGGTCCAGAGCTCCCGTCAATCAGGCGGCGGGCCCGGGTCACGTGTCGCCGAGGAGATCACGTGCTCCGTCCAACTGACTCCGCTCGGTCCGGGGCCTCGCGGACTCTGAGGTTTTTCTATTTCTCTTTATTCTCTCCCGATCCACCCCTCCCCCCCCACCCCGCGCGATTCACCACCCAATCGGAGCGGAGAAAACTCACTTTGCGTCACCGATCGCGACTCGAAAACCGACACCAAGGCCTTTCCCCGGAATGCCCCGCGCCGACTCCGTCTGCCAGGATCCTACCGCGCAGTCGCAGCTCCGAGTGGGGGAGGGGGCTTGGTCTCCTCTGGGCATGCGCGGTTGTTACCCTTGATGATCGGGAGGGGTCGCTGTGCCGGAATCGGCACAAACCGCCGTCCCACGTGCGCATGTGCGGACTCTCAACCATCAGCCAGAAGAGGTCGCTGGTGAGACCAGTGAAGAAAGAAAGACTTGCATTTATAGAGCGCCTTTCACCACCACCGGACGTCCCAAAGCACTTTACAGCCAATGAAGTACTTTTTGAAGTGTAGTCATTGTTGTAATGTGGGAAACGCAGCAGTCGATTAACGCACAGCAAGCTCCCACAAACAGCAATGTGATAATGAGCAGATAATCTATCATTTTGTTATGTTAATTGAGGGATGAACATTGGCCAGGACACCGGGGAGAATTCCCCTGCTCTTTCCCACATTACAGCAATGACTACACCTCAAAAGTACTTCATTGGCTGTAAAGCACTTTGGGACGTCTGGTGGTCATGAAAGCAGTTCTGAGGAAGGGTCATCGACCTGAAACGTTAACTCTGTTTCTCTCTCCACAGATGCTGCCTGACCTGCTGAGTATTTCCAGCATTTTCTGTTTTTATTAAAGAAACGAGGGAGTGATTGCTGACAGGAAGAATGTTGGGTCGTCCTGCGCATGCGCACCTCCCTGGCGGCTGAGGCGAAACACCGACTCACCCCCACCTGAGCCGCGCACATGTACCAGATGTTGCGGCTCCGCATGCGCACCCGATGTTCCAACCGCGGGGTTTTGTGCGCTGAGCATGCGCGTTGTGGACCGATCGGGACGGGCGATTGTGGAGCAGGAGGGAGAGCGCGGGGGCCATGAGCACATGGGCGGGACTCAGAGTCAACAGAGCGCTTTCTGGAGCGCCGGGCCTTGTGGGTATTGCAGCCGCCATTACTGCTGATCCTTTCAACCAACCTGTGCAGCAGCTGGAGCCTGAAAATCAGCTTCACTGCCCCTAGGCTGGGAAAGGGGAAAATTAAACAACAGTTTGCCTCTGATCCTTTTCTGAACTTGATTTACAGGGTTATAGAAGTGGAGCAGTTACAGACGGGAAGCTCAGACCTAACATCGTCAAGATCTGACAGAGTCGCTCGATTCATCAGGACCTGAATATCATCGGCCTTTGCACATGGAAGGAGAAAGCAGCGATCACAGCGATGACAAACCGCACACGTGTTCGGTGTGTGGACGCGGATTTAGCCGATCGCCTGCCCTGGCGAGACACGTGCACCGTCACACCGGGGAGAAACCGAGTAAAGGTGGGGACAGTGGGAAGGGATTCAGTTCCCTGTCTGCAATAGAAGTTCAACGGCGCAGTCACACCAGGGACAGTCCGTTCACCTGCTCCGTGTGTGGAAAGGGATTTGTTTATCCATCCCACCTGGAAACACACCAGCGAGTTCACACTGACGAGAGACCATTTCAGTGTTCTGACTGTGGGAAGAGCTTTAAAAGCCCCGGGGAGCTGAAGAGACACCAACACCTACACACTGGGGAGTGGCCGTTCACCTGCTTCGAGTGTGGGAAAGGATTCGCTTTGTCCTCCAACCTGCTGAGACACCAGCTTGTTCACACTGATGAGAGACCCTTTAAATGTTCTGACTGTGGAAAGATCTTTAAAAGCTCCGGGGAGCTGAAGAGACACCAACACCTACACACTGGGGGAGTGGCCGTTCACCTGCTCCGTGTGTGGGAAGGGATTCGCTTCGTCCTCCAACCTGCTGGCACATCAGCGAGTTCACACTGGAGAGTGGACGTTCACCTGCTCCGTGTGTGGGAAGGGATTCATTGAGTCATCCACCCTCCTGTCACACCAGCTTGTTCACACTGACGAGAGACCCTTTAAATGTTCTGACTGTGGGAAGAGATTTAAAAGCTCCAGGGAGCTGAAGAGACACCAGCAAGTTCACACTGGAGAGAGGCCGTTCACCTGCTTCGAGTGTGGTAAAAGATTCGCTCGGTCCTCCAACCTGCTGAGACACCAGCGAGTTCACACTGACGAGAGACCCTTTAAATGTTCTGACTGTGGGAAGAGATTTAAAAACTCCGGAGAGCTGAAGAGACATTGGCTCCTTCACACTGGGGAGAGGCCGTTCACCTGCTTCAAGTGTGGGAAAGGATTCGCTCGGTCCTCCACCCTGCTGAGACACCAGCGAGTTCACACTGACAAGAGACCCTTTAAATGTTCTGACTGTGGGAAGAGCTTTAAAAGCTCGAAGAGCCTTAAGAGACACCAGCATCTTCACACTGATCATAGAATCTAACAGCACAGAAGGAGGTGATTCGGCCCATCGTGTCTGTGCCGGCTCTTTGAAAGAACTGTCCAATTTAGTCCCAAACCCCAGCTTTATCCCCAGAACTCTGCAAACTAGTCCTCTTCAAGTACACGTCCAATCACCGTTTGAAAGTTCCTGTGGAACCTGATTCCAGCAACCTTTCAGATGGTGCGTTCCAGATCTTAACAACCCTCTGTGTGAAAACAATTCTCCTCATTCACCTCTAGTTCTTTCAGCAACTATTTTAAATCTGTGACCTTTGGTTACCGACCCACTTGCCAGAGTGAACAGTTTCTCCCTACTTGCTCGATCAAAAGCCCTCATCATTTTGAACATCTCTATTAGGTCTCCTCTTAACCTTCTCTGCTCTAAGGGGAACAATCCCAACTTCTCCAATCTCTCCACATAACTGAAGTCCCTCATCCCTGGTACCATCCTGGTCAACCTCCTCTGTACCCTCTCCAAGGCCTTGACATCCTTCCTAAAGTGTGGTGCCCGGAACTGTACACAAGACTCCAGCTGAGGCCAAAACCCTGCAGCAACACAAAACTCTGGTTAGACCACACCTGGAGTACTGTGAGCAGTTCTGGGCACCACACCTTAGGAAGGATATATTGGCCTTGGAGGGAGTGCAGCGCAGGTTTACCAGAATGATACCCGGACTTCAAGGGTTAAGTTACGGGGAGAGATTACACAAATTAGGGTTGTATTCCCCAGAATTTAGAAGGTTAAGGTGTGATCTGATTGAAGTTTTCAGGATATTAAGGGGAACAGATAGGGTAGATAGAGAGAAACTATTTCCGCTGGTTGGGGATTCTAGGACTCGGGGGCATAGTCTAAAAATTAGAGCCAGACCTTTCAGGAGTGAAATTAGGAAACACTTCTACACACAAAGGGTGGTAGAAGTTTGGAACTCTCTTCCGCAAACGGCAATTGGTGCGAGATCAATTGTTAATTTTAAATCTGAGATTGATAGGATTTTGTTACCCAAAGGTATTAAGGGATATGGGCCAAAGGCGGGTTTATGGAGTTAGGTCGCAGATCAGTATTCACAGCCCTCTGAGGCAGAGAATTCCAAAGATTCACAACCCTCTGAGTGAAGAAATTCCTCCTCATCTCGGTCTTAAATGGCCGACCCCTTATCCTGAGACTATGCCCCCTAGTTCTAGACACTCCAGCCAGGGGAAACAACCTCTCAGCATCTACCCTGTCAATCCCCTTCAGAATCTCGTATGTTTCAATGAGATCACCTCTCATTCTTCTAAACTCCAGAGAGTATCGGCCCATTCTACACAATCTCTCATCATAGGACAGCCCTCTCATCCCAGGAATCAATCTAGTGAACCTTCGTTGCACCGCCTCCAAGGCAAGTATATCCTTCCTAGATAAGGAGACCAAAACTGTGCACAATACTCCAGTGTGGTCTCACCAAGGCCCTGTACAATTGTAGTAAGACTTCCTTACTCTTATACTCCAACCCCCTTGCAATAAAGGCCAACATGCCATTTGCCTTCCTTATTGCTTGCTGTACCTGCATGCTAGCTTTCTGTGTTTCTTGCACAAGGACACCCAAATCTCTCTGAACACCAACATTTGAAAGTTTCTCACCATTTAAAAAATATTCTGGTCTATTCTTCCTACCAAAGTGAATAACCTCACATTTCCCTACATTATACTCCATCTGCCACCTTACTGCCCACTCACTTAGTCTATCTATATCCCTTTGCAGACTCTTAGTGTTCTCCTCACAGCTTACTGTCCCACCTAGCTTTGTATCATCACCAAACTTGGATACATTACACTCGGTCCCTTCATCTAGGTTATTAATATAGATTGTAAATAGCTGAGGCCCCAACACTGATCCTTGCGGCACCCCACTAGTTACAGCCTGCCAATCTGAAAAAGATCCGTTTATCCCTACTCTCTGTTTTCTGTCAGTTAACCAATCCTCTATCCATGCTACTATATTACCCCCAACCCCATGAGCCCTAATCTTCTGTAATAACCTTTTATGTGGCACCTTATCGAATGCCTTTTGGAAATCCAAATATACTACATCAACTGGTTCCCCTTTATCTACCCTGCTAGTTACATCCTCAAAAAACTCAAACATGATTTCCCTTTCATAAAACCATGTTGACTCTGTCTAATCATGTTATGATTTTCTAAGTGCCCTGATACCATTTCCGTAACAATGGATGCCAGCATTTTCCCAATGACTGATGTCAGGCTAACTGGCCTGTCGTTCCCTGTTTTTTCACTCCCTCCTTTCTTGAATAGCGGTGTTACATTTGGGACCATCCAATTCGCTGGGACCGTTCCAAAATCTAGGGAATTTTGGAAGATCAAAACCAATGTATCCACTATCTCTTCAGTCAGCTCTTTTAGAACCATAGGATGTAGGCTGTCAGGTCCAGGGGATTTGTCAGCTTTTAGTACCATTCGTTTCTCTAGTACTCTCGTACTTATATTAATTACATTAAGTTCCTCACCCTCATTATAGCCTCGGTTCCCCACCATCTTTGGTATGCTTTTGTGTCTTCTACGTTTCTGCCATTTTCTTATTCCCCATAATAATTTCTCCTGTCTGTACCTCTAAGGGACCAACGTCAGCTATGGCTCAGTTGATAGCACACTCGCCTGTGGGTCAAAGGGTTGTGGGTTCAAGTCACGCTCCATGGGACTTGAGCACATAAAGCTAGGTTGACACTCCAGTGCAGTGCTGATGGAGTGCTGCACTGTCAGAGGTGCCGTCTTTCGGAGGAGACGTTAAACCGAGGCCCCGTCTGCCCTCTCAGGTGGATGTAAAAGATCCCATGACACTATTTCGAAGAAGAGTAGGTGAGTTCTCCCCAGTGTCCTGGCCAATATTTATCCCTCAACCAACATAGCAAAAACAGATTATCTGGTCATTATCACATTGCTGTTTGTGGGAGCTTGCTGAGCACAAATTGGCTGCCGCGTTTCCCACATTACAACAGTGACTCCACTTCAAAAAGTACTTCATTGGCTGTAAAGAGCTTTGAGACGTCCGGTGGTCATGAATGGCGCTATATAAATGCAAGGCTTTCTTCTTTCTTTACTTTTGCTACTCTCTTCCTTTTTGATGCTTTTGATTTAATTATTAAACATTTAAGAAATTATTGCAGTGACCAGGGCTGTCTCTAAAACTGCAGGCATTTGTCTTTAAATAATCTTCTTTAGTGAAGCGGCTGTCGCTCTGGCCCTTTGCCAGGCCCGCTGACTGTGCCCCTCTCCCAGATTCCAGCCCCAGCTCTGTGCAGACTGAGCTGCTCTCACCTGGGGACAGCACGTCACAATCGGCCCCAGCGCACCTGAGCTGCTCACCAGGCCCGGCCCCTTGCTGCACCGCCATTGGTTGGAGGACCCGCCCCGCTCTCCCTATTGGTCCGAGCCCCTGTCAATCACCCGGGCAGTGTGAGCTGAGCATGCGCAGACCTTGGCAGCAGCCGCTGACACATCAGGTGAGAGAGCTCAGGGAGCGGGTTAATAAACCCCGGGGGGACGCGGGCTGCACACACCCCGAGTGCGGCCCCAGGCCCCATTATTAAAACACTCAACAGTATCCGCTTCACAAACACCCGGGGTGGACCTCAGGCCCCGAACAAGAGCCTCCGGGCCGGGCGTTTGCCCCGAGCGGGGCGGCAGCTGCGGGGCTTTCTCCTGGTGACAGGCCCGGGTTAACGGCCGCCATCTTGACAGGCTCAGGGGGCAGCAGGGCGCATGCGCGGCCCCCTTGGCCAGGAACCAGGAGGAGAGAATCTGGTCAATTTCTATCCTGGACTCACAGTCATGGCTTTTGGAAACTCCTTTTACAGGCTGTGAGAAGGGCAGCATTTACACACCGCAAACTCACACCAAACATCACATCAAGATCTGACAGAGTCACTCCATTCATCAGGACCCGAATATCATCGGCCTTTGAATGTGGAAAGAGGAATGTTTGTCTGTTTAAGGTCATAAGGTTACCTGCACCATGGAGAAACTGTGGAAATGTGGAGACATTAATTTATATTGTGAATAGCTGGGGTCCAAGGACCGATCCCTGCGGTACCCCACTAGTCACTGCCTGCCACTCGGAAAAAGACCCGTTTATTGCAACTCTTTGCTTTCTGTCTGCCAACCAGTTCTCTATCCAAGTCAATAACTTGCCCCCAATCCCATGTGCCTTAACTTTACACGCTAATCTCTTATGCGGGACCTTATCAAAAGCCTTTTGGAAGTCCAAATACACCACATCCACTGGTTCTCCCTTATCTATTTTACCAGTTACATCCTCAAAACAATCCAATAGATTAGTCAAGCATGATTTACCTTTTGTAAATCCATGTTGACTTTGTCCGATCCTGTCACTGTTTTTCAAGTGCTCAGCTATTACATTTTTTATAATGGACTCTAGCATTTTCCCCACTACCGATGTCAGGCTTACCGGTCGGTAATTCCCCGTTTTCTCTCTACCATCCTTTTTGAATAGTGGGGTAACATTAGCTACCTTCCAATCCATGGGTACTGTTCCACTCACCTCACTTTAACACACTGATATACCCGACACCCCTCAATGTAACACACTGATATAACCCACACCCCTCACTGTAATATCCTGCAATACCCCACAACCCTCACTCTAACACTTTGGTATACCTCACTACACTCTGATATACCCACACCGTTCACTGAAACACTCAGATACACCCCACTCTCTTTCATACCCCAAACCTCTCACTGTAACATATTGATATACCGAACACCCCTCTCTATAACACTCTAAAAATACACCCCACACTGTAACATTCTGATTCAACTCACACCCCTCATTGTAACACTCTGATACACCCCACAGACGTCACTGCAAGACTCTGAAATACCGAACACCCCTCACTGTAACACTCTGATGATACACCCCACACCCCTCACTGTAACATTCTGATGTAACGAACACCCGTCGCTGTAAAACTCTGATGTACTCCACACCGCTCACTGTAACACTCTGATATAAACCACACCCCTCACAGTAACACTCTGATATACCCCACACTCCTAACTGTAACCCTCTCTTATATAGCCCAAACCTCTCACTGTAAAACACCGTTATACCCCACGCCGCTCACTGTAAGACTCTCTGATACACTCCACACCCCACAATGGCCCTGAAATTCGCCTCTGCACCTTGCCGCGGGGGTAACGATCGCGCGCGCACTTACCTACCGCGCCTGCCATTGTGTTTTGGGCCCACGGGAACTTCAGCTCCTGGGCCTGCTCCAACTGCCGGCGAGCAGTGCGTGCGTGTCCCAAGGACGCAGTTAGTGCGATGCGTCCCCTGGGATCACGTGGGCCTTGGAGAGCCAATGGCAGCAGACCATCTTTCATTCATTGATTTGAGAGGAAGTCCTGTCAAATCTGTGAATTGAACAGCTAAACTTTTAATAAATTAAAAAACATCACATTTATAAAATAACTATAGTTAAATAAATTAACGACTTTAAACAAAAATTTTAATTTTTGAAAAAATTAAAATACTTTTTAAAAGTGGTAAAAATAAACTTACCTTTCTTTAAAATATCTAAAAACGATAAACCTGTTAAAAAAAACTTTAAATTATACTTAATTAACCACTTACCTTGTTGAAAACGGCTCCTGCACCACCTTTTTAAAAGCATAGGTTCTTCCATACTTACCCTCCCGAAGAAGCCTGATAAAAAATCTAAGTTTGCTGCGTGGGCGCAGCCTCTACCACTCACGCGGTTCACCCAGGAACCGCCCCCTTCACCAGACCAGAAGTTCCGGTTTCCCTCGCATGCGCAGTGCATGCAGGAAACCGGCACTCGGGACGCACTGTGTACTCACCCGGGAAGGGCTGAATTTTTGGCCCATTGTAACACTCTAATATACCTCACACCCCTCACTGTAACACTCTGATGGAAACCCCGCAGAGGTGCTAAAACATGGGGGGAAGCACTATTGGCGCGAATACAGTGGCTGAAGACCACCTCGCAGAGCCGCAATGTGGATTCCACCCACTAAGGGGCACAATGGACATGATGTTCACCGCGCGTCAAGTACAAGACAAATGCAGGGAACAGCACCAACCGCTGTACATGGCCTTGTTTGAAATCACTAATGCCTTTGACACCGTCAACAGTGAGGGATTATGGAGTGTCGTCCTTAAATTCAGATGCCCTCAAAATTTTGTCATCATCCTCCGCCTGCTTTGCGATGACATGCAAGCCGCGATCCTGACCAACGGATCCACCACAGACCCAACTCACGTACGGACCGGGCTCAAGCAATGCTGTGTCATCGCACCAACGGTCTTCTCGATCCTCCTGGCTGCAATGCTCCATCTCACCCTGAGTAAGCTCCCCGCTGGAGTGGAGCTAATCTACAGAACAAAAGGGAAACTTTTCAACCTCCATCGTCTCCAGTCCAGATCCAAGGTAGTCCCATCCTCTGTCATCGTATTACAGTATGCAGACGATGCTTGCATCTATGCACACTCTGAGGTCTAACTCCAAACCATCGTCAACACCTTCACCGAAGCGGACGAGAGCATGGGCCATACATTAAACATTCGTAAGACAATGGTCCTCTACCATCCTGCCCCCGCCACACAGTACTTCTCCCCGATTATCAAAATCCATGACGAGGTCTTGGACAACGTGGACCTCTTTCCATACCTCGGGAGCCTATTGTCAACAAGGGCTGACGTCGATAATGAAGTCCAACACCGCCTTCAGTGTGCCAGTGCAGCCTTCGGTCGCCTGAGGAAGAGAGTGTTTGAAAAACAGGACCTCAAAGCCCGCAGTAAGCTCATGGTCTACAGAGCAGCAGTGATATCCGCCCTCCTGTATGCTTCAGAGACATGGACCATGTACAGCAGGCACCTCAAAGCACTGGAGAGGTGCCACCAACGCTGCCTCCGCAGGATTCTGCAAATCCATTGGCAGGATAGGCGCACCAACATCATCAGTGTTCTCGCTCAGGCCAACATTCCCAGCATCGAAGCTTTGATCACGCTCAATCAGCTCCGATGGATAGGTCACATCGTCTCCGCATGCCCGATAAGTGACTCCCAAAACAAGCGCTCTACTCGGAGCTCCGACACGGCAAGACAGTCTCAGGTGGGCAGAGGAAACGCTTCAAGGATACGCTCAAAGTCTCCATGAAAAAGTGCAACATCCCCACCGACACCTGGGAATCCCTGGCCCAAGACTGCACAATGTGGAGGAGAAGCATTCGGCTAGGCGGCGAACACCTCGAGTCTCTTCGCCGGGAGCAAGCGAAAACCAAGCGCAAGCAGTGCAAGGAGAGCACGTCAACTCAAGCAACCCACCCGCCCCTTCAACCACCGTCTGCCCCAACCTGTGACAGAGACTGTAGGTCTCGCATTGGACTCATCAGTCACATAAGAACTCATTTTTAGCGTGGAAGCAAGTCATCCTCGGTTCCGAGGGACTGCCTAAGAACATTTTGATATACCCACACACCTCACTGTAACACTCTGATATACCTCATACCCCTCACTGTAACACTCTGATGTACCTCACACCCCTCACTGTAACACTCTGATATACCTCATACCCCTCACTGTAACACACTGATATAACCCACACCCCTCACTGTAATATCCTGCAATACCCCACAACCCTCACTCTAACACTTTGGTATACCTCACTACACTCTGATATACCCACACCGTTCACTGAAACACTCAGATACACCCCACTCTCTTTCATACCCCAAACCTCTCACTGTAACATATTGATATACCGAACACCCCTCTCTATAACACTCTAAAAATACACCCCACACTGTAACATTCTGATTCAACTCACACCCCTCATTGTAACACTCTGATACACCCCACAGACGTCACTGCAAGACTCTGAAATACCGAACACCCCTCACTGTAACACTCTGATGATACACCCCACACCCCTCACTGTAACATTCTGATGTAACGAACACCCGTCGCTGTAAAACTCTGATGTACTCCACACCGCTCACTGTAACACTCTGATATAAACCACACCCCTCACAGTAACACTCTGATATACCCCACACTCCTAACTGTAACCCTCTCTTATATAGCCCAAACCTCTCACTGTAAAACACCGTTATACCCCACGCCGCTCACTGTAAGACTCTCTGATACACTCCACACCCCACAATGGCCCTGAAATTCGCCTCTGCACCTTGCCGCGGGGGTAACGATCGCGCGCGCACTTACCTACCGCGCCTGCCATTGTGTTTTGGGCCCACAGGAACTTCAGCTCCTGGGCCTGCTCCAACTGCCGGCGAGCAGTGCGTGCGTGTCCCAAGGACGCAGTTAGTGCGATGCGTCCCCTGGGATCACGTGGGCCTTGGAGAGCCAATGGCAGCAGACCATCTTTCATTCATTGATTTGAGAGGAAGTCCTGTCAAATCTGTGAATTGAAATCGGCCCCAAAAGAACAGCTAAACTTTTAATAAATTAAAAAACATCACATTTATAAAATAACTATAGTTAAATAAATTAACGACTTTAAACAAAAATTTTAATTTTTGAAAAAATTAAAATACTTTTTAAAAGTGGTAAAAATAAACTTACCTTTCTTTAAAATATCTAAAAACGATAAACCTGTTAAAAAAAATTTAAATTATACTTAATTAACCACTTACCTTGTTGAAAACGGCTCCTGCACCACCTTTTTAAAAGCATAGGTTCTTCCATACTTACCCTCCCGAAGAAGCCTGATAAAAAATCTAAGTTTGCTGCGTGGGCGCAGCCTCTACCACTCACGCGGTTCACCCAGGAACCGCCCCCTTCACCAGACCAGAAGTTCCGGTTTCCCTCGCATGCGCAGTGCATGCAGGAAACCGGCACTCGGGACGCACTGTGTACTCACCCGGGAAGGGCTGAATTTTTGGCCCATTGTAACACTCTAATATACCTCACACCCCTCACTGTAACACTCTGATGGAAACCCCGCAGAGGTGCTAAAACATGGGGGGAAGCACTATTGGCGCGAATACAGTGGCTGAAGACCACCTCGCAGAGCCGCAATGTGGATTCCACCCACTAAGGGGCACAATGGACATGATGTTCACCGCGCGTCAAGTACAAGACAAATGCAGGGAACAGCACCAACCGCTGTACATGGCCTTGTTTGAAATCACTAATGCCTTTGACACCGTCAACCGTGAGGGATTATGGAGTGTCGTCCTTAAATTCAGATGCCCTCAAAATTTTGTCATCATCCTCCGCCTGCTTTGCGATGACATGCAAGCCGCGATCCTGACCAACGGATCCACCACAGACCCAACTCACGTACGGACCGGGCTCAAGCAATGCTGTGTCATCGCACCAACGGTCTTCTCGATCCTCCTGGCTGCAATGCTCCATCTCACCCTGAGTAAGCTCCCCGCTGGAGTGGAGCTAATCTACAGAACAAAAGGGAAACTTTTCAACCTCCATCGTCTCCAGTCCAGATCCAAGGTAGTCCCATCCTCTGTCATCGTATTACAGTATGCAGACGATGCTTGCATCTATGCACACTCTGAGGTCTAACTCCAAACCATCGTCAACACCTTCACCGAAGCGGACGAGAGCATGGGCCATACATTAAACATTCGTAAGACAATGGTCCTCTACCATCCTGCCCCCGCCACACAGTACTTCTCCCCGATTATCAAAATCCATGACGAGGTCTTGGACAACGTGGACCTCTTTCCATACCTCGGGAGCCTATTGTCAACAAGGGCTGACGTCGATAATGAAGTCCAACACCGCCTTCAGTGTGCCAGTGCAGCCTTCGGTCGCCTGAGGAAGAGAGTGTTTGAAAAACAGGACCTCAAAGCCCGCAGTAAGCTCATGGTCTACAGAGCAGCAGTGATATCCGCCCTCCTGTATGCTTCAGAGACATGGACCATGTACAGCAGGCACCTCAAAGCACTGGAGAGGTGCCACCAACGCTGCCTCCGCAGGATTCTGCAAATCCATTGGCAGGATAGGCGCACCAACATCATCAGTGTTCTCGCTCAGGCCAACATTCCCAGCATCGAAGCTTTGATCACGCTCAATCAGCTCCGATGGATAGGTCACATCGTCTCCGCATGCCCGATAAGTGACTCCCAAAACAAGCGCTCTACTCGGAGCTCCGACACGGCAAGACAGTCTCAGGTGGGCAGAGGAAACGCTTCAAGGATACGCTCAAAGTCTCCATGAAAAAGTGCAACATCCCCACCGACACCTGGGAATCCCTGGCCCAAGACTGCACAATGTGGAGGAGAAGCATTCGGCTAGGCGGCGAACACCTCGAGTCTCTTCGCCGGGAGCAAGCGAAAACCAAGCGCAAGCAGTGCAAGGAGAGCACGTCAACTCAAGCAACCCACCCGCCCCTTCAACCACCGTCTGCCCCAACCTGTGACAGAGACTGTAGGTCTCGCATTGGACTCATCAGTCACATAAGAACTCATTTTTAGCGTGGAAGCAAGTCATCCTCGGTTCCGAGGGACTGCCTAAGAACATTTTGATATACCCACACACCTCACTGTAACACTCTGATATACCTCATACCCCTCACTGTAACACTCTGATGTACCTCACACCCCTCACTGTAACACTCTGATATACCCACACACCTCACTGTAACACTCTGATACAACGCACACCCCTCACTGTAACACTCTGATACAACCCACACACCTCACTGGAACACTCTGATATCCAAACACCCCTCAAGGTAACACACTGATATACCCCACACCCCTCACTGTAACACTCTGATATACCCCACACCCCTCACTGTAATTCATTGATATATCCCACACCCCTCACTGTAACTCTCTGATATACCCCACAGCATTCACTTTAACACTCTGATATAAACCTCACTTTAATCCTTTCTTACATATTCCAAACCTCTAACTGTAACAGACCGATATAACCAACCCATCTCACTTTAACACTCTAATATACCCCACACCCCCCGCTGTAACACTCTGCTGTATCCCACAGCATTCACTTTAACACTCTGATATAAATCTCACTTTAATCCTTTCTTACATATTCCAAACCTTTCACTGTAACAGACCGATATAACCCACTCACCTCACATTAACACTCTTATATACACCACAACCCGCACTGTAACACTCTGATATATCCCACACCACTCACTGTAACACGCAGTTATAGCCCACACTCCTCACTGTAACACTCTGATATATCCCACACCATTCACTGTAACACTGATATACCCCACACCACTCACTGTAACACTCTGATAAACCAAACACCCCTCACTGTAACAGTCTGATATACACCAACCCCCTCACTGTAACATTCTGATGCACCCCTCACTGCAATCCTCTCTTACATACTGATATACCCCACACCACTCACTGTAACACTCTGATAAACCCCACACTTCTCACTGTAACAGTCTGATATACACCAACCCCCTCACTTTAACAGTCGGATACACCCCTCACTGTAATCCTCTCTTACATACTGATATACCCCACACCACTCACTGTTGTCACTGCCACTTTAATCCCATGGGCTTCAGTTTTGATAATATGTGATACTTTATCAAGCACCTTTTGTAAAGATAGGGAAATTGGGAAAGTGTACGTAGTATCAGTCATACAACCATAGAATTGGTGATCCAAGTTGTGTTGACAGTTTGTTTAGCGGAGCTTGTAGCCTCACTCTGATCAAAGGCCTCGTCTGGTTTCAATCAATGAATTATAAAATCATTGATTTTAATCCTATTTTATTATTTCTATGTATTTGTTCTGAGGATGTGGGTAACACTGTCGAGGCCGGTATTACTTGCTCATCCCCAGTTACCCATGTGAAAATGGTGGGACTTCATCTTGAGCCACTGCAGTCCGTGTGGTGAAGGTGCTCCCACAATACTGTTACAGCAGGAATTTCAGGGTTTTGACCCAGTGACGACGAAGGAACGGCGATATATTTGAAGGATACGGTAGCACAGTGTTTATGTTGCTGTACCATTAAACCAGATTAATGGACAAATTATCCAGAGTTCAAGTCCCACCAGCTGGGGAATTTAAATTGAATTAATGAAACAAATCGGGAATAAAATGCTAGTATCAGTAATTGTGACCATGAAAGTACCGGATTGTCGTAAAAACCCATCTGGTTCACTAATGGTCTTTAGTGAAGGAAATCTGCCGTCCTTACCTGGTCTGACTGAAATGTGACTCCAGACCCATTGCAATGTGGTTGACTCTTAACTGGCCTGTGAAATGGCCCAGCAAGACACTTGCTTGTCTCAGGCGGCTCACAACCACCTTCTCAAGGACAATTGGGGATGGGCAATTTATGCTGGCCTGGCCAGTAATGCCCACATCACAGGAATGAATTTTAAAATGATTTATTAAGTGTCATAATGATTAAAAAGCGTCATAATGTTTCATTAATAATCATAATGATTTGCAAAGGTTATAAAGGATCTGCAAAGTGGTGTAATGATTTGAAAGCTTATAAAGGTTTATAATGATTAATAACGTCCTCGTGCTGGGCCTCATCCTCCCCGGGCTGTGCTGCTCGGGGTCCTGTTGGCCGGTACGAGCTGGGCTGCTCCACCTCGCCGCCCGCTCTCACGGTAACCGGGACTCCAGCTGCGGCCGTCTTCCAGACACTCGCCTTCCACCGCCAGGGAAATGCCCCGAGTTACAATCACCATCTTGGTGCGGGGCACCAGCACCGCCATCTTTGTGCGGATCCAAAGAGCAGCCATCTTTCTGCGGGGCGTTGGGGGGAGGGGGGGTGGCAGAAACACAATCTTTGTGACGGGCGCGGGTTCCGCTATTTTTGAGCGTGGCGTCAGAGCCGCCATCATTGTGCGTGACGCCAGAGCAGCCATCTGTGTGAAAATTCCCAGAACCGCCATTTTTGTGTGTGGCCCCAGAGCCGCCATCTTTGGGCGGGGCCCCAGCGCCGCCATCTTTGTGCGCGGCCTCCAGAGCCGCCATTTATGTGCGGGGCCAGAGAACCACCATCTTTCTGCAGCGCCCCAGATCCGCTATCTTTGGGCGGGTCGCCGAAGCCGCCATCATTTTGCGGAGCCCCAGTGTCGCCATCTTTGTGCTCTTCGTTAGGAAGGGGGCAGCGAAACCATCCTTGTGCGGGGCGCGTGTCCGCCATTTTTGTGCGTTGCGCCAGAGCCGCCATCATTCCGTGTGTACGCCAGAGCAGACATATTTGTGCAGATCCGCAGAGCCGCCATCTTTGTGTGAGTCCCCAAAGCTGCCATCTTCTTGGGGAGCCCCAGATCCGCGATTGTTGTGCGGGGCCCAGAGCCGCAATCTTTGTGCGGTGCCCCAGTGCCGCCATCTTTGTGTTGGGCGTTGTGGGTGGCAGATTCCGCCATCATTGTGCGTGGCGCCAGAGCAGCCATTTATGTGTGTGTCCTCAGAGCCGCCATCTTTGTGCGTGGCGCCAGAGCCTCCATTATTGTGCGGGGAGACAGTCCCGCCATCTTTTTGAGGGGCGCGCGTGCGGCCACATATGTGCGGGTCCCCAGAGCCGCCAACTTTGTGCAGGGCCTCAGAGCCTGCATCTTTGTGCGGGGCAAGGGTGCTGCCATTTTTGTGCGGGGCGCGGGTGCCGCCATCTTTGTGCGGGGCACCAGAGCCGCCATCTTTGTGCGGAGCGCGGGTGCAGCCATCTTTGTGCGGTTCACCAGATACGCCAACTTTGTGCGGTCCCCAGATCTGCCATATTTGTGCTGGTCCCCAAAGCTGCCATCTTTGTGCGGGGCCCAGAGCCGCCATCTTTGTGCGGGTCGCGGGTGCCGCCATTTTGTGCGGATACCAAGATCCGCCTTCTTTGTGCGGATCCCCAAAGCCGCCATCTTTGTGCGGCGCCCCAGAGCCGCCATCTTTGTTCGGGGCGCGGGTACGGCCATGTTTGTGCGGGTCCCCACATCCGCCATCTTTCTGCTTCTCCCCATTGCGGCCATTTTTGTGCAGCGGCCCAGAGCCGCATTCTTTGTGCTGCTCGAGGGTGCTGCCATCTTTGTGGGGGACGCGGGTGTTGCCATCGTTGTGGGGGCCGCGGGTGCCGCCTTCTATGTGCTGGGCGCGGTTGTTGCCATATTTGTGCTGAATCAGAGAGCCGCCATTCTTGGGAGAAGCCGCCGAGACGCCATTCTTGTGCGGGGCGCCAGAGCCGCTATCTTTGTACGGGGCGCGGCTGCCGCCATCTTAGTGCCAATCCGAATTTCCGACATCCTAGGGGTGGCGCCAGAGCCACCATCATTGTGAGTGGCGCAAGAGCAGCCATTTTTGTGTGTATCACAACAGCCGCCATTTGCATGCGGGGCCTCCAGAGACGCCATTTTTGTGCGGGAGCCAACAGAGCCGCGATCGTTTTACGCGGCCACAGCGCAGCCATATTTGTGCCGAGCCCACAGAGCCGCAATTTTTGTACGGCGCCCCAGAGCCGCTATCTTTGTGCTGTGCGTTGGGGGATGGGCAGAGACGCCATCGTGTTACGGGGCGGGGGTTCCGCCATTTTTGTGCGTGGCGCCAGAGCCGCCATCATTGTGCGTGGCGCCTTTGCCGCCATCTTTGTGTGAATCCCCAGATCCGCCATTGTTCTGCGTGTTCCCATAGCCGCCATCTTTGGGCTGGGCGAGGGTGCTGCCATCTTTGTGCTGACCCCAGGAGCCGCCATTTTTGTGCTGTGCGCCTCTGTTGCCATATTTGTACTGGGTCCCACAGCCGCCATCTTTGTGCTGGGCGCAGCTGTTGCCATATTTGTACTGGGTCCTGGAGCCGCAATCATTTTGCGGGGCGCAGTTGCCGCCATCTTTGGGCGGGTCAGCAGTGCCGCCATCTTTGTGCGAGGCGCGGGTGCTGACATCTTTATTCGGTGCCCCATAGCCGCCATTTTTATGCGGTTCCCCAGAGCTGCCAACTTTGTGCAAGGTGCAAGAGCCGCCGTCTTTCTGCGTGTTGCTGGTCCCCAGATCCGCCATCTTTGTGCGGGGCCCCAGAGCCGCCATTTTTGTGCGGGTACCAAAATCCCCCATCTATGTGCGGTGCCCCAGATCCGCCATTTTGGTCGGGGCGCCGGTACCGCCATCTTTGTCCGGGGCCCCAGAGCCGCCTTCTTTGTGCTGGGCGCTACAATATCAGGCCCAGGGATCTTTCAACTCTCAGGCTGCAAAGTCTCCGCTTATTCTCATCCTTTAATGAATTTTACAATCAGAGTAAAGGGATATTTCCCCACATTCTTCAACTGCTCTCTGAACTTAGTCTGCGTCACGGCGTAAATCCCAGTGTTTGTGCAGCAACTCAGCAGCTGCAGCATGAATCCCAGTTCCTTTACATAATCAGGAAGATATACAGAATCATACCCCAAAAACCACAACCGGCCCCATATAGAATACACCATAAACACAACCCATAAAAGGATGAAATTGCCGGAGATAACAAGCAGTAAAATGATGGATTTCCTGCGGCTCTCCATCTCTGTGTCTCTGCGACTTTCCCCACTGCTGGGACCCCGGAGTCTCCTGCGGGCTCTGCTGGACACTAAAATGTGTCTGGCGGTAACAGCATTGAGCAGCAGATTCACCACAAATGGGACACCCGGTGTGAGAATATATTGAAGGAGCTCGATTAATCCCCAGACCTGTGACTCCCGAACATCCATTGTGATCTCACAAAACCAGGGGAGGTTCATAAGCCAATACTGACCCGTAAACATAAAATACGAGGTGATGTTCTTTAAACCGCTCAGCACAGTCACTGTTCCCAGAACCACAGCCGCCGTTTTCTCGGTGCAATATTTAGTTTTCAGCTTCTGGCAACAAATGGCCACAAATCGATCAAAGGTGAAAGTGACGGTGAACCAGACAGAACAGTCTGTGGCTGCGAACAGCAGGACGGCGTGGATATTACACACGCGGAAGGACGACAGGAAACCAAACTGTTCCCTATAAACAATCGGAATGTGCCTCAATATCAGGTCGAGGATAATGACCAGCAGATCCGCCGCTGCCATGGCCACCAGGTAGCGAGTGACACATTTGGAGAGACCGCACTTGCCCCGAGACAGGATCACAATCGTCACTAAATTAACTGTGAGGAAAGGAAATAAACAGAGAAATTATACATCAGGCTAGGAGCAAAAGCAGCAGTTTGATGGAATTCGGGGTGAAATCTGCAACTCATTACCGACATTCAATGATATAATCTAACTCTATTACCTGTGGAGCTGAATAAAGGGCTAATTGTAAGAATAATCGGTAATACATTGTGGAATCAATAAATTACATGGGAATAAATGCAACATGATAGTTAACAGATGTTTGATCAAGGAGAGATTAAATGATCAATCTACCTTTAGCCCAGCAGACAAAAGCACCGCCCGAGGTACCAGGGACACAAAGGACCAGAACCTCTCAGGAAGCCTTCGTGTCCCGGGATCAGTCAGTTTTTGGAGCGGTTCAATTCACTTCTGTGCCCCTGTGTTAGTTGAGCTTGAAATCCCACTTGGATTCCTGCTCCTGGTTAGAATGTCCATTATATTTAGAACTGAAAATGGATGCAACAGCAAAATACAGAAACTGCAACCTTGGCATGCAATAATTACAGGCAATTATATGTAAAATGTACGAATGTAATATGACAATGCTAAGATAATTAACACAAGTGCACTGCAGTTGTAAAGATAACTGGGCTATCAGATATGTTTTGAAGATTGTGTTTTCTGCATTTTTGTTGAAATTACACTAATTGTAGCTCATTGAAAGGAAGTTTTGCCAAGTAATATTGCAAATAATGGACTCTGAATTAAAGTAAATAGTGATGATTGACCAGGTAATGTCCCACTAAATGCATTTATCTGCATCGAAATCAGACGACTTATCCGACAGGCAAAGTGCCACCGAATGCATTTGCAAAATATCTGAACACAAATGGAATTTATGTTTCCTTGTACTTTTTCACCTGTTGTTTCCAAATTATGCAGAAAATATTAGACGAGAAGATAACAAAGGATTTTCTTATCCTCACTACCTCAATTACAATCAGCTGGGATTGATTATCCTGAAGTGCAGCAGGAGGCAATATAGAATCACTCTGGGTCTCACTGACAGATCCACTGAACTGTGACAGACGGGCATGGGATCCAATTGCAATTCAAAACGAAGATTGGATATAACTGTATTGAAATCTGGCTGAATGAACGTTGTGTGAGAATGTAAATGATTCTTGTAATGTTACTTTAACCAACAGAAGCAGTGCCACTATTGCAGATCGGAGAGGGTGGGAAAGGAGACACTGACTGGAACTGAATGATTAGCGGATATTTCAGGCTGTGACTCTGTAAGTAACCATACCGAACATTAGGTGAAAACAAAAGCAAAATACAGCAGATACTGAAAATCTGAAATGAAAACAGAAAATGGTCGAAATACTCAGCGGGTCAGGCAGCATCTGTGTAGAGAGAGAGAGAGAGAAATAGAGTTTACGTTTCAGGTCGATGGCCCTTCGCCATTAGATGAAAATTCTCCTAAACCAATACACAGCATTCTTCTGATCTCATACAAATGTACAGTGTAGGTAGCAGACTGAAATTCGTTAAATAAAGAGTCACCTCCAATAAATTTGCTTGTTTTGAATAAAGTACATTAGAATTTTGGTAACACGATATCACATTATGAATCAATAGTTGACAGCAGCGCGGATGGGATGGGGAATGACAAAGAGAGAAATAAAGTTAGACATGCGGGGGAAAAGTCGGTTGTTTAGCGCCTCCCCTTAGCGCCTTCTGCGGGCGCTGACGGGGCTCTAGACACTTAGCGCCCGAGCGCGGCTATTTTAGCGCCGCTCGTGAAATTGACGTCCTTTTGCCCTTGCGCTAAACACTGCCGCCACGATCTCTTGTGCCTGCAGTTCGTGACATCAGTCGAGCTTGCAACGCCCCGGTAGCGCCACGGACTGGAAATTGAGTTGCGTCCCCTGCCTTAGCACCTGCCGTTAGGAACGGCAGGTAGAGTGGAACGTTTTCAAGTCAAAAAGGGGCTGGGGGAGCGCAATTTAAAGGCGGCCGCCTCCTGCCTTTTCCTGTCGGCCAAATGTTTGGTACATGCAGGTGTAGAGGGAGAGAGACGTCGGAGAGATTCGACGCTGACCGAAGGAGTTTTGGGTCCTGAGCACAAATTTGAAGGTTAATATTTATTTCACCTTCATAGTTACCATATTTAGAAACTTGTATTTGGGCTGCACTAACTTGTGGCGTCGTCGTCCAGATTCACTTTCCGAGGCAGCAGAGGCGCAGAGAGAGAGTGCCAAACATTGCCAGAGGGAGAAGGGCCAACACGACTCTGCACAGGAGACCTTACCCTCCCTGTGTATTCAGGTAGCAATTCTCCTCCTATATCCATTTGTCTGAGGAGCAGTGTTTCCAAAGGCTGGGCTTCAGCAAGCAGGTGATCACTGAGCTCTGCCACCTCCTGCAACCAGATCTGCAGCCTCAGCTCAGGACCAGGACGTCTCTGTCGGTGGCAGTGAAGGTGACAGTGGCTCTGAATTTCTAAGTCAGCGGTACCTTTCAGGCTTCTACTGGGGGCATAGTGAATATCTCCCAGTTCGCTGTTCATTGTTGCATCTGGGAGATGAAAAAGGCTTTGTAGGAGAGTACACGCCAGTACATCTCGCCCCATGACCCGAGGAAAACAGCATGAACGCGCATGTAGCTGTGCGAGGATAGTGGGCTTTCCCATGGTTCAGATCACCATTGACTGCACGCAAGTGGCATTGTGGGAAACTCATGAGAATGCAGAGGTGTTCCGGAACCACAAGGGCTTCCACTCTCTGAATATCCAGTTGGTCTGTGACCACAGGCAGCTCATACTCACCGTCAATGCGCGATATCCTGGCAGCAGTCACGATACTTTAATCCTGCGCCAGTCTGGTGTCACAGACCTCTTGCAACCACGGTCTCAACCTAGTGGATGGCTCCTCGGGGACAAGGGTTATCCACTCTGCACCTGGCTGATGACACCACTCCGTAACCCCAACAGCCTGCCGAGCTGCAATACAACATGAGCCATAGCGCCACCAGGAACCTCATAGAGCACACGATCGTTGTCTTGATACAACAGTTCCGGTGTCTCGACCAATCAGGAGGAGCCCTGCAGTATTCTCCCGAGCGAGTCTCCCTCTTCATTGTTGTGTGCTGCATGATTCATAACATTGCAATCATGAGGACACAGGGATTGGTGCACCAACCGGCGGAGGAGGAGGAGGAAGAGGAGAATCAGCAGCACCAACGTGGGAGGGAGGCGCACAATATTGCCACTGCAAGGGCCGTCAGTGAACAGCTCATAAGACACCGATTCTAAACCCTTACTGAGAAGATGGCTTCTGGGATGAAGAAGTACATCATTGAAAGCATGCCGCACTCCCTGCAATGAGTCAAATCATGAAAGATGTAGAATAACTATAAAAAAAAGCATTTATGTTAAAAACTCTGTCATTTATTCAGAACAAACAATTAGTTCATGAATTGTTGGGTTTGTTTCTAATCAAACTCGATCGCACAATATGGAGATAAACGGCAAAACAGTAAAACAAAATGACAACAACAACCTCGAACTATCCCCACAAACATTCCCCTGATTTATTTACAAATTGTACTGTTGGCCTTCGAGGGTGACCTCCATCCATTATGCAATTCCCCCCTTCCCACACTACTGCTCCTCCGTAATGTGGCCCCAGTGGCTGCAGCAAGGCTGGTGGAAGGCTGCTGAATGCTGGATGCAGAGATTGCCTTGAAGGACACCCTCGACCAGCTCTGGGCCTGGAGGCCCGGCTGCAAACTACAACAACTCTTCACGGGCGGCAGCATTCTGGGCTGGTTGTGTTGCAGGCCGTGCCAAGGGCAATGAAGAAGTGGCAGTGGTGGGAGCAGGAATGCTTTCATCCTGAGAGAGGACAGCACCTTCCTGCTCGACCGACACAATGTCACTCCCCCGGGGCAGAACCTCAGCACCCGGAGCAATCTGCTCGATCACAGCAATAAACAAGTGGTCCTAAATGGCAGGATCATAGAGATGATACCAATGATGGAGCTATGGGACTCATGTACGTGATACTGCTCCCACCTCAATTCAAGAATTTAATTCTCAGTGCTGCCTAGTCAACACTGCTCCCGCCTCAGTCCAGGAATTTCATTCCCAGGGCTGCCTAGATTAGACTGCTCCCACTTCAATCCAGGAATTGCATGCCTAGGGATGTCGAGTTTACACTGCTCCCGCCTTAGTCCAGGAATTCAGTTCCCAGGGATGCCTAGATTACACTGCTCCTGCCTGAATCCAGGAATTTCATTCCCAGTTCATGTCTCTATTGCCTGAAACTAGAACAAGAACAACATGTTTCGAAAGAGTGACCTTACCCAGACAAACATGTCATGGTATTTGAACGAGGGGAAGAATAATTAAAAGGAGGAAAGGGCTGATACCAAGGAATCAAAGGGAAATGTTTAAAATATTAACCAATAGGAATACATTTTAAAGAAACGTTGATTTCTCGCATAGTCATACTCACACTCACACAACCATAACTTTCAGTCAATTTCCCGAATCCTCCATCACCATCCCAGGCAGTGTCCTGTTCCACTGACAGCACAGATCCACCAGAGGTGGGGGCACAGTGTTATACAGTCTCGTGGGCGAAACCCTGCGTGTCCTCAACATTGCCTAAGGATATAATGAAGTCTCATGGCTTCCGGTCTGACATGGGCAAGGTAACTTCCTGCTGATTACCACCTACCGCCCTCCCTCAGCTGATGAATCGGGACATCTTCATGCTGAACACCAGTTGATGGGAGCACCGAGAGGAGAAAGGGTGCAAATTATACTCTGGGTCGGGAGGGGGAAACGTCAATATCCATCACCAAGTGTGGCTCGGAAGTACCAGCATTAACCGAGCGCTGAAGAACACAGCTGCCAGACTGGGATTGCAGCAGGTGGTGGGAGAACCAACATGAGAGAATAGCCTGCTTGACCACCTCCTCAACAACCTACCTATCGCATATACATCTGTCCATGACGATATTGTTAGGACTGACCACTGCACAATATTTGTGCAGAATATGTCTCGCCTTCACCCTGAGGCAATCCTCTATCATATCATACGAACATAAGAAATAGGAGCAGGAGTAGAGCATTTGGACACTCGAGCCTGCTCCGCCATTTAATGAGATCATGGGTGATCTGCTCTTTGGCTCAGCTCCATATCCCTCCCTGCTCCCCATAACGCTTAACTCCCTTATTGTTCAAATATCTGTCTAACTCCACCTTGAATATATTCAATGACCAAGCATCCGCAGCTCCATGGAGCAGATAATTCCACAGATTTATGACCTTTTAAAGAAGAAATTCCTCCTCATCTCAATTTTACGTGGGCGAACCCTTATTCTGAAACTATGCCACCTAGTTATAGATTCCCCCATGAGGGGAAACATATTCTCTTCATCTACCTTGGCGAGCCCCCTGACTGTTTTATATGTTTCAATAAGACCACCTCTAATTCTTCTAAACTCCAATGACTGTAGGCCCAACCTGCTCAACCTTTCTTCATAAGTCAACCCCTTCATCTCAGGAATCAATTTCGCGAACCTTCTCTGAACTGCCTCAAATGCAAATATATCCCTCCTTAAATAAGGAGACCAAAACTGTACGCAGTACTCCAGGTGTGGTCTCAGCAACACCCTGTAAAGTTGTAGCAGGACTTCCCTGCTTTTATACTCCAACCCCCTTGTAATAAAGGCCAACATTCCATTTGCCTTCCTAATTATTTGCTGTACCTGCATGCCAACGTTTTCAGTTTCACGCACAAGCACCCCCAGTACCCTCTGTACTGCAAAATTTTGTAATCTCTCTCCATTTAAATAATAATTTGCTCTTCTTTTTTTCCTACCAAAGTGGATAACCTCACACTTTCCCACATTATACTCCATCTGTCAAATGTTTGCCCACTCACTCAGCCTGTCTATATCCCTTTGCAGATTCTTTGTGTCTTCTTCACAACTTGCTTTCCCACCAACTTTGTATCTTAAGCAAATTTGGCTCTGACAGTGCAGCGATCCCTCAGAACTGCCACTCTGACAGTGATGTGCTCCCTCAGTGCTTCCCAACTGACAGTGATGCGATCCCTCAGTACTGCCACTGTGAAAGTGATGCGATCCCTCAGTACTGCCCCACTGATAGTGATGCAATCCCTCAGTACTGCCCCTATGACAGCGATGCGGTTCCTCAGTACTGATCCTCTGACAGTGATGCGCTCCCTCAGTACTGTCCCTCTGACAGTGCAGCGATCCCTCAGTTCTGCACTGCTGTGTTAGACTAGATTTATGTACTCAAGTCACTGGAGTGGAACTTGAACCCACAACCTGCTGACTCAGAGCCGAGAGTGCTACGACCTGAGCCTACTGAATCTGCTTCCACCAGACTTTCAGCGTTCATTCCAGATCATAAAAACTCACTGCGTGACCAAAGTTCTTCTCATCTGCTCCCTGATTCTTTTACCAATTATCTTATATCTGTGTCCTTTTGGTAATGACAAGGCAAGTTGTGGAAACAGTTTCTCCTTTCTTACTGTATCAAAATCCCTCATCATTTTGAACACTTCTATTCAATCTCCCCCCAACCTTCTCTGTTATAAGGAGAACAATCCCAGCTTCTATCATCTCCCCACATAACTGAAATCCTTCATCCCTGGAGTCATTACGGTAAATTCTCAACACACAAGTGGCAGACGATGATCAGCTCCAACAAGAGGGAGTCTAACCTCCTCCACCTGACAGTCAACGGCATTTCCTCTGACAGTGCAGCGATCCCTCAGTGCTGACCCTCTGACAGTGCAGTGATCCCTCAGTACTGTCCGTCTGACAGTGCAGCGATCCCTCAGTGCTGACCCTCTGACAGTGCAGCGATCCCTCAGTACTGACCCTCTGACAGTGCAGCGTACCCTCAGTAATGCACTGCAGTGTTAGCCTAGATTTTTGTGCTTAAGTCGGTGGAGCGGGACTTGAACCCACAACCTGCTGACTCAGAGCCGAGAGTGCTACGACCTGAGCCTACTGAATCTGCTTCCACCAGATTTGAGTTCATTCCAGAACATAAAAACTCACTGCGTTACCAAAGTTCTTCTCATCTGCTCCATGTTTCTTTTACCAATTATTTTATATCTGTGCCCTTTTGATAATGACAAGATTAGAATCTTTGAACGAACATTAATGGACTAATAATCTGTAAGGACAGATATGAGGGCCGAGAATTTCCGATCGGAATTTCCGATCTGATACCGCCCATTTTGCACGAGCGCACGAGAGGATTTTCTAGGCCCGATTGTTTGCAGCGTTTTATCTCTTAAAAAAGCCTGAGTGACTGTTCCTGTCTCTTTAAAAAGCCTGAGTGACTGGACTTGTCTCTTTAAGAAGCTGAGTGACTGGTCCTGTCTCTTTAAAAAGCCTGTGTGACTGGTCCTGTCTCTTTAAAAAGCCTGCGTGACCGGGCCTGTCTCTTTAAAAATCCGGTGTGAATGTTCCTGTCTCTTTAAAAAACCTGTGTGACTGGTCTTGTCTCTTTAAAAAGCCTGAGTGACTGGACCTGTCCCTTTAAAAAGCCTGTGTGACTGGTTCTGTCTCTTTAAAAACACTGTGTGACTGGTGGTGTCTCTTTATACAGCCTGAGTGTCTGGACCTGTCTCTTTAAGAAGCCTGTGTGACAAGTTGTGTCTCTTTTAATAGCCTGTGTGAATGTTTCTGTGTCATTGACTGTGGCTCCGCCCTCTTGTTTAGGTGTTCATTGCATGCTATACAATTAAGAAGAGCCAGAATGGAGTTTGTTTTTAAACAGGGGACCATGGATTTTGGATCCACAGGGGTGTTGATGATGCAGGATTACTGAGACTAGTTCTTTGACACTGAAGTGGCTTCACTGAGTTACGGAGAAACCTTTGCTGGAAAAGTAGTGTTAAGAATTGAAGATCTAGGCCGAGAAACCCGTCATTGACTGCAGTGGAGCTGAATATCAGGCGCTGCGTGTAACGGGCGACCGATCCGATACCGCCCGTTTAACCCACCGCCCGAGACGAATTTCTCGGTCCTTGTCTGCAGACATCGGCAGATATCAAATTTCACAGCGTGCTGACGAATTGGACTAAGACTTTGCCTCTCAAAGATTCGGCTTGAACCCATTCAGAGTAATTTGTTATCTTCCGAGACAGATTGCTCGAGGGGAGGGGACATATAAGAGTTCTATCTAAAATTAATTACAAGCATTTCTGTCTCATCCAAAACTCTGCTGTCCGTGTCCTAACTTGCACCAAGCCCCGTTCACCCCTCACCCCTGAGCTCGCTGACCTACTTTGGCTTCCGTTCCGGCAGTGCCTCGATTTTTAAATTCTCAGCCTCGTGCAGTATTGTGGGAGCACCTTCACCACACGGACTGCAGCGGCTCAAGATGAAGGCCCACCATTTTCTCGTGAGTAACCCGGGATGGGAAATTAATACCATCCTTGACAGTGTCACCGATATCCTGAGAACAAATGGATAGAAATAATGAAGTAGGATTACAATCAATGATTTTTTAATTCAATGATTGAAACCAGGCAAGGCCTGTGATCAGAATTATGCTCCACTACACAAATTGTCTCACAACTTGGCTCAGCAATTCTATTATTCTATGATCGCTATTGCCCATACTTTCCCAATGTCCCTATCCTTTAAAAAGATGCTTGATAAAGTACCACATAATACCTAAATTGAAGCCCATGGGATTAAAGTGGCAGTGGCAACGTGGCTCGGAAATTGGCTAAGAGACAAAAAGCAGAGAGTAGTTGTAAATGGATAGCAAAATACTGCGGATGCTGGAAATCCGAAATAACAACAGAAAACGCTGGAAAAACTCAGCAGGCCAGGCAGCATCCGTGGAGAGAGAAAGAGAGTTAACGTTTCAGGTCGATGACCTTTCATCAGAACATCTGATGAAAGGTCATCGACCTGAAACGTTAACTCTCTTTCTCTCTCCACGGATGCTGCCTGGCCTGCTGAGTTTTTCCAGCGTTTTCTGTAGTTGTAAATGGTTGTTTTTCAGACTCAGTCTACACTGGTGTTCCCCAGGGGTCGTTGTTAGGAACATTGTTCCTTTCATGTATATCAATGCCATGGACTTGGGGAAACAGCACATAATTTCAAACTCGGAAATGTTAATAAACAGTGAGAAGGAAAGTAACAGACTTCAGGAGAACATAGACAGACTGGTGAACCAGGCAGACGCATGCAGATACAATTTAACACAGAGAAGGGTGAGGAGATACATGCTGGTAGGAAGCAAGAGCAGAGGCAATATAAACTAAACGGTACGATTTTAGACCGGGTGCATGTTCAGAGAGACCTGGGGCGTACTTACACAAATCATTTAAGGTGGCAGGACAAGTTGCAATTGCTGTTAATAAAGCATATGGAGTCCTTGGCTTTACAAACAGAAACACAGAGTAACAAAATCCAGGAAGAAATGCTAACCTTTTATAAATCAATGACTAGGCCCCATCTGAAGTATTGTGTCCAATTCTGAACACTTTCTTGTGCAAGCATGACAAAGATGAGAGAAGGTGTACAGGAGATTTACCAGAATGGTACCAGGGATCTGGGACTTCAGTTCCATGGAGAGACTGGAGAAGCTGGGATTGTTGTTTTTAGAGCAGCGAAGGTTAAGAATCATAGAATTATAGAATCATAGAAATGTATGGCACAGAAGATCATCTGGCCCATCGTGTCTACACCGGGCGAAATAGAGCTATCCAGCCTAATCCCAATTACCAGCTCTTGATCCAAAGCCCTGTAGGTTACAGCACTTCAAGTGCATATCCAGGTACGTTTGAAATGTGATGAGGTTTTCTGCCTCTACCACCCTTTCAGGCAGTCAGTTCTAGACCCACACCGCCCTCTCGGTGAAAACAATTCTCCTTATCTCCACTCTAATTCTTCTACAAATTACATTAAATCTATGCCCCTGGTTATTGATTTCTCTGCTTCCTATTCAATGTATCTAGAATCCTCATAATTTTATACAACTCAATTAAATCTTCCCTCAGCTTCCTCTGTTCTAAAGGAAACAACCCCAGCCTATCCACTCTTTCCTCATAGCTAAAATTCTCCAGCCCAGACAACATCCATGGTTAAGTAAAGAAATTAAAGAAAGTATCCAACTAAAAACAAGGACATATAAGGTAGCCAAAGTTAGTGGGAGGATAGAAGATTGGGAAGTCTTCAAAAGAGAACAAAAAGTAACTAAAGGATTGATTAAGAAAGGGAAAATAGACTATGAAAATAAATTAGCAAAAAATATAAAAACAGATAGCAAGAGTTTCTGTAGTTATATAAAAAGAAAAAGGGTGGTTAAGGCAAACGTAGGTCCCTTTGAGGATGAGACCGGGAAATTAATGGTGGGAAACATGGAGATGGCAAAAATGCGGAACAAATATTTTGTTTCAGTATTTACGGTAGAGGACACTAAGAATATCCCAACACTGGACAAACAAGGGGCTCTAGTGAGGGAGGAGCTAAATACGATTAAAATCACTAAGGAATTGGTACTCAGTAAAATAATGGGACTCAAGGCGGATAAATCCCCTGGACCTGATGGCTTACATCCTAGGGTCTTGACGGAAGTGCCAGTAGGAATCGTGGATGCTTTGGTAATAATTTTCCAAAACTCCCTGAACTCAGCAAAGGTCTCGGCAGATTGGAAAACTGCTAATGTAACACCCTTATTTAAAAAGGGCTGTAGGCAGAAGGCTGGAAATTATAGACCAGTTAGCCTAACATCTGTGGTGGGTAAAATTTTGGAGTCTATTATTAAGGAGACAGTAACAGAACATTTAGATAAACATAATTTAATAGGACAAAGTCAGCATGGCTTTATGAAGGGGAAGTCATGTCTGACAAATTTGCTCGAGTTCTTTGAGGACATAACGTATAGGGTGGATAAAGGGGAACCTGTGGATGTAGTGTATTTAGACTTCCAGAAGGCATTCGACAAGGTGCCACATAAAAGATTATTACTCAAGATA
Source organism: Squalus acanthias (assembly GCA_030390025.1). NCBI lineage: Eukaryota > Metazoa > Chordata > Chondrichthyes > Squaliformes > Squalidae > Squalus > Squalus acanthias. The sequence goes on from JASTWF010000246.1 coordinate 280,033, forward strand.
AAAAATCACTGGATTGTGGGTAATATTCTGGCATGGGTGGAGGATTGGTCATCTAACAGGAAGCAGAGAGTTGGGAGAAATGGTTCATTCTCGGACTGGCAACCAGTAGCCAGTGGTGTTCCGCAGGGGTCGGTGCTGGGTCCCCAACTCTTTACAATCTATATTAACGATTTGGAGGAGGGGACCGAGTGTAACATATCAAAGTTTGCAGATGATACAAAGATGGGAGGGAAAGTAGAAATTGAGGAGGACATAAAAAACCTACAAGGGGATATAGACAGGCTGGGTGAGTGGGCAGAGATTTGGCAGATGCAATACAATATTGGAAAATGTGAGGTTATGCACTTTGGCAGGAAAAATCACAGAGCAAGTTATTATCTTAATGGCGAGAAACTGGAAAGTACTGCAGCACAAAGGGACCTGGGGGTCTTGGTGCAAGAAAATCAAAAAGTTAGTATGCAGGTGCAGCTGGTGATCAAGAAAGCCAATGGAATGTTGGCTTTTATTGCTAGGGGGATAGAATATACAAACAGGGAGGTATTGCTGCAGTTGTATAGGGTATTGGTGAGACCGCACCTGGAGTACTGCATACAGTTTTAGTGTCCATACTTAAGAAAAGACATACTTGCTCTCGAGGCAGTACAAAGAAGGTTCACTCGGTTAATTCCGGGGATGAGGGGGTGGACATACGAGGAGAGGTTGAGTAGATTGGGACTCTACTCATTGGAGTTCAGAAGAATGAAAGGCGATCTTATTGAAACATATAAGATTGTGAAGGGGCTTGATCGGGTGGACACGGTGAGGATGTTCCCAATGATGGGTGAAACTAGAACTAGGGGACATAATCTTAGAATAAGGGGCTGCTCTTTCAAAACTGAGATGAGGAGAAACTTTTTCACTCAGAGGGTAGTGGGTATGTGGAATTTGCTACCCCATGAAGCTGTGGAAGCTACTTCATTAAATAAATTTAAAACAGAAATAGACCGTTTCCTAGAAGTAAAGGGAATCAGGGGTTACGGGGAGCGGGCTCGAAATTGGACATGAGTTTGAGTTCGGATCGGTCAAGGCTCTGTGGGTGGCAGAGCGGGCCCAGGGGCCGAGTGGCCTGGTCCTGCTCCTACTTCTTGTGTTCTTTAGAGTTGAGGTTGGATCAGATCAGCCATGATCTCATTGAATGGCGGAGCAGGCTCGAGGGGTCGATTGGTCTACTCCTGCTCCTATTTCTTATGTTTTTATGTTCTTAACATCCTCGTAAATCTCCTCTGAAATGTCTCTCGTGCAATCACATATTTCCTGTAATGTGGTGACCAGAACTCTACACAGTACTCTGGCTGTGGCCTAACTACTGTTTAATACAGTTCAAGCAGAACCTCCCTGCTCTTATGTTCTATGCCTAGGCTAATAAAGCAAAGTATACCATATGCCTTCTTAACTACCCTATTTACATGTCCTCTACTTTCAGGGATCTGCAGACACGCACTCCAAAGTCCCTCTGTTCCTCTACACTTCTCAGTATCCTACCATTTATTGTGTATTCCCTTTTGTTTTTAACCCTCCCCAAATGCATCACCTCACACTTCACTGGATTGAATTCCATTGCCACATTTCTGCCCAGCTGACGAGATCATTGATATCTTCTTGCAGTTTACAGCTTTCTTATCAACCACATGGCCGATTTATGTATCATCAGCAAACTTCTTAATCATAGCCTCAACATTGAAATCTAAATCATTGATATATACCACAAACAGCAGGGGACCGAGTACTGAGCCCTGTGGAACCCAATTGCAAACAGCTTTCCATTCACAGAAACACCAGTCGACCATTAGGTTTTGCATCCTGCCACTGAGCCAATTTTGGATCCACCTTGACACTTACCCTTGGATCTCATGGGCTTTTACTTTTTGACCAACCTGTCATGTGGGACCTTGTCAAAGGCCTTGCTAATATCTATGTGGACTTCATCAAATACACTACCTTCATCGACCCTCCTCAAAAAATTCCATAAAGTTAGTCAGACACGACCTTCCCTTTACAAATCCATGCTGACTGTCTCTGATTAATCCGTGCCTTTCTAAATGCCGATTTATAATATCCCTCAGAACGTTTCTAATACTTTTTCCACCAACGAGGTTAGGCTGGCTGGCCTGTAATTGTTTGGTCTAACCCTTTCTACCTTTTTAAACAGCGATACAACGTTAGGAGTCCTCTGGCACTACACCAGTGGCCAGAGACGGTCGAAACATGATGGTCTGAGCCTCCGCTATTTCCTCCCTTAGCTCTCTTATCAGCCTTGGATACTTTTCATCCGCGCCTCGTGATTTATCTACTTTCAAAGATGCCAAACCCCTTAATATTTCCTCTCTCGCTATGTTTATCTCATCTAATATTTCACACTCCTCCTTAACTACAATGTCTGCATTGTCCCTCTCTCCTGTGAAGACAGATGCAAAGTATGTATTAAGCACCATACAAAACGTCTTCTGCCTCCACACTCTGGTTACCTTCTTTGTCTCTAAAAGACCCTACTGTTTCCTTAGTTATCCTCTTGCGATTTATGTATTTATAAAACGTCTTTGGGTTTTCCTTGATTTTGTTTGCCAATATATTTTCATGCCCTCTCTTTGCCTTCCTAATTTCCTTTTTAATTTCAACCGTTCACGTTGTATACCCTTCTAGGCTTTCTATAGTATTGAGCTCTTGGTATCTGTCAAAAGCTTCCCATTTATTCCTCATACTACTCTGTATGTTCCTTGACATCCAGGGAAATCTAGAATTGGAGGTCACATCCTATTTCTTTGTGGCAACATATTTGCTCTGAAACCTCATTATCTCCTCTTTGAATGCTTCCCACGGCTCTGACACTGATTTCGCTTGAAGTAGCTGTTTTCAGTCCACTTTTGCTAAATCTCATCTCAGCTGAATACAATTAGCCTTTCCGCAATTGAGAACTTTTACGCCTGATCTATCTTTGTCAATTTCCATAAGGGGAGATGTAATAGAGATGTTCAAAATCATGGTGGGTTTTGATAGAGTAAGTAAGTCGAAACGGTTTCCAGTTGCAGAATGGTGGGTAATTGGCAAAAGAACCGGAGGAGAGATGAGGATAATTTGTTCTACGTAGCGAGTTGTTGTGATCTGGAATGCACTGACTGAGAACGCGGTGGAAACAGATTCAATAGTAACGTTTGAAAGGGAATTGGATAATTAGTCAAAGGAGACATTTTTTACAGGGCTCTGGCTAAAGAGTAGGAATAACTTGATAGCTCTGTCAAAGAGACGGCACGGACACCATGGGCCGAATGGTCTCTGTCTGTGCTGTACCGTTCTATGATTCTATGAGCAGGAGACAGAGAGAGAGAGAAGTGGGGCAGAGAGAGAAGAGGGGCAGAGAGAGAAGAGGGGTAAAGAGAGAAGAGGGGAAGAGAGAGAAATAAAATAGAGACAGAAAGACTGGGAGAGGTGCAGAGGGAAAAAAAATTAAAAGTGGAATTGGATAAGTACTTGAAGGGGAACAATTTTCATCACTATGGGAAAGGAGAAGGGGCATGGGAATAATGGGAGGGGTGAGGTCATGGTAGGATTTGAACACAAGGAGTAGCATATTAAGATTATTGAGTTGCCAGATTTGGAGCAAATGTCGGTCTGCGACCACAGGTGTGATGGGTGAACAGGACATGATGCGGGTTAGGATAAGGGCAGCAGAATTTTGGATGAGCTCTAGTTTATGGAGGCATTGGAATAGTCGAGTCTGGATTTAACAAAGGCATGGATGAAGGTTTATGCAGCAGAAGGGCTGAGGCGGGGTGGAGACGGGCGATATTGTGGAGGCAGCACTGGTGATTCCGAGGATTACACATCTATTTTCTGGATATAACAGTGACACCAACAGCAGCAAAGAAGGGAGAGTAAATTAACAGAACAGTAATACAGTTAGCAAAGGTTTGCAGATTTATAAATTGGATACAGTGACTTATCAAGAACAACAACAGCAACAAGGAGGGGAGAGTAAATGACAAGAACAGTAATGCAGTTAAACGTGGTCCATCGGATTAACAGCTGGATAGAGAGACTTACCAGGAACACCAACAGCAGCGAGGAAGGGATAGTAAAAGTGTTGAATAATCACAAGTGCACAATAGAGCCGATTCTTCAATGACATTCCATCATAATATTCTGAAAGAATGTCAAACTCTGAGATGAAACTCCTGCCCATTGTTGTAACATTCCAATCCACTGTTCTTAGATTCTGATCCATTGTAACATTCCAATCTACTGTTCTCAGATTCCGACTCCCTCTCTGTGGAGCAGCGCGCTGATCCATGTTAGTGCCGGAGGTGAAGCTCTCACTGACAATATGGGATAACCATTTGAAAGGATTCCATTATTAATAGAAGAGGGAAACCCTGCAATGATACAATTAGGGTCCATGGAGACTGACATTAATTACAGTCACTGAACAAACAGCTTCAGTTAACCCGTGGAGACTGACATTAATTACAGTCACTAAACAAACAGCTTCAGTTAACCCCTTTCAATCCAGCACTCTTGGTACCACAGTAAAGTAGAACATTTCCCCAGTCCGGATAGAATGTATGAGGGTTGCTGGGGGAAGGAATGGTGGAAATATGCAGGCTCTGGCCAGAATATTTCAATCCTCCTTGGATATGGGAGTGGTGCCAGAGGACTGGAGGGTTGCAAATGTTACACCCTGTTCAAAAAAGGAGAGAGGGATAAACCCTGTAACTACAGGCCAGTCAGCCTAACGTCAGTGGTGGGGAAACTTCTAGAGGCCATATTTCAGGACAAACTTGTCTGTCATTTTGAAAAACATGGATTAATAAATGACAACCAGCACCAATTGTTTAAAGTCAAAGTGTGTCTGACAAACTTCATTGAGTTCTTTGATGTAGTAACGGAGAGGGTTGATGAGGGTAGTACGGTTGATGTTGTGTATACGGAATTTCAAAAGGTGCTTGAGAAAGTGCCATTTAATAGAATTGATAGGGAAACGGAAACCCATGGGATGAAAGGGGCAGTGGCTGCGTGAATACGACATTGGCTGAGGGACAACTAACAGCGAGTAGTGGTGAACAGTTGTTTTTCAGACAGAAGTGAAGTATACAGTGTTGTCCCCAGGGGTCGACATTAGGGCCAGTGCTGTTTTTGATAGACATTAATGGCCTGGACTTAAGTCTAAAGGCATAATTTGAAAGTTTGGAGATGACACGGAACTCAGAAATGTAGTAAACAGTGAGGAGAGTAGCAGACTTCAGGAGTACATAGACAGACTGGTGAAATGGGCAGACACATGGCAGATAAAATTTAACTCAGTGAAGTGTGAAGTGATACACCTTGGGAGGAAAATGAGGAGAGGCAATATAAACTAAATGGTACAATTTTAAATTGACTGCAGGTACAGAGAGAGCTGGGAGTTATGTGCACAAATCTTTGAAGGTGGCAGGACAAGTAGCTAAGATTGTTAAAAAGACATACAGGATCTTTGACTTTATGAATAGAGGCATAGAGTACAAAAGCAAGGAAGTTATGCTGAACCTTTATAATTGATCGGTTAGGCCGGAGCTGGATTATTGTCTCCAATTCTGGTCACCGCAATTTAAGAAGGATGTCAGCAGCTTGGAGAAGGCACAGAGGAGATTTACTGGAATGGTACCAGAGATTAGACATTTCATATATATGCGGTGACTCGAAAAGCTGAGATTTTTCCCCTTCGAGCAGAGAAGATTAACGGGAGATTTAATGGAGGTGTTCAAGGGTTTGGATGGAGTAAATAATGAGAAACTGTTTCCACTGGCCGATGGATTGGTAACCAGAAGACACAGATTTCAGATAATTAGCAAAAGAAAAAGAGGGAAGATGAGGAGAATTTGTTCTACGCAGCGAACTGTTATCATCTGGAATGCACTGCCTGGAAAGGTGATAGAAGCAGATTCAATAATAACTTTCAAAAGGGTACGGGATCAATACTGGAAGTGAGGGATTTTCAGGGCTACGGGAAAATTACAGGGGAGTGGGATTAATTGAATAGCTCTTTCAAAGAGCCGGCACAGGCACAATGGACCGAATGGCCTCCTTCTGTGCTCTATGATTCTGTGAGTCTGTGATAACAGAAGCCATTGAGTCCTTGTCTCATGTGTAGAATCGGCGTTCTGCTGTTTTTGAGCCAGATTCTAATCGTTACTTCTACTCTGATAAAGGAAACAGCAGAAAATCAAACACAATGGGCTGGTGAGACAAGGTGTGTGGACAATTTTATAAATAGAATTAAAATAAACTGAAATCATGACAAATTATGAGGCCAAAAGTAGTGGCCATGAATATAAGATAGTCACCAATAGGGAATTCAGGAGAAACTTCTGCACCCAGAGAGTGGTGAGAACTCACTACCACAGGGAGTAGTGGAGGCGAATAGCATAGATGCATTTCAGGGGAAGCGAGATAAACACATGAAGGAGAAAGGAATAGACGGTTACGCTGATCGAGTTAGATGAAGAGGGTGGGAGGAGGCTCACGTGGAGCATAAAGGCGGGCACGGAGCATTGGGCTGAATGGCCTGTTCCTGTACATTCGATGTAATTTGCTTAGCGGAGCATAAGGCCCCGCTCTGATCACAGGCCTCGCCAGGATTCAATCAGTGAATTAAAAATCATTGATGTTATTCCTATTTTATTATTTCTATCTATTTGTTCTCAAGATATGGGTGACGCTGTCAAGGCCGGTATTACTTGCCCATCCCTTGTTACCCATGAGAAAATTGAGGGCCTTCATCTTGAGCTAATGCAGTCCGTGTGGTGAAGGTGCTCCATCAAAACTGTTACTGAAGGAATGTCAGGCTTTTGACCGTGTGACGATGAAGGAATGGCGATATATGTCCAGCTCTGGATGGTCTGTGACTTGGAGTGGGGGTGGGGGAACTTGAAGGTGAGGGTGTTTTGTGCTACAGTCCGAGCCGAATTCTACCCCCTGCCGTGTGCCTATTGTCCCCTTGATGCCAATTGTAGGAATCAAACTGTTACCCTGGGGTGAAAAGTACTTACGGTAAAATACTAAACACAAATTAACGTTTGGCATTTTGGGGATACAGTTCCTTTACTGGGCAATTGACAATGAGTTGGGGCTGAACAAGAAGATGGGAATTTTAAATCAAGGCATAGAAACATAGAAAAATGGGTGCAGGAGTAGGCCATTCGGCCCTTCGAGCCTGCTCTTCCATTCAATATGATCATGGCTGATCTTCTATCTCAATACCATATTCCCGCTCTCTCCCCATACCCCTGGATCCATTTTGTGTCTAGAAATCTATCTATCTCCTTCTTAAATATATTCAGTGACTTGGCCTCCACAGCCTTATGTGTAAGAGAATACCACAGGTTCACCAATCTCTGAGTGAAGACATTTACATAGATACATAGAAGATAGGAGCAGGAGTAGGCCATCCGGCCCTTCGAGCCTGCTCCGCCATTTAATGTGATCATGGCTGATCCTCCAATTCAGTATCCCGTCCCCGCCTTCTCTCCGTAACCCTTAACCCCTTTTGCCTGTAGAAATATATCTAATTCCCTCTTAAATATATTTAATGAGCTGGCGTACACTGCCCTCTGTGGCAATGAGTTCCACAGGTTCACCACTCTCTGAGTGAAGAAATTTCCCCTCATTTCTGTCCTAAATGGTTTAGCCCTTATCCTTAAATTATGTCCTCTAGTTCTGTTCTCACCCGCCAAGGGAAACATTCCTTCTGCATCTAGTCTGTCTAGACCTGTCAGAATTTTATACACTTCTATGAGGTCCCCTCTCAATCTTCTAAACTCCAGTGTGTACATCCCTAAACTACATAGTCTCTCCTCATAGGTCAATCCCGCCATTCCTGGTATCAGCCTGGTGAATCGCCGCTGCACCCCCTCCATGGCAAGAACATCTTTCCTCAGATGAGGCGACCAAAACTGTACACAGTACTCGAGGTGTGGTCTCACCAGTGCCCTGTACAGCTGCAGCAAGGTATCCCTGTTCCTGTATTCCAACCCTTTTGCTATGAAGGCCAGCATACCGTTTGCCTTCTTGACCGCCTGTTGCACCTGCATGCTCGCCTTCAGTAACTGGTGTACAAGACCTCATCTCAGTCCTAAATGTCCAACCCCGTATCCTGAGACTGTGACCAATCGTTCTATTCCCCCCAGTCAGAGGAAAAATCCTCCCAACATCCAGTCTATCTTGCCCTGTTAGAGTATTATACGTTTCAATGAGATTGCCTCTCATTCCTTTAAACTCCAGTGAATGTTGGGCTAGTCGACCCAATCTCTTCTCATATGACAGTCCTGCAATCCCAGGAATCAGTCTGGTGAATTTTCGCTACACGCCCTCGATGGCAAGTATATCCTTTCTTAGGTAAGGAGACTAAAACTGCACACAGTACTCCAGGTGAGGTCTCACCAAGACCCTAGATAACTGTAGTAAGACATCCTTGCTCCTGTACTCAAATCCGCTAGCAATGAAGGCCAACATACCATTTGCCTTCCTAACTGCTTGCTGCACCTGCATATTTGCTTTCAGTGACTGGTGTACAAGGACACCCAGGTCCCTCTTCACATCAACATTTCAGAATCTATCACCATTTAAATATTACTCTGCCTTTCTGTTTTTCCTACCGAAGTGGACAACTTCACATTTATCCACGTTATACTGCATCTGCCATGTATTTGCCCACTCACAGCAATTGTCTCAATCGCCTCGAAGCCTCTTCGCATCTTCCTCACAACCCCACATATTTTTGTGTCATCAGCAAACTTGGAAATATTACATTTGGTTCCCTCATCCAAATCATTGATATATATTGTGATTAGCTGGGGCCCAAGCATTGAACCCTGCGGTACCCCACTAGTCACCCCCTGCCAACCCAAAAAATACCTATTTATTCCTACTCTGTTTCCTGTATTTTAACCAATTTCCAATCCATGATAGTATATTACACCCAATCCCATGTGCTTTAATTTTGCACACTAACCTCTTATGTGAACTTTATCAAAGCCCTTCTGAAAATCCACATCCACTGGTTCTCCCTTATCTATTCTATCAGTTACATCCTCAAAAATCCCCAGTAGGTTTGTCAAACACGATTTCCCTTTCATAAATCCATGTTGAATTTGTCTAATCCCGTTGATATTGTCTAAGTGTCCTGTTATCACATCCTTTCGAATAGACTCTAGCATTTTCCCTACTACTGATGTTAGGCGAACCGGTCTTTAGTTCCCTGCATTGCCAGACCGGAAGCCAATGTTGGTCAGCGATCACAGGCGTGATCCGGATTTAGTGCGAGTTAGGACACGGCAGCCGAGGTTTGGATGACCTCAAGGATAGACAGGCTGCAATGTGGGATTTCAGCCAGGAGGGCCGTCAAAAATTCCTGTCTGGAGGTAACCAAGGCATGGATGAGGATTCCAGCAGAAGATGAGCTCAGGCAGGGGCGGAGACTGGCGATGATATGGAGAGGGCCATAGCGGTCTTGGTGATGGAGAGGATATTGTGTCGAGAGGTCAGCTCAGGGTCAAATACGAGCTCGAGGTTGTGAACAGCCGGGTTCAGCCTCTGACGGTGGCTGAGCAGAGGGAGGGAGTTAGAGACCGGGACATGTTGAGGGAGATTACGATGGGAACTGGCCGTGACACATCCTGTGGTTCAATAGCAATGCTCAGCACTGACCCATGAAGGGACTACCTGAGGAAGCTGAACGCAGCGAGAGTCGGAACTTTCTGGGTGATCAGAAAGATGTTTTTAATAACAGGACTGATGAGCATAAACATAAAAGTTTAATGCACAGAAATGTGAGGCGAGGGGAATGGAAACCATCTGAGTTTAAAATGTTCCCCCGGCAGATACAACACAAGTTAGATACAGAGTAAAGCTCCCTCTACACTGCCTCATCAATCACTCCCAGGGCCTGTCCAGCACGTGTTAGATACAGAGTAAAGCTTCCTCTGCACTGTCCCATTAAACACTCCCAGGGTAGGTGCAGCACAGGTAAGATACAGAGTCAAGATCCCTCTACACTGTCCCAACAAATACTCCCAGGGCAGGTACAGCACGGGCTAGATACAGAGTTAAGCTTCCTCTACACTGTCCCATCAAACACTCACAAGGCATGTACAGCACAGGTAAGATACAGAGTAAAGCTCCCTCCACACTGTCCCATCAGACACTCCCAGGGCAGTACAGCACGGGTTAGATACAGATTTAGCTGTCTCCCCCTCTCCCCCACTCCACGTCACCCCAGGTCCCACTCTCCACGTCTCCCCCTCTCTCTCTTTGTCTAGCTCGCTACATGTATGTCTGTCTCTCTCTCTTTCTGACTGTCTGTCTCTCTGACTATTTGTCTCGGTTTGTCTTTCTCTCCCTCGGTTGGTCTCTTTCTCTGGCCATAATCTCTATTTATCTGTCTGCCTCTGTCTCTGTCTCCCCCTCTCGCATATTTCGTCTTGTATTCGTCTCTGCCTCTCTCACTATCCCCGTGACCCTCCATCTTGTATGTCCCTGCCTCTCGAGCTCCGCCTCCCTCTAACACTATTTCTATTTCTCTCTCTCACAGTCTCTGTCTGTCTGTCTCCCACTGCCTGCCCCCACCCCCTGCCAGCCCTCTCCCTCTGCCTGTCCCTCCCCCTGCCTGCCCCTCCCCCAGCCAGCCCTCTCTCCCTACCAGCCCTCTCTCCCTGCCTGCCCCCTACCCCTGCCTGCCACTCCCCGTCTTCCCCCTCTTCCTGCCAGCCCCCTCCCTTTGCCTGCCCCCTCCCCCTGCCTGCCCCCTCCCCCTGCCAGCCCTCTCTCCCTGCCAGCTCTCTCTCCCTGCCAGCCCCCTCGCCATGCCTGCTCCCTCCCCTGCCAGCCCCGTCCCCCTGCCATCCCCCTCCCGCTGCCTGCCCCCTCCCGCTGCCAGGCCCCGCCCACTGCCAGGCCCCGCCCACTGCCAGGCCCCTCCCGCTGCCAGCCCCCTCCCGCTGCCTGCCACTCCCGCTGCCTGCCACCTCCCGCTGCCAGGCCCCTCCCGCTGCCAGCCCCTCCCGCTGCCAGCCCCCTCCCGCTGCCAGGCCCCTCCCGCTGACTGCCCCTCCCTCTGACTGCCCCCCCCACCTGCCCCTTCCTCTGTCTCTCCTCCCCATATCACTGTCTCTGTCTCTTTCTCTGCCTCATTCTTGTTCTCTGTCAATCTCTTTCTCTGTCTGTCCCACTCTGCATCTCTCTCTATCTTCATATATATTTCTCTGCCTATCGCTCTCTCACTGCATATTTCCTCTTCTCTCGCTCCGTCTACCTCTCTCTCCCCTTCTGTCGCTCTCGCTGTTCTCTGTCTACATCTCTATCTCCCAATTTTTCTCTTTTTCTCTCTGCCTCTCACTCTCTGTCGATCACTCTTTCTTTCTCTCTATGTTTCTCACCCTCCGCCACTCTGTCTATCTTACTCTCATCTCTTACTCTCTCTCTTTCTGTTTCTGTCCATCTCTCTGTGTCTGTCCCTGTCTCTCGCTCTGAATCGCTGTCTCTCCCAATCTGTTTGATTCTCTTTGTCTCTCTTTTATTCCCCCGCTTTCGCTCTCTCCCTCATTCTGTCTCTCTCTCTCTCTCTCTCTCTCTCTCTCTGTTTCCATGTTTATCCATCCTCTTTCTCTCCTGCTTCTCTCTTTCTTATCTGTCACTATCTTTCTATCTGTATCTCGTTCTGTCTCGCTCCATCTCGGTCTATTTCTTTCTCTCTCCCCCTCTGTATCTCTCTCTCTCTGGCTCTCCCTTTCTGACTGGCAATCTTTTATTCTGTTCCTGCCCATCTCTCTGTGAAGTGGTTATTACTAGTCCTAGCCCCTTTAGAACTACCCCAGATCAGGCGTATTCCCCAGACGTTAACTTTCAACTAAAGTTTGAGGTAGCCAAATCTTAAAGACGCTTAATTGGGTCTAACGGTCCAGTCCATCACTCCCGAAAGGAAAGGAACAACCTGACGATGTTACCGTTATCTAGATAGCACTTTTAGTAAATTTCGTTAGACTGTAATGTTCATGATATTATGAGGGTTCGGAAAACTCCCCCAGAATTCTACAGCTCCTCACCAAAGAGTGTACAGAGATTGAGTCCGCGAGTTTGATGAAGAAGTATAATGAGAGAATTCTAAAAATATATAGATTTATTAAAGAACCGACATGTAACTTACAGTTGGTGATTCAATCGCAACATTGACAGTTCCAAAAAGAGAAAGCTTTACAATCTTATTATCAGAGATCCTATTCTCAAATCTTAACTTTGCTACAGTTTTACAGTTCTTAGTCTTATTCAGGATATCCACCAAAATCCAATAGAGTACCTTGTGATCCCCGAGGTATAAAGAGTTGTCGACTTACAGAGCCGCCTCTGAAGCCTGAGAATCACTTTTCCCCTTTACAGTGAATCTATCATCCCATTTGAAAGTTTAATATTTATACCCTTTTCCAGTGGTGTTCCCTTTAAGGTTTTTTGCCGATGTAAGCTAATTATCTCTAGTCATTTTTCTGCTGACTTCTGCAAATCTTAGTCACCTCAGCTGGTAGCAATACAGACTCGTGTCTCTCCTCGAGGTGTTCCAAGCTTACCATAAAAAACGGTGTAACAGCAGGTGCATTTTATTTGATGTCATTTTTACTAAGTCCTTCTGCATGTGCCTCACGGCGAAGTGTAAATTAGAACACCTTAACCAGGGTGATCTTTTGTTTGTTCTGAAAGATTCAGACTGTCAGGAACCTTTAACCTTCTGTTTCAATAAGGTTATTGATTCAGTGTCAACAACTATCTTATCTCAATAACCTGTATGCTGTTACAGCTTTAGATTGTTGAGGCTTCCAGATTTCCTAACGCAGTTTGTCATGTTTTAATAAGGCCAGAATTCTTTCAATGAATGGTGTATTTTTCTGAAGAGGTTTTATGGCTTATTCCTTCACATCTGCAATTCTCTCTATCTTTCTCTCAATGGCCCAGAAATTGATCTCGCTCTGTTCCCGCGGGGGTAAGGCTTCCCCGCGATCTCTCACTCCGCCTGTGCTTTTTCAGATCCAGCTCGCACGAACTTGATGTTCCAGACATCAGCTGGGCAGTGCTTGCGTATCCCACCGGCGTAGTGAATTCGTGCGAGCTGTGGGATCACGTGACTCAGTTAGAGCCAATGGCAGCACACCATCTTCCATTCATAAGTTTCACATACGTGCAGTGAAATCTATGAATCTTACACCCCCCAAAATAACAGCTAAACCTCAATTAAATTTTTTTTAAAAACCATCACATTAATAAAATAAGTATAGTTAAATAAATTAACCATTTTAAATAAAAAATTAAATTTTTGAAAAAATTTAAAATCTTTTAAAAAGTTATAAAAATAAACTTACCTGTCTTTAAAGTCTCTAAAAAAGATATACCTGTTAAAAAAAATTCAAAAAAAAAAATTCACTACTTACCTTGTTAAAAGTGGGTCTTACTCCTCCTTTTTCCATCTCTAAAATCTTCCGTACTTACCTGCGCGTCCAAAGCACGAAGTGCACAGCGTGCGCTCAGCCTGTAGCGCGCACGCGGTGCACCGAGGAACCGCCCCCTTTTCAAAAGACCAAGTGCCGGTTTTCAGCGCATGCAGAAAACCGGCAATTGGAGAGAGAATACGCGAGAGTACGCAGTACGTACTCTCACGTCGCGGGATGAATTTTTGGCCCATTGTCTCACTTTCTCTCAACTTTTCAATGTAATTTTGTCTCCTCATCTCTGTCTCAATCACTCGCTTTCTGCTCTTCTCTGTCTGTGTCTCCCTCGCTCTCTCCTTCTGTCTCTCAGTCTCCCTCTTTCATTTGATCTCTGTGTGCTTGTCTCTCTCTCTGCTCTTCTCCCCTTCTCTATCTCTCCCTGCCACTGTCTCTCTCAGACTCAGTTTCTCTCTGTCTCCCATTTCCCTTTCTATCTCTATCTTTATGCCTCCCTCTGTCTCTGTCTCCAGCTTGGTCTCTCTTTCTGCCTCTCTATATCAGTCTCTTCACCTTCTCTCTCGTTGTCTGTCTCTCTCGGTGTCTCCTCTTCTGTCTCTCTCTCTATATATCTGTCTCACTCTCTCTCTCTCCATCCCTCTATGTCGCTCTTTCTGGCTCTGTTTCTGTATCTCAATCTTCTTCTGCCACTCTCTCTCTTTCTCCCCTCTGTCTGTCTCTCTATCTCTGTCTAACTCAATTTGTCTAGCTCTCTCTCTCTCTCTGTGTTTCTCCCTCTATCCCTTTTTGCAGTCTTTCTGCCATTCTCAATCAGTGTGTGTCTCACTCTGTACATTTCTTTATTTACCTCTCTTACCTCTCTCCGTCACTCCATGTTTACTCCGTCTTTCTCGCTGTCCGTCTCTGTCACTGTATCTCTTTCCCTCTAACTCTCGGTCACACTGCCTTTCTCTCTCTCTCACAATCTTTCTCTCTATGCCTCCATCTATCGCTCCCCCTCTGATTCTACCTCTCTCTGTCGCTCTTTCTGTCTCTCTCTTCCTCTCTCTCGCCCTCTGTCTCTCTTCCTGCCTTTGTGTCAATGTCTCTCTGTCTCTCTCATCTTTGTCTCCCCTGCCCCATTCTCTCCTCCTTTATTTTTCTGTCTGCAGCTTTATTTCTCTCTCTCTCTCTCTCTCTCTCTATCTCTCACACACCTATCTGTCTTTCTCTGTGTCTGTCTCTGTCTCTGCAGATATCACACCCTCTGTTTCTCTCCCTTTCCACTATATCTCCGAATCTCTCGAATCTGTCGAATCTCTCGCCCTGTCTGTCTGTGTCTCTCTCTGTTTCTATCTCTCTGTATGCCCACTCCCTTTGTTTCCCTCTCTCTCTGTCTCTTTGTCTTTATCTGTATCTCTCTCTTTGCCCTATCTATCTCTCTCAGTCCCTCAATTTCTGTCTTTTACTCTCTCTTCCTTTCTGACGCTCTGTCTGTCACTCCACCTCTCTGTCTCTTCCTCTCAATGTCTCACTGTCACTCACTTGCGTTCCCTCTCCCTTTGCCTCAATCACTCTGTCTTTCTCTCTGTCTCAATCTGTCTTCTCTACCTCAATTTAAAAATTAACTAACTTTATCGCCCCTGTGCATTAGTTATCAAGCCCAATTTAATAATTCGCTAATATAATTAGCCAGTGTATTCGTTATATTCAATTGAACAATTAACTGTACCATTTTTCCTCTGCGTCTTGCTTATCATGTCGAAGTTAAAAATTAACAGTAAACTTTATCCCCTGGTTATTTTTGTCCAGCCCAATATAGCAATTACCTTTAACTTTATGCTGTTTGTATTAGTTATCAGGTCTAATTTAACGATTACCTGTAGCTTTATTCCACTCAACAATGGTTATCAAACCAATTTAAACATGAGCTGCAACGCTCCACCCTGTGTATGTTATCAATTCAAATTTAATGATTAACTTTAACTTTATTACCCTGTGTATTTGTTCTCATGAACAATTTAACAATGAACACATTTTATTCGTGAGTGCATTTGTTATATTCAATTGAAAAACTAACTGTGACATTTTCCTCTGCTTATTGTTTATCATCTCCAATTTCACAATTAATTGTGACTTTATCCCCTGTGCATCAGTTATCAAGCCCAATTTAACATTAACAGCAATTTTATTAGTCAGTGTATTGTTATCAAGCTCAATTTCAGAATTAACTGTAACTTTAGACGCTGTGTATTAGTTATCATGTCCAGTTTAACAATTAACTGGAGATTTATTAAACCCTTGTGTATGAGTTACCATGTCCATTTTCACAATTATCTATAAACTTATTCCCCTGTGCATTCGTTTTCTTTCCATTTTAAAAACTAACTGTAGCTTTGTACCCCTGTGCACTCGTTATCAAGACCAATTTAACAAGTAACTAATTTTATTAGCCTGTGTATTTGTTATATTCAATTGAACCATTAGCTCTAACTTTTTTTCCCCTAGCATCTGTCTGAGTCTGCTCCAGACTGTTCGTAACCTTGGTGTAATATTTGACCTTGAAATGAGATTCTGACCACATATCAGCACCATAACTAAAACGGCCTATTTCCACCTCAGTAACATCGTCTGACTGCTCCCCTGCCTCAGCACATCCTCTGCTGAAACCCTCCACCATGCCTTTGTTACCTCTAGACTAGACTATTCCAAAGCACTATTGGCTGGCCTCCCTCATTCTATCCTATGTAAAATTGAGGTTATCAAAAACTCAGCTGCATTTGTTCTAACTCACACCAAGTCCCGTTCACCCATCATCCCTGTGCTCGCAGATCGACATTGGCTCCTGGTTAAGCAATGCTACGATTTTATAATTCTCATCCTTATTTTCAAATCCCTCCATGGCCTGGCCCCTGCCTATCTCTGTAATCGCCTCCAGCCCTACAACGTCCCCCACCCCCACCGAGATCTCTGTTCTCCTCTAATTCTACCTTCTTGATCATCCCTGATTATAATCACTCAACCATTAGTGGCCGTGCCTTCAGCTGTCCAGGACCTATGCTCTGGAATTCCAATCCGAAACCTCTCTACCTCTCTTTCCTCCTTTAAGGCGCTCCTCAAAACCCACCTCTTCGATCAAGCTTTGTGTCATCGACCCTAACACCTCCTTCAGTTGCTCCCTGCGGCGTTTTACTACGTTAAAGACGCTGAATAAATACAAGTTGTTGATTTTGCGTACTGATTATGTCCAATATTCCCCTGTATATTGGATATCATGCCCAATATAGCAATTAACTGTAACTTTATTCCCCGTGTATTGGCTATCACCTCCAATTTAATAATTAACTACTTTTATTCCCCTATGTATTAGTTATCACGCGCAATTTAACAACTAACTAACAGTTTTAGCCTGTGCATTCGTTATCAAGACAAATTTAACGATTAGCTAATTGTATTAGCTACTGTATTTGTAATATTTAATTGAAATGTATGCAACAGTACTATTTTTCATTTAAAATTAAAATAACTGTAGCTTTCTCCCCGTCTGCAATGCTCTGAATAAAATAATCAATAGGAGCAGGAGTAGGCCATACAGCCTCTCGAGCCTACTCTGCAACCTGTGCATTAGTTTTCATATCCAATTTATCAACCAACTGTAACTTTGTTCCTTGGTGCATTGGTTACCAATGTCCAATTTAAAACCATCTCTAGCTATATTCCCCTCTGTGCTGGTTTTCATGTCCAATTTCACAGTGAACGGTAAATTTATTCCCCTGTGTACTGGTCATTAAGCACAATTTACCGATTAACTGGTTCGTTATTCGACTGTGTATTAGTTATCAAGGAGACCCAGCACAGGTTTGTTAATGGCAAATCGTGTTTGACTAATTTGATGAGGCACCAGCGAGGGTGGATGAGGTCTGTCAAAAGACGTTTGATGAAGTACCGCAGGCGATTCTTGTTAGCAAAATTGAAGCACCTGGGATGTAAAGGGCAGGAGCAGCATGGACAAATAATTGGTTAAGGGACAGAAAACAGATGTGGTGAATAGCTGTTTTCGGGCTATGGGTAGGAATTTAGTGCTGTTCCCGAAGGTTCAGTACTGGGGGTTGGAGCGAGGTATACAGTGGAGTTCCCCAGGGTTCAGTACTGGGGGCTGGATGGAGTTCCCCAGGGTTCAGTACGGGGGGCTGGAGGGAGCTGTACAGTGGAGTTCTCCAGGGTTCTGTAATGGGCGATGGAGGGATGTATAGAGTGGAGTTCCCCAGGGATCAGACCGGGGGGCTGGAGGGAGGTATACATTGAAGTGCCCCAGGGTTACCTACGGGGAGCTTTAGGGAAGTGTACTGTGGAGTTTCCCAGGGTTGAGTCCGGGGGGCTGGAAGGAGCGATACAGTGGAGTTCCCCAGGGTTCAGTACTGGGAGCTGGAGTGAGGTATCCAGTGCTCTTCCCCAGGGTTCAGTACTGGGGCTACAGGGAGGTATGCAGTAAAGTTCCCAAGGGTTCAGTACTGGTGACTGGAGGGAGGTATACAGTGGAATTCCCCACGTTTCAGTAGTGGGGGCTGGAGGGAGGTATACAGTTGATTTCCCCAGGGTTCAGTACTGGGGGCTGGATGGAGGTATTCAGTGCAGTTCCCCAGGGTTCATTACTGGGGACTGGAAGGAGGTATAGAGTGGAGTTCCCCAGGGTTCAGTACTGGGGGCTGGAGGGAGGTATACAGTGCAGTTCCCCAGGGTTCAGTACTGGGGGCTGGAGGGATGTATTCAGTGCAGTTCCCCAGGGTTCAGTACTGGGGTCTGGAGGGAGGTATACAGTGGAGTTCCCCAGGGTTCAGTACTGGGGGCTGGAGGGAGGTATGCATTGCAGTTCCCCAGGGTTCAGTACTGGGGTCTGGAGGGAGGTATACAGTGGAGTTCCCCAGGGTTCAGTACTGGGGGCTGGAGAGAGGTATGCATTGCAGTTCCCCAGGGTTCATTACTGGGGGATGGAGGGAGGTATACACTGCGGTATATAGATTAAAATGTCATGGACAGGCATAGAAAATAATCAAAAATGCTAATGGAGTGTTGGCCGTTATATTTTGGAAAACATTTTGGCAGATGTTATTCTGCAGCTACACAAAGCCCTGGTTAGACCACACCTGGAGTACTGTGAACATGTCTGGGCAGTACCCATTAGGAAGGATATATTGGCCTTGGAGGGACTGCAGCGTAGATTTACCCGAATGTTGCCTGGACACCAAGGATTAAATTACGAGAGGAGATTACACAAACTAGGGTTGTATTCTCTGGAATTTAAAGGTTAAGTGGTAATTTGATCAATGTTTCAAGATATTAGGGGGAACTGTTCGGGTAGACAGAGATAATCTATTTCTGCTGGTTGGGGATTGTACGAGTAGGGCGCATAGTTAAACATTAGAGTCAGACCTTTCAGGAGTGAAATTAGGAAACACTTCAACACACATAGGGTGCTAGAAGTTTGGAACTCTCTTCCACAAACGCCAATTGATGCTAGAACAATTGCTAATTTTAAATCTGAGATTGATAGTTTGTTGTTAGCCAAAAGTATTACAGAATATCGGGCAAAGCTGGCTACATGGAGTTAGTTCACAGATCATCCAAGCCCTCAATGAATGGCGGAACAGGCTCGAGGTTCGAAATGGCCTACCCTTGTTCTCTTGTTCCTATCAACAGTCTGGTTCAGCCTCAGACAATTGCTTGGGACAGGAATGGAGTCGCTGATTAGGGAATGGAGTATGTGGCGGGAACCGAAGACAATGGCATCAGTCTTCTCAATATTTAGTTGTACGAAATTTCTACTCATCCGCTGTGCATTGGTTACCATATCCAAATTAATAATTAATTGCATCTTTATTGCCCTGTGTATTGGTTATCATATCCAATTTAACAATTAACTGCATCTTTATTGCCCTGTGTACTGGTTATCATATCCAATTTAACAATTAACTGCATCTTTATTGCCCTGTGTACTGGTTATCGTTTCAAATTGGCAAGGTAATAAACAGAGTTACAGGACAGGAGTTTAAAATCAGAGAAACTGCTATTACAGCTTCACATCAAACACTCCCAGGGTAGGTACAGCACGGGGTAGACACAGAGAAAAGCTCCCTCTACCCTGTCCCATCAAACACTCCTTGGGCAAGTACAGCACGGGTAAGATACAGAGAAAAGCTCCGTCTACAATGTCCCATTAAACACTCCTTGTGCAGGTACAGCACGGTTTAGATACAGAGTAAAGCTCCCTCTGAACTGTCCCATCAAAGACTCCCAGGCCAGGTACAGCACAGGTCAGTTACAGAGTAAATCACGCTCTACACTGTCCCATCAAACATTCTCAGGGCAGCTACAGCACGGATTACATAAATAATAATGCTCCCTTAACACTGTCCCATCAAACATTGTGAGAAGTCGCACAACACCATGTTATAGTCCAACAGCTTTATTTGAAATCACAAGCTTTCGGAGCGCTGCTCCTTCGTCAGGTGAAGTGAAGAGATGTATATAGGCACAGCATTGTCTTTGATGTAATGTTTTCCTGACTGACCTGTTTGGACACCATCCACTCCTTTGATTGCCGTGATTATCTCTCTGCCGAGGTGTGATAAAGGGCAGTTAGAAAGATTAACTGTAATCATCTGGCAGTGTTCTCTGACTATATATGCTGTGCCTATATGCATCTCTTCATTTCAACTGACGAAAGAGCAGCGCTCCGAAAGCTTGCGATTTCAAATAAAGCTGTTGGACTATAACCTGTTGTTGTGCGACTTCTCTCATTTGTCCACCCCAGTCCAACACCGGCATCTACACACCATCAAACATTCCCAGGGCAGGTACAGCACGGGTTAGATATAGAGTAAAGCTCCCTCTACACTCTCCCACCAAATACTCCCAGGGCAGGTACAACAATGGTTAGCTACAAATTAGAACTGCCTCTACACTGCATCTAACCTGTGCGATAGATGGCCTCGGTCTTTTTGATGGGACCATGTAAATCTCCCTCAGCAATGTCCGATGAAACACACCCAGGGCAGTTACAGCACGGGTTAGATACAGAGTAAAGCTTGCACTTTACTGCCCCATCAAACACTCCCAGGGCAGTTACAGCATGGGTTAGGTTTCGAGTACACTGTCTACACTGTCCCCTCAAACACTCACAAAGCAGGTAAGTAGGGTTTAGATATAGATAAATGCTCCCTATACACTGTCCCCTCAAACACTTCCAGGGCAAGTACAGCACGGGTTAGATAAAGATTAAATCTCGCTCTAATTTGTTTCATCAAGCGCATCCAACTCAGATACAGCATGTGTTCAATGCAGCGTACAGCTACCCAATGAAGCACAACCAGCTCAGATACAGCATGGGGTGAATACAGAATAAAGATCTCACTACATGTAAGTGTCAAACACTCCCGGGTGAGGTACGGGCAAGGTTTATCTGCGTTATGCTCCGCTCAACTTGTTGCATCAAAGGCCGAGCCTGACGGCAGTTGTTAAACAGCTCCCACTATCTGGTTAGACTCTCACCTCAGCAAAATCCTGGACTGATGGGATTCTCGGTAAAGTTCCTCACCTTTCCAATCATTGTTGAAGCTTTCCGTTTTATCTCGTCTCCGACACTGGGGGTCTTGGTCCCACCAGTTCTGCTCTGAGAACCCAGCGACATTTCTCCAGTCCCAGTTAGAGAGGCGAGTTTTCGACTTCTCTCTCTCCACCTTCCTGAGAAATTGCTCACTCCCAGAGACTGTCAATAGAGAAAGTATTCATATTAATCCCAGACTTTGTAACTGGATTACAGTGGGACTGCTTGTGACAGATAATATATTTAATTTGAATATGTTTGCGATTAATGCGTGTTTGAATTACTTACTTTAATTTTAAATTGTTCTTTTCTGTCTTTTGCCCTGTTTGTTGGACTAAACTCACTCCCAGTGTCAGCTGTCACTCCAGCTCCTCCCACACTAACAGCCCACTGATGGGCCGTAACCAGGGGCGGGCCCCTGTCTCCAGATGCGGGGACCTGTCTCCAGGTGACATCACACAGGAGCCGGGAGCCAATCACACAGCAGCCAGGAGTGATGTCACAAAGCAGCCGGGGCCCCTCCCACTCGAGGTATCAAAGGGTCACGTTGACCAGGCTCTGCTCCTGGTGTGCAGTCTCACTGGGCATGAACACAGGGTGTACAATCAGCCCCGTCTCCGACTCCGCTCCCTTCATAGAATGATACAACCCCGGAGGAGCCCATTCGGCCCATCGTGTCTGTGCCGGCTCTTTTAAAGTGCTAGCCAATTAGTTCCACTCCCCTGCTCTTTCTCAATAGCCCTGCAACTTTTTCAGCTTCGAGTATTTATCCAATTCCCTTTTCAAAGTTACTGCTGAATCTGCTTCCACCACACTTTCCGGCAGTGCATTCCAGATCACAACAACTCGCTGCATAAATAATGTTTTCCTCATGTCGCCTCTTTTGCCAATTACCTTAAATCTGTGTCCTCTGGTTACCCACCCTTCTGCCACTGGAAACAGTTTCTCCTTATCTTGAGCAACTCTATCAAATCACCCCTCAAAACTTTGCTCCAAGGAATCCAGTTTCTCTAGTCTCTCCATGCAACTGAAGTTCCTCATCCCTGGTACCATTCCAGTGAATCTCCTCTGCACCCTCGCCAAGGCCTTGACATCCTTCCTAAAGTGGTGCCCAGAATTAGACACAATACTACAGCTGTGGCTTAACCAGTGATTTATAAACGTTCAGCATACCTTCCTTGCTTTTGTATTCTTCCACCATTTATAAAGCTAAGGTTCTCGTGAGTCTTTTTAACAGCTTTCTCAACCTGCCCTGCCAGCTTCAAACAGTTGTATACATACACCCCCAGGTCTCTCTGTTCCGGCACTCTCTTTAAAATTATACCATTTAGTTTATATTGCCTCTCCTTATTCTTCCTACCAAAATGAATCACTTCACACTTCTCTCTGTTAAATGTCATCTGGCCTATGTCTGCCCATTTCACCAGTCTGTTTTTGTCCTCCTGAAGCCTGTTACTACTCGCCTCACTATTTACTAAATTTCCGAATTTCGTGTTATCTGCAAACTCTGAAATGATGCCTGTATACCTATGTCTAGCTCATTAATATATATCAAAAAGAGCAGTGGTCCCGACACCGACCCCTGGGGGACACCACAGCACACTTCCCTCCAGTATGAAAAACCAAGCGTTCACCGCGACTCTCTGCTTTCTCTCCTTAGCCCATGTTGTATCCACGCAGCCGCTGCCCCTTCAACACCATCGGCTTTTGCTAACAAATCTATCGTGTGGTACTTCATCAAACGCCTTTTGAATGTCCATGTATACAATATCGACGTCACTGCCCTCATCCACCCTCTTCATTACTTCATCACTTAAGTTAGTAAAACATGATTTGCCATTAACAAATCCATGCAAGCTTACATTTATTAACCCATATTTGTCCAAGTGCCAAATAATCTTGTCCCGGTTCATGTCTCTAAATGTTTTCCCACCACCGACGTTAGGCTGACTGTCCTGTAGTTCCCGGGTTTATCCCTCTCCTGTTTATTGAACAGGGGTGTAACATTTACAATCCTCCAGTCCTCTGGCACCACTCCCATACCCAAGAGGTTTGGAAGATTGAGGCCAAAGCCTCCGCAATTTCAATCCTTACTTCCCACAGCAACCTTGGATGCATCCCATCCGGTTTGGGCGACTTTTCTACTTTTAGCGAGCCAACATATATATTACCTCCGCTTTTTCTAATGTTATCCCATCCAATTTCTCTCCTACCTCATCCTTTGCTCTGATATTGGCAACCTCTTCTTCAGTGAACACAGGTGCAAAGTACACATTTAGTAACTCAAACGTGCCCTCTCTCTCCACAAGATCTCCTTTTTGTTCTCTAATTGGCCCCACCCTGCCTTTGACTACCCTTTTACTATTTATATATTTACAAAAGATTTTTGAGTTCCTTTCATGTTACCTGCTAATCTATTCTCTTGTCCCTCTCATTTCCTTTTTCAGTTCTCCCCTGTACTTTTTGTGTTCAGCTTTGTTCTCTACTGAACTATGAGCCTTACAATTGTCAGAAGCTCCTCTTTCTCTTTCATTTTAATCCATATCTTTACTCGACCAGGGAGCTCCAGATTTGAATGCCCTTCCTTTACCCATCGTGAGAATGTATCTGGACTGCACCCGAACTATTTCCTCTTTGAAGGCCTCCCATTGATCATTTACTGTTTTATCTGCCGATCTTTGATTCCAATCCACCTGGCACAATCCCTTCACAACTCACTGACATTAGCCTTAATCCAGTTGATTTTTCCTTGTCCTTTTCCATACTACCCTCAACCTAATGAAATTTTGATCACTGTTCCCCAAAATACTCCCCCACTGAAACATTCTCCGCTTGCCCCACTTCATTCCCCAGAACGAGATCCTGCTTCCTTCCTCGTTGTGCTGGAAACACACTGATCAAGAAAGTTCTCTTGTATACATCTCAGGAATTCCTCTCTCTCCTTTCCCTTTACAGTGTTACTATTCCAGTCAATATTATGATAATTGCAGGCCCCATTATCACTACGCTAAAGTTCTTGCATATTCTTGCAATTTGCCTGAAAATTTGCACCTCCATCTCCTTCCCAGTATTTGCTGGCCTATAGTATATATCCAGCAGCGTAATAGCTCCTCTATTGTTCCTTAATTCTAACCAAATAGATTCTGACTTTTAATCCTCAAGTACATCCTCCCTTTATAGTGCTGTGATCTGTGCTGTCACCCCTCCTTTTATTCCTCCCCTATCTTTCCTGAATATATTGCAGCCGGGTATATTAAGTGCCCATTCCTCCCCTTGTTTGAGCCATGCCTCGGTTATTGTCACTATATCATAATCCCATGTGACTATCTGTGCCTGTATCTCAGCAGCCTTATTTACCCCACTCCGTGCATTTACTCACTCCAAACCTATCTTAGTCTCCCTCGCATTTCCCCCCGTCTAAACCCTCCTATTTCTGAATTACTCTATACTCCAGTGCTAGTTATCTCTTCCAATTCTCTGTGGACCTTGTATCTTCTCTCTAATGCTTCATCCTGGTGTCCATCTCCCTGTCAAATTAGTTGCAACCCACCCCCACAGCACCAGTTACCCGTGAGGACATTAGTCACTGCCCTGTAGAAGTGCAACCGTCCGCCGTGAGCAGGTCCCCCCTGCCCCTGAACTGGTCCCAGTGCTCCATGAATCTGAAGCCCTCCTTCCTGCACAATTTCTCCAGCCACGCATTAACCTCTCTTATCTTACTGCTCCTATACTCACTAGCACATGGTAATCAGAGTAAGCCATAGATTATTACCTTTGAGGTCCTGCTCTTTAACATCATCCTAAGCTCCTGAAACTCTACCTGAAGGACCAAAACCATTTTCCTACTTACTTCACTGTTTCAAACATGGAACACGGATACTACCTGTTGCCTTCCCCTCTCAAAATGTTCCACAGCTGTTCAGTGACGTCCTTCACCCTGGCAACAGGGAGGCAACACACCATGCAGGACTGACGTCAGCGGTTGCTGAAACCCCTGTCTGTTCCCCTGACTATCGAATTCCCGATGAGCACTGCATTTCTACACTTTGCTGTGCCCCCTGTGCAGTCATTTGCCCCACTGTGACATGGATGTGCTCCAGTCTGCAGTCCCCGAGGTGTCGTCACCCTCACTGGTTTTCAATACTGGAAAGCGGTTTGAGTGCCACACTCCCGGAGGACTCCTGCACTGCCTGCCTTTTCCTACCTTGCCAGCTGGCCACCGACTTAGTATCCTCCTGAACTCTCTGTAGCTGCAGGGTGACCAGCTCCTAGAACGTGTGTTCCAGGAAATTCTCAGCCTCCCGTCTGCCCTGCAGTGACTCCAGCCGCTGCTCAATCTCAGAAACACTGAGCTCGAGTTCGAGCAGCTGGAGGCACTTCCTGCACACGTGGTTATCCAGGACAGATGAAGCGTCCTGGAGTTCCCACATGGCTCAGGAATTGCAGGCAACGGGTTTCAGCTGTCCCATCATTTTACTTCAAAGTCTATCTGCTTATTGAATATAAATATGTTTTAATTTAGTATCCCCTTACTCCTATTTATTATTTAATCATTTATGTATACCAGATTATTATTTAATGTAATTCAGAGCCCTTTTTATGTTCGTTTCCTCCACTTAGTTAATTGTAATTATCCTCTTAGATCTAACTAAATACTCTAATTATTAACCAATTTACTGTTGCCCCTTGGTTTAATTTACTCAGCACCTCTTCCCCCTCTGCACCGAATTCCCACCTTCTATCCTTCCTACGTAAAAAACATTCTCCTCATCTCGCCTCTGTTTCTTTTGCCAATCTCATTAAATCTGTGTTCTCTGGTTACCGACCATTCTGCCACTGGAAACTGTTTCTCCTTATTTACTCTATCAAAACTCTTCTTGATTTTAAACACCTCTATTAAATCTCCCCTTAACCTTCTCTGCTCTAAGGAGAACAACCCCAGTTTCTCCACTTAGCTGAAGTCTTTCATCCCTGGTGCCAGTCTGGTAAATCTCATCTGCACCATCTCCAAGGCATGTACATCCTTCCTGAAGTGTGATGTCCAGAATTGCACGCAATACTCCATCTGGGGCCTAACCAGTGTTTTATAGAGGTTCAGCATAACTGCCTTGCTTTTGTACTCTATGCCACTATTTATAAAGCCAAAGATTCCGTATGGCTTATTAACAGTCTTTTCAACTTGAGGGTGTTTGTTCTCCTCAAGCAACCCCAAGTCTCCCTGTTCCTGTACCCCCTTTAAAATTGTACCTTTAGATTATATTGACTTTCCTCATTCTTCCTACCAAAATGAATCACATTACACTTCAGGCGAATATATTGAAACTATTAATAGGCAAATTTCGGACTGATATCAGCAAGTTATTTACATGAAGAGTAACAGTTCAATGGAATGGAATGTAATGAGTAGGGTCGTGGAGGCAAACATCCCAGAATTATTGGAGAAACGTAGATGCTGTGGCTTGTGGGGAGGAATTGTCGGCTCTTTCTGGATGAATGAACTAAGATCAGTGGAGGTCTTTATTTCTATCTATCTGGTGTATTATCTCCTGGGGGTCTCCATTATTGCCACATGAACCAGGTCCCACAAGTTGTGCAACATGACCTGGGAAAAATGCTCCGCACGAATCCTATCC
>JASTWF010000246.1:306753-376337 GCA_030390025.1 Squalus acanthias
GAGTAAAGCTCCCTCTACAGTGTCCAATTCAACGATCCCAGGGCAGGTACAACACGGGTTAGTTAGCGAGTAAAGCTACCTCTATACTACCATCAAACACTCCCAGGGCAGGTACAGCACGGGTTAGGTACAGATTAATGATCCCTGTACACTGTCGCATCAAACACTCCCAGGGCAAATACAGCACGGGTTAGATACAGAGTAAAGCTCCCTCTGCGCTGTCCCATCAAACAATCCCAGGGCAGGTACAGCACGGGTTAGATATTGAGTAAAGCACCCTCTAAACCGTCCCATCCAACATTCACAAGGCAGGAACTGCACGGGGTAGATAGAGACTGAACATCGCTCAACTCTGTCCCATCAAACACTCCAAGGGCACGTAGATATGTGAAGAGAAAAAGATTGTTGAATTCAAGCGCAGGTCCCTTGCAGTCAGAATCAGGGGAATTTATAATGGAGAACAAAGAAATGGCAGACCAATTAAATACATACTTTGGTCCTGTCTTCACAAAGGAGGACACAAGTAAACTCCCAGAGATGTCAGGGAACATAGGTCTAATGAGAGCGAGGAACTGCATGAAATCAGTATTTGTAGGATAATGTTGTTAGGGAAATTGACGGGATTGAAGTCCGATAAATCCCCAGAGCCTGATAATCTACATCCTAGAGTACTTAAGGAAGTGGCCCGAGAAATAGTAGATGCATTGCTGGTCATCTTCCAAAATTCTATAGACTCTGGAACAGTTCCCATGAATTGGAGTGTAGCTAATGTAACCCCACTATTTAAAAAAGTTGGTGGAGAGAAAACGGGGAATTATAGACCGGTAAGCCTGACATCGGTAGTGGGGAAAATGCTACAGTCCATTATAAAAGATGTAATAGCAGAGCACTTTCAAAACATTGACAGGATCGGACAATTTCAACATGGATTTGCAAAAGGTAATCTTGCTTGACTAATCTGCTGGAATTGTTTGAGAATGTAACTCGTAGAATAGATAAGGGAGAACCAGTGGATGTGGTGTATTTGGATTTTCAGAAGGCTTTCGATTATGTCCCGCAGAAGAGATTAGCGTGCAAAGTTAAAGCACATGGGATTGGGGGTAAGGTGCTGACTTGGATAGAAAACTGGCTGGCAGACAGGAAGCAAAGATTTGGAATAAACGGGTCTTTTTCCGAGTGGCAGGCAGTGACTAGCGGGGTACCGCAGGGATCGGTGCTAGGACTCCAGTTATTCACAATATATATTAAAGATCTAGACGAGGGAACGAGATGTAATATCTCAAAGTTTGCAGACGACACAAAGCTGGGTGGGCGTGTGTGCTGTGAGGAGCATGCAGAGAATCTCCAGTGTGATTTGGACAGGTTGGGCGATTGGGCAAATGCATGGCAGATGCAGTATAATGTGGATAAATTCGAGTTTATCCACTTTGGTGGCAAAAGCAGGAAGGCAGATTATAACCTGAACAGCAATAGATTGGGAAAAGGGGAAGTGCAACGAGACCTGGGTGTCCTTGTGCACCAGTCGCTGAAGGTAAGCATGGAGGTGCAGCAGGCGGTTAAGAAGGCAAATGTTATGTTGGCCTTCATAGCGAGAGGATTCGAGTACAGGAGCAAGGATGTCTTGCTGCAGTTGTACAGGGCCTTGGTGAGATCACACCTTGTGTATTGTTTGCAGTTTTGGTCGCCTTATCTGAGGAAGGATAGTCTTGCCATGGAGGGAGTGCAGCGAAGAGTCACCAGACTGATACCTGGGATGGCAGGAGTGACGTATGAAGAGAGATTGGATCGATTAGGCTTATATTCGCTAGAGTTTAGAAGAATGAGAGGGGATCTCGTTGAAACTTATAAAATTCTAACAGGACTAGACATACTAGATGCAGGAAGGCTGTTCCCGATCGCGGGGGAGTCCAGAACCAGGGGTCACAGTCTAAGGATGAGGGGTAAGGCATTTAGGACTGAGATGAGGAGGAATTTCTTCACCCAGAGAGTGGTGAACCTGTGGAATTCTCTACCACAGAAGTCAGTTGAAGCCCATTCATTAAATATATTCAAGAAGGAGTTAGATATATTTCTTAAGGATAAGGGAATCAAAGGATATGGGGAGAAAGCAGGGACAGGGTACTGAAATTGGATGATTATCCATGATCGCATTGAATGGCGGAGAAGGCTCGAGGGGCGGAATGGCCTAATCCTGCTCCTATCTTCTATGTTTATATGTTTAGAACGCAGGTTAGATATAGACTAAAGTTCCCTCAGCACTGTCCCAACAAACACTCCCAGGGTAGGTACAACATGGGTTCGATTCAGAGTAAAGCTCCCTCTACACTGTCTGATCAAACGATCCCAGGGCATGTTCAGCTCAGGTTAGATACAGAGTAAATCTCCTTCTGCACTGTGCCATCAAACACTCCCTGGGCAGCTACATGACGGTTTAGCTACGGAGTAAAGCTGCCTCTACATACTCCCATCAAACACTCCCCGGGCAGGCATAGCACGGGTTAGATACAGAGTAAAGCTCCCTCTACACTGTCCCTCAAAGACTCCAGGGCAGGCACAGCATGGTTAAGCTACAGATAAAGCTCCCTCTACAAAGACACATCAAACACTCCCAGGGCAGGTACCGCACAGGTTTAGATACAGAATAACGCTTACTTTATACTGTCCCATCAAACACTCCCAGGTCAGGTACAGCATGGGTTAATTACCGAGTACAAATCCCTCTACATTGTAACATCAAACAATCCCTGGGCAGGTACAGCAAAGGTTAGAAGCAGAGTAAAGCTCCTTCTGCAAAGATCCATCAAACACTCCCAGGGCAGGTACAGCATGGGTTAGATACAGGCTAAACACCCTCTGCACCTTCCTATCAAACACTCCCAGGGCAGGTACATCACGGGTTAGATACCGAATAAACCTCCATCTATACTATCCCATCTAACACAGCCAGGTCAGGTACAGCACAGTTAAGTTACAGACTAAAGCTGCCTCCTCACTGTCCTATCAAACACTCCCAGAGCAGGTACAGCACGGGTTAATAAACAGAGTAAAGCTCCCTCAACCCTGTCCCATCAAACACTTCCAGGGCAGGCACAACACAGGTTAGATATAGAGTAAAGCTCCCTCTACACTGTCCCAACAAACACTCCCAGGGCAGGTACAACACGGGATAGACACAGAGGAAAAATTCGCCGCAGCTCCTACGAGTTAATTATGTGGGATTTTCCCCCTGAGACCCACTCAACCCCACGTTGATTTAAAACAGAACCCGAGACCCCAGGCTTGCTTGGCAGACTGTGACGGGCCCCAAGTATTTGCTTTCCCGCAGCTTTTCTGTAATGTGACCAGAACTGTACCTTCTTCTTCTTCGGCATTCCCTCGGAACCGAGGGTGACATGTTTCCACATTTAAAATGAGTCTCAGGTGAATGATGTGTCCAATGCGGGACCTACAGTCTCTGTCACGGGTGGGGCAGACGGTGGTTGAAGGGGCGGGTCGGTGGGGTGCTTGGGTTGATGTGTGCTCCTTCTGTTGCCTGCGCTTGCTCCTGGCGAAGAGACTCGAGATTTTCGGCGCCTTCCCGGATGCTTCTCCTCCACTTTGTGCGGTCTTGGGCCAGGGAATCCCAGGTTTCAGTGGGGATGTTGCACGTTTTCAAGGAGGCTTTGAGGGTGTCCTTGAAGCGTTTCCTCTGCCCACCTGGGGCTCTTTTGCCTTGCTGGAGTTCCGAGTAGAGCGCTTGTTTTGGGAGTCTCGTATCGGGCATGTCGACGATGTAACCCGTCCATCGGAGCTGATCGAGCATGGTCAAAGCTTCGATGCTGGGAATGTTTGCCTGAGGGAGAACACTGACGTTGGTGCGTCTAACCTGTCAATGGATTTGCAGGATGTTGCAGAGGCAGCGTTGGTGTTACCTCTCCAGTGCTTTGAGGTGCCAGCTGCACATGGTCCATGTCTCTGAGGCATAGAGCAGGGCGGGTATCATTGCTGCTCTGTAGACCACGACCTTAGTGCCGGGTTTGAAGTCCTGGTCTTCAAACACTCTCTTCCTCAGGCGACCGGAGGCTGCATTGGCACACTGAAGGTGGTGTTGGACTTCGTGATCGACGTCTGCCCTTGTTGACAGTAGGTTCCCGAGGTATGGAAAGTGGTTCATGTTGTCCAAGGCCTTGTCGTGGATATTGATAATCGGGGGAGTGAGGTGTTTGATTTCCTCGTCCTTACCTGGGTTCTTTGACTCTGGGTTTTACAGGAACAAAATCGTAGCAGACACAAAGGTTTAGGTTCAACCCAAAACTGTTAGTTTATTAAAACGAACAAAACACAGACAAAAACATGTTGAGATTTGGCTGAAATTTACAATCACCCATCCGGCCGGTCGTTACCGTTGTGGATTGTAGGCCTGGATCGGAGATGATCTGTCCCCGTCTTCCTTTATCTCAAAGCAGCTGCCTACACAGCGCAAACCCCTTGTAGAGTCAACTGATACTTACAATCACCCGTCCGGCTGGTCGTGGCCGACGTCGATTGCAGGCTGGGAGCTGGAGATGGCCGTCTTCCCTTCCTTCTTACACCTGGCAGTCGCTGTAGTCAGAGCTAGCTTCAGAGACAGAGAGCTTCTGAAAGAGAGAGCTTCCGAGAGAGCGAGAGCTGTGGGTGTGGTTCCATCTTATAGTTCTTTCAGTCACCTGGCCCCACGCTGAGCCTCCCGCAACCAGTTTAGGTTGTCGGTTTGCTGAACTGTCCGACATTCACACCTCGTCAACCTGTAATTGAAGATAACTCCTTATTTCCTCTCCCGCTTTCTGTAACGCATATTCAATGTGAGTTTTATTAGTATTGATGGGCGGTTGGCTGATTTACTTGTGTATCTTCCAATCATGTCAGGAAGTCGATCGTGACCCCATTGTTTCAGTTAAACTCAGAGCATTGTCCAGATGTTAATTTTTCCCATCGAAACCAATCATGATTCAAGGCCTCACAGTTCAATGTCAATGTCCTTTTCAGAGTTAATCACGAGTCAAAGCATTCATTGTCCAGTATCAATATGTTCTCCAAGAACTGCAGACTTTAATGACTGACACTTTTCTGTGACTCGAAGTTTAACCGTTTCATGCCCTTACCACTGGGCCAAACAGGCTTTCAGCATTTTGCTATTGTAAATCTACAGCGGGCTGTACTGTGTGGCGGGGGCAGGTTGTCAGAGGAGCTTTGTCTTATGGATGTTTAGTGTAAGGCCCATGCTCTCGTACGCTTAGGTGAAGGTGTTGACGATGGTTTGGAATTCGACCTCCGAGTGAGCGCAGAAGCAAGCGTCGTCTGCATACTGTAATTCGACGAGAGAGGATGGGACGAACTTGGATCTGTACTGGAGGCGATGGAGGTTAAATAGTTCCCGTTTGCTCTGTAAATTAGCTCCACTCCAGCGGGGTGCTTACTGAGGGTGAGACCAGAATGTAATGACAACAGAGCAGTACACAGTACTCTAACTGTGGCCTAACTAGTGTTTTTTTACAGTTCAAGCATAACCTCCCTTATCTTAAATTCTGTGTATGTATTAAAACACACAGTACCTATTTAAAATAGCATTCTTGTAATCGAAAGCAGCCACATTTACACATCATATCCAGCACTGAAAGCAGCAAGTGCCTGTCGCTCGATACCATCTCATTTCAGAATATTTGTTCCAGTGTTTCTTGCTCTTTATAAGCCCATGTTCAAGATCACGGGGCACTGACCGGTTAAATGGGAACAGGAGAGAATGGATGACTTTAAAATGGGGATTCAAGCTTCACTCCCTCCAGTTATACACTGCTGTTTCACCCCGCTCAGTTTGAGCAGCAGGGCACCAGGGATGAGGGATTGCATTTACGTGTAGAGACAAGAGAAGCTGGGATTGTTCTCTTTAGAGCAGAGAAGTTTAAAGGGATATTTAATAGATGTGTTCATAACTAATGGATTCCTAGAATAGATTCAGAGCTACTTACAGCACAGAAGGAGACCGTTCGGCACGTCGTGCCTGTGCCGCTCTTCGGAAGAGCAGTCGTGCTTAGTCGTATATCCCCACTTATTGTCCGTAAACCTCTGAGTTTCTCATCCTCAATACCGGTCAAAATCTGTTTCAAATTATTCATGGAATCTGGGTCCAGTCCCTTTTCATACGAGAGCGTTCCCGATATGGACAACTCTCTGAGTGAAAACATTTCTCCTCAGATCACCTCGAGATCTTTTCCAATGATTTTGAATCTGTGACCACGAGTTATTGACAAACTCACCAGAGGAAATAGGTTTTCCCTATTTACAATGGATTTGAATAAAGTAAATGAGTCGGACCAGTTACTGTGACATGGGTATATCAGTGTGTAACAGTGAGGGGTGTGGGATATATCAGTATGTGACAGTGAGGGGTGTGGGGTATATCAGAGTGTTACAGTGAGGGGTGTGGGGTATATCAGAGTGTTACAGTGAGGGGTGTGGGGTATATCAGTGTGTTACAGAGAGAGGTGTGGGGTATATCAGTGTGTAACAGTGAGAGGTGTGGGGTATATCAGTGTGTTACAGTGAGGGGTGTGGGGTATATCAGTGTGTTACAGTGAGGGGTGTGTGGTATATCAGTGTGTTACAGTGAGGGGTGTGGGTTTTATCAGTGTGTTACAGTGAGGGGTGTGGGGTATATCTGTGTGTTACAGAGAGAGGTGTGGGGTATATCAGTGTGTAACAGTGAGGGGTGTGGGGTATATCAGTGTGTTACAGTGAGGGGTGTGATGTATATCAGTGTGTGACAGTGAGGGGTGTGGGTATATCAGTGTGTGACAGTGAGGGGTGTGGGTTATATCAGTGTGTTACAGTGAGGGGTGTTGGGTATACCAGTGTGTTACAGTGAGGGGTGTGAGGTATATCAGTGTGTTACAGTGAGGGGTGTTGGGTATACCAGTGTGTTACAGTGAGGGGTGTGAGGTATATCAGTGTGTGACAGTGAGGGGTGTGGGGTATATCAGTGTGTTACAGTGAGGGGTGTGGGGTATATCAGTGAGGTACAGTGAGAGGTGTTGGGTATACCAGTGTGTTACAGTGAGGGGTGTGAGGTATATCAGTGTTACAGTGAGGGGTATGGGGTATATCAGTGTGTGACAGTGAGGGGTGTGTGGTATATCAGAGTGTTACAGTGAGGGGTGTGTGGTATATCAATGTTACAGTGAGGGGTGTGGAGTATATCAGAGTGTTACAGTGAGGGGTGTGGGGTATATCAGTATGTGACAGTGAGGGGTGTGGGGTATATCAGAGTGTTACAGTGAGGGGTGTGGGGTATATCAGAGTGTTACAGTGAGGGGTGTGGGGTATATCAGTGTGTTACAGAGAGAGGTGTGGGGTATATCAGTGTGTAACAGTGAGAGGTGTGGGGTATATCAGTGTGTTACAGTGAGGGGTGTGGGGTATATCAGTGTGTTACAGTGAGGGGTGTGTGGTATATCAGTGTGTTACAGTGAGGGGTGTGGGTTTTATCAGTGTGTTACAGTGAGGGGTGTGGGGTATATCTGTGTGTTACAGAGAGAGGTGTGGGGTATATCAGTGTGTAACAGTGAGGGGTGTGGGGTATATCAGTGTGTTACAGTGAGGGGTGTGATGTATATCAGTGTGTGACAGTGAGGGGTGTGGGTATATCAGTGTGTGACAGTGAGGGGTGTGGGGTATATCAGTGTGTTACAGTGAGGGGTGTTGGGTATACCAGTGTGTTACAGTGAGGGGTGTGAGGTATATCAGTGTGTTACAGTGAGGGGTGTTGGGTATACCAGTGTGTTACAGTGAGGGGTGTGAGGTATATCAGTGTGTGACAGTGAGGGGTGTGGGGTATATCAGTGTGTTACAGTGAGGGGTGTGGGGTATATCAGTGAGGTACAGTGAGAGGTGTTGGGTATACCAGTGTGTTACAGTGAGGGGTGTGAGGTATATCAGTGTTACAGTGAGGGGTATGGGGTATATCAGTGTGTGACAGTGAGGGGTGTGTGGTATATCAGAGTGTTACAGTGAGGGGTGTGTGGTATATCAATGTTACAGTGAGGGGTGTGGAGTATATCAGTGTGTGACAGTGAAGGGTGTGGGGTATATCAGAGTGTTTCAGTGAGTGGTGTGGGGTATATCAGTGTGTGACAGTGAGGGGTTTGGGGTATATCAGTGTGTGACAGTGAGGGGTATGGGGTATATCAGAGTGTTACAGTGAAGGGTGTGGGGTATATCAGTGTGTTACAGTGAGGGGTGTGGGGTATATCAGTGTGTGACAGTGAGGTGTGTGAGGTATATCAGAGTGATCCGTTGGGTCGTTAAACAGAGGACACAGATTTAAGATAATTGGCAAATGAACCTGAGATGTAGTTGAGGAGCATGTTTGATTACACAGCGAGTTATTGTGATCTGGAATGCACTGCCTGAAAGGGTGGTGGAAGTAGATTCAATGACAACTTTCAAGAGGGAATTGGATAAACACTTGTAAAGGGAAATAACAGGTGAGTGGGAGTAATTTCAAAGAGCCGTCACAGGAAGGGTGGGCCGTGAGGGGTGTGGGGTATATCAGACTGTTACTGTGAGTGATGTGGGATATATCAGAGTGTTACTGTGAGAGTTGTGGGATATATCAGAGTGTTACAGTGAGTGGTTTGGGATATATCAGTGTTAGTGTGAGTGGTGTGCGATATATCAGTGTTATATTGAGGTGTATATCAGTGTTACAGTGAGGGGTGTGGGTTATATCAGTGAGTTACAGGGAGGGGTGTGGGAAATCTCAGTGTTGGGCCGAATGGCCTCCTCCTGTGCTGTCTTTTTCTCAGAACCTAGAAGTGTAATACTCTCTGCTACCAGGAGGTGGCGCCACTGCCTAAAACATCCGCACTCCCTCTAGAGGCCTGTTGGTGAAATGCAGCCGCCCCATTGTACTGTAACTCTGTGAACATCAGTGATTGACCTTACATTGATATCTTC
Organism: Squalus acanthias; assembly: GCA_030390025.1. NCBI lineage: Eukaryota > Metazoa > Chordata > Chondrichthyes > Squaliformes > Squalidae > Squalus > Squalus acanthias. Next base: position 315,724 of record JASTWF010000246.1, read on the forward strand.
TCTCTTTCTCCCCACTCACCCTCCGCAGGTACTGACTGTCACTGAGAGTCAGGCTACACAGACCCAGTCTACTTCACCGGTACCTCATCTCAAGGGCATTATCTCCTGTGTCAGGCCAGCCACTAAGGCCGAGAAACTCCCCTCATAGGGTGTTTCAACCCTATTTATGCAAGAAGTGGCGGTGTTACATTCAGGATTGATGAGGTATTTCAGAGAATGTTACAGAGATAGGCGAGGGGTATATCAGTGTGTGACAGTGAGGGGTGTGACGTATATCAGAGTGATACAGTGAGGGGTGTGTGGGGTATATCAGTGTGTGAAAGTGAGGGGTGTGTGGGGTATATCATAGTGTTACAGTGAGGGGTGTGGGGTATATCAGAGTGTTACAGTGAGGGGTGTGGGGTATATCAGAGTTTCACAGTGAGGTGTGAAGGGTATATCATTTTGTTACAGAGATGGGTGAGGAGTATATCAGTGTGTTACAGTGAGGAGAGTGGTGTATATCAGAGTGTTACAGAGATGGGTGAGGAGTATATCAGAATTTTACAGTGAGAGGTGCGGAGTATATCAGCGTGTTATAGTGAGTGGTGTGGGGCATATCATTTTTACAGTGGGGTGTATGGTATAGCAGTGTGTTACAGTGAGGGGCGTGGGGTGTATCAGACTGTGACAGTGAGGGGTGTGAGGTATATCAGTGTGTTAAAGTGAGGGGTGTGTAGAATATCATTGTGTTACAGAGATGGATGTGGGGCATATCAACGTTACAGTGAGGTGTGTGTGGTATATCAGTGTTACAGTGAGGTGTGTGTGGTATATCAGTGTTACAGTGAGGGGTGTGGGGTATATCAGAGAGATACAGTGAGCGTTGTGGGATATCTCAGTGTTGTTCCGAATGGCTTCCTCCTGTGCTCTCTCTTTCTCGGAACATAGAGGTGTAATAGTATTTGCTACCTGGAGGTGGCGCTACTGCCTAAAACATCCGCACTCCCCCAGAGGCCTGTTGGTGAAATGCAGCCCCCTCATTGAACTGCAACTCTGTGAACATCAGTGATTGACTTTACATTGATCTCTCCTCCCTTTCTCCCCACTCACCCTCCACAGGTACAGACTGTCACTGAGGGTCAGGCTACACAGACCCAGTCTGCTTCACCGGTACCTCATCTCAAGGGCATTATCTCTTGTGTGACCCCAGCCACTCAGGCCGAAAAATTCCCCACATAGGGTGTTTGCGCCCTATTTATTCAAAAAGTGGTGGTGTTACCGTCAGGATTTATGAGGTATTTAAGATAATGTTACAGAAATGGGCGAGGGGTATGGCAGTGTGTGACAGTGAAGGATGTGAGGTATATCAGAGTGATACAGTGAGGAATGTGGAATATATCAGTGTTACAGTGAGGGAGAGGATGGGGCGATCTTGGATCTGGACTGGAGGCGACGGAGGCTGAACAGTTTCCCGTTCGTTCTCTAAATTAGCTCTACTCCAGTGGGGAGCTTACTGAGGGTGAGATGGAGCTTTGCAGCCACGAAGATCGAGAAGAGTATTGGTGCGATGACACAGCCTTGCGTGACCCCTCGTACGTGAATTGCGTCTGTGGTGGAACCATTGGTCAAGATCACGGCTTGCATGTCAGCGTGAAGCAGGCGGAGGACGGTGACAAACTTTTGAGGGCAGCCGAATTTGAGGAGGACACTCCATAATCCCTCACGGTTGACAGTGTCGAAGGCCTTTGTCAGATCAAAGAAGGACATGTACAGCAGTTGGTGCTGTTCGCTGCATTTCTCTTGTAATTGACGTGCGGTGAAGGTCATGTCCATTGTGCCCCTTAGTGGACTTCCAATTACAGTCGAATTACAATATGCAGACGACGCTTGCGTCTGCGCTCACTCGGAGGGACAACTCCAAACCATCATCAACACCTTCACCGAAGCGTACGAGAGCATGGGACTTACATAAACATCCGTAAGCCAAAGGTGCTCTACCAACCTGCCCCGCCACATAGTACTGCCACCCGATTATCAAAATCCACGACAAAGCCTTGGACAACGTGAACCACTTTCCATACCTCGGGAGCCTACTGTCAACAAGGGCAGACGTCGATGACGAACTCCAACACCGCCTTCAGTGTACCAGTACAGCCTTCGGTCGCCTGAGGAAGAGAGTGTTTGAAGACCAGGACCTCAAACCCGGCACTAAGCTCATGGTCTACAGAGCAGCAGCAATACCCGCCCTGCTCTATGCCTCAGAGACATGGCCATGTGCAGCAGGCGCATCAAAGCACTGGAGAGGTACCACCAACGCTGCCTCCGCAAGATTCTGCAAATCCATTGGCAGGATAGGCGCACCAACGTCAGTGTTCTCGCTCAGGCCAACATCCCCATCATCGAAGCTTTGACCATGCTCGATCAGCTCCGATGGACGGGCCACATCGTCCGCATGCCCGATACGAGACTCCCAAAACAAGCGCTCTACTCGGAGCTCCGGCACGGCAAGAAAGCCCCAGGTGGGCAGAGGAAACGCTTCAAGGACACCCTCAAAGCCTCCTTGAAAAAGTGTAACATCCCCACTGACACCTGGGAATCCCTGGCCCAAGAGCGCACAAAGTGGAGGAGAAACATTCGGAAAGGCGCCGAAAACCTCGAGTCTCTTCGCCGGGAGCATGCAGAAGCCAAGCGCAGTCAGCGCAAGGAGCGCACGGCAACCAAGCACCCCACCCACCCGTCCCTTCAGGCACCGTCTGCCCCACCTGTGACAGAGACTGTGGGTCCCGCATTGGACTCATTAATCACCTGCGAATTCATTTTTAATGTGGAAACAAGTCATCCTCGGTTCCGAGGGACTGCCTAAGAAGAAGAAGGGAAGAAGAATAGTGAGGGGTGTGGGGTATATCAGAGTGTTACAGAGATGGGCGAGGAGTATATCAGAGTTTTACAATGAGGGGTGTGGGGTACATCAGAGTTACAGTGAGGGATGTGAGGTATATCATAGTGTTACCGTGTGGGTATATCAGTGTTAGAGTCAGGGGTGTGGGAATATCAGTGTGTTACAGTGAGGGGTGTGGTATATCTTAGTGTTAGAGTCAGGGGTGTGGGAATATCAGTGTGTTACAGTGACGGGTGTTGGGTATATCAGTGTTACAGTGAGGGATATGGGGCATATCAGCTTTACAGTGGTGTATGTGGTATATCAGAGTGTTACCGTGAGTGTTGTGGGGTATATCAGAGTGTTTTAGTGAGAGGTGTGGGATATATCAGTGTTACAGTGAGGGGTGTGAGGCATTTCAGTGTTACAGGGAGCGGTGTGCGGTATATCAGTGTGTTACAGTGAGGGGTGTGGGGTATATCAGAGAGTTACAGTGAGGGGTGCTGTGTAAATCAGGGTTACAGCGAGGAGTCTGGGGTATATCAATGTGTTACTGTGAGAGATGTGGGGCATATCAGTGTTACAGTGAAATGTGTGGGTTTTCACAGTGTTTTACAGAGAGGGGTGTGGGATATATCAGAGTGTTACAGTGAGGGGCGTGGGATATATCAGAGAGTTACACCGAGGAGTGTGGGGTATATCAGAGTCTTACAGTGAAGGTTGTGGGGTATATCAGAGTGTTACAGTGAGATGTGTGGTCTATATCAGTGTGTTACAGTGCGGGGTGGAGGTATATAAGAGTGTTACAGCGAGGGGTGTGGGTTATATCAGAGTGTTACAGAGATGGGCGAAGGTATATCAGTGTGTTACAGTGCGGGTTTTGGGGTATATCAGAGAGTTACAGTGAGGGTTGGTGGGGTATTTTAGTGTTACACTGAGGGATGTGATGTATATCATATTGTTGCAGTGAGGGTTATATCAGTATTACAGTGACGGGCGTGGTGTATATCAGCTGTGTTACAGAGATGGGCGCGGGGTATATCAGTGTGCTACAATGAGAGGTGTGTGGCATATCAGAGTGTAACAGTGTGGGGTGTGCGGCATATCAGTGTTACAGTGAGGTGTGTGGGTTTTCTCAGTGTGTTACAGTGATGGGTGTAGGGTATATCAGAGTGTTACAGTGAGGGGTGTGGGATATATCAGATTGTTACATTGAGGGGTGTGGGTTTCTCAGAGTGTTACAGTGAGGGGTGTGGGATATATCAGAGTGTTACAGTGAGGGGTGTGGGATATATCAGAATGTTACAGTGAGGGGTGTGAGGTATATCAGAGAGTTACAGTGAGGGGTGTGGGTTTTCTCAGTTTTTAACAGTGAGGGGTGTGGGATATATCAGTATTACAGTGAAGGGTGTGGGTTTTCTCAGTGTTTTACAGTGAGGGGTGTGGGATATAGCAGAGTGTTACAGAGAGGTGTGTGGGGTTTATCAGAGTGTTACAGTGAGGGAAATTGGGTATATCAGTGTTCCATTGAGAGTTCTGGGGTTATCCGCGTGTTACAGTGAGTGGTGTGAGGTATATCATACTGTTCCAGTGAGGATTGCGGGGTATATCAGCGTTACAGTGAGGGGTGTGTGGTATATCAGTGTTACAGTGAGGGGTGTGGGGTATATCAGTGTTACAGTGAGGGCTTTTAGGTATATCAGTGTTACAGTGAGGGGTGTGATGTATATTAGTTTTACAGTGAGGGATGTGATGTGTATCAGTGTGTTACTGTGAGGGGAGTGTGGCACATCCGTGTTACAGCGAGGGGTGTGGGTTTTCGCATTCCTTTACAGTGAGGGGTGTGGTGTATATCAGAGTGTTACAGTGAGGGGATGTGAGTTATTTCAGAGTGTTACAGTGAGGGGATGTGAGTTATTTCAGAGTGTTACAGTGAGGTGTGTAGGAAAGGCTGATATTTAAAGATATTTAAAGATGAGAATCATATATGTATAACTTCAACTGTAACCATTGTCCAAATAATATTACCCATAATTACTCTTGAGTAACATAAAAAGCTAAGACTTGTTCAAAATGCAGCTGCAGACAATCAAAAGCAGTTTTGACTAAGTTTTGATAACAAACAGCCACAGACAGCAAGTGAAGTTCAAATCATTAAATTGCTGAGAAAAACATATTATAATGCTGAATAGAACTTAACAAAGCTAATTGCAACAATATTTAAAGGATAATTAGTATAAATTCCAATAAAGTGAGAACGATCATGGAAGTTAAGGTATTTATCTGGTAGATTAAAGTGAGATAGTCTGGATACATCAAGACAGGTGAGACAGCAGATGATATGGGCCCTTGTTATAAAGGCTTTGTTCCAGGGAGACATGAAATGAAAGAGATAAAGTAAATTCCAATGGGGTGAAAATCTATAAACAAGATAACACGACAGTGGAACAGGTTAATGGAAATATACTGGAAAAGGAGTGGCCAAGTTACTAGCCTTAACCTGAGTGACAATGGTATTTTGACCATTAGAGCCAATTAAAGAAGGTGATTTTGTTAAAGACCATATATGGACACTGGCCAAACGAACTGTTGATAAGGAATCGGTTAAATCCTTAATACACAAAGAACAACTTTACACAGAGACTTGCTGCGAAGAAAAGGAACAGACTTACAACGACGTTGCCTGTGTCCGAAGGGCTCCAGAGAGCAAGGGCTGTGAGCTATTCATTCTATTTTCGCCTAATATTAAGTATTAACTACGCTGTAAGCTTAATACATCTGATCTATTGCTCAAAATTACTGGCTGCTGCCTATTTGTGTCTTGCCCAAGAACTCTGAGTATTCACTTGACTGACTCACAACTGGCACCCCAGATGGGACTAGACAAATCGGCTAGTATTGAGTAACAGACCAGACCTCGAGAACATAAGAACATAAGAAATAGGAGCAGGAGTAGGCCAATCGGCCTCTCGAGCCTGCTCCGCCATTCAATAAGATCATGGGTGATCTGATCCTAACCGCCAATCTACTATCTACTATCACAGAACCATCTCCTGCATCTAACAGAATTGCACACACGAAATAGGAGCAGAATCAGGCTACACAGTCCCTGGGCCCGCTCCACTACCCACAGGGCCATGACCGATCCGAACCTAGACTCATGTCCAAATTCCTGCCCGCTCCCCGTAACTCTTAATGCCCTTTACTTCTAGGAAACTGTCTATTTCTGTTTTAAATGTATTTAATGATGTAGCTTCTACAGCTTTTTGTGGCAGCATATTCCATGGACCTACCACCCTCTGAGTGAAGTAGTTCCTCCTCATTTCAGTTTTGAAAGAGCAGCCCCTTATTCTAAGACTATGTCCCCTAGTTCTAGTCTCACCCGTCATCGGGAACATCCTCCCCGCATCCACCCGATCCAACCCCTTCACAATCTTATATGTTTCAATAAGATCGCCTCTCATTCTTCTGAACTCCAATGAGTAGAGTCCCAATCTACACAACCTCTCCTCATATGACCACCCCCTCATCCCCGGGATTAACCGAGTGAACCTTTTTTGCACTGCCTCGAGAGCAAGGATGTCTTTCCTTAAGTAAGGACACCAAAACTGTATGCAGTATTCCAGGTGCGGTCTCACCAATACCTTGTACAACTGAAGCAATACCTCCCTATTTTTATATTCTATCCCCCTAGCAATGAAAGCCAACATTCCATTTGCCTTCTTAATCACTTGCTGCAGCTGCATACTAACCTTTTGAGTTTCGTGCACCAGGACCCCCAGATCCCTTTGCACTTCAGTACTCTCCAGTTTCTTGCCATTAAGATAATAAATTGCTCTAGGATTTTTCCTGCCAAAGTGCATCACCTCACACTTTCCAGTGTTGTATTCCATCTGCCAAATCTCTGTCCACTTACTTAGCCTGTCTATGTCCCCTTGCAGGTTTTTTATGTCCTCCTCACTCACTACTTTCCCTCCCATCTTTGTATCATCTGCAAATTTTGATATGTTACACGTGGTCCCTTCCTCCAAATCGTTAATATAGATTGTAAAGAGTTGGGGACCCAGCACTGACCCCTGTGGAACACCACTAGTTACTGATTGCCAGTCTGAGAATGAACCATATATCCCAACTCTTTACTTTCTGTTAGATTGCCAATCCTCTATCCATGCCAGAATATTACCCCCAATCCCGTGATGTTTTACCTTAAGCAATAATCTTTTGTGTGGCACCTTGTCAAATGCCTTTTGGAAGTCTAAATACACTACGTCCACTGGTTCCCCTTTATCCACTCTATATGTTACTTCCTCAAAGAACTCCAGCAAATTTGTCAAACATGACTTCCCCTTCGTAAAACCATGCTGACTTTGTCCTATTAAATTATGATTATCCAAATGTCCTGTTACTGTTTCCTTAATAATGGACTCCAAAATTTTACCTACCACAGATGTTAGGCTAACCGGTCTATAGTTACCAGCCTTCTGTCTACTGCCCTTTTTAAATAAGGGTGTTACATTAGCAGTTTTCCAGTCTGCCGGGACCTTAGCGGAATCCAGGGAGTTTTGAAAAATTATTACCAATGCATCTACAATCCCTACCGCCACTTCCTTCAAGACTCTAGGATGTAAGTCATCAGGTCCAGGTGATTTATCCGCCTTGAGTCCCATTATTTTACCGAGTACCACTTCCTTAGTGATTTTGATCGTGTTTAGCTCCTCTCCCCCTATAGCCCCCTGTTTGTCCAGTGTTGGGATATTCTTAGTGTCCTCTACTGTAAAGACTGATACAAAATATTCATTCAGTGTATTTGCCATCTCCATATTTCCCACCATTAATTTCCCGGTCTCATCCTCTAAGGGACCAACATTTACTTTAGCCACCCTTTTTCTTTTTATATAACTATAAAAACTCTTACTATCTGTTTTTATATTTTTTGCTAATTTACTTTCGTAATCTATCTTCCCTTTCTTAATCAATCTTTTTGTTATTTTTTGCTGCCTTTTAAAGTTTTCCCAATCCTCTGTCCTCCCACTAGATTTCGCTACCTTATATGCCCTTGTTTTTAGTCGAATACTATCCTTAATTTCTTTACTTAGCCACGGATGTCTGTCCTTTTTTTTACACCCTTTTCTTTTCAGTGGAATATATATTTTTTGGAAGTTGTAAAATAACTCCTTGAATGTACACCACTGATCATGGGTCGTCTTACCCTTTAATCTATTTTCCCAATCCACTCTACTCAATTCCGCTCGCATACCTTCATAGTCTCCTTTATTCAAGCTTAGCACGCTTGTTTGAGATCCAACCTTCTCACCCTCTAATTGAATATGGAATTCAACCATGTTATGGTCACTCATTCCAAGGGGATCCTTTACTAGGACATCTTTAATTAATCCTGTCTCGTTACACAGGACCAGATCTAAGGTTGCTTGCCCCCTGGTCGGTTCAGTTACATACTGCTCAAGAAACCCATCCCTAATTCACTCAATGAACTCATCCTCAAGGCAGCCCTGCCCCATTTGATTTGTCCAATTAATATGATAGTTAAAATCCCCCATAATTATAGATGTTCCCTTATTACATGCCTCAACTATTTCCTGATTGATACTCCGTCCAACTGAGTTGCAACTGTTCGGAGGCCTATAGACTACGCCCACTAGTGTTTTTTTCCCCTTATTATTCCTTATCTCCACCCAAACTGTTTCATTATCATGATTTTTTGACCCAATATCATTACTCTGTATTACAGTGATTCCTTCCTTTATGAACATAGCCACCCCACCTCCCCTTCCTTCCTGCCTGTCCTTCCTGTTCGTTAAATAACCTGGTATGTTTAATTCCCAGGCATTGTCACCCTGCAGCCATGTTTCTGTAATGGTCACAATATCAAAACCATATGTAGTTATTTGTGCCATTAACTCGTCTATTTTGTCACGAATGCTACGTGCATTCAGACAGACAACTTTCAAATATGCTTTGTGGCACTTAGTTCCTGCTTTTTCACTTTTTACCACTTTACCTTTTACTCCACACACTCTGTCCCTTCCTGCCACGCTCTGATTTGTGATTCCCCTACTGCTACCTATGTCTATGACCCTCTCTGTTGTCATTTTTATTTTTTGCTCTCTTGAAACCTCCCCCCCACTAATTAGTTTAAAGCCCTCTCCACAGCCCTAGTTATTCGATTCGCCAGGACATTAGTCCCAGCACTGGCCAAGTGAAGTCCGTCCCAACGGAACAGCTCTCTCCTGCCCCAGTACTGGTGCCAGTGTCCCAAGAAGCAAAACCCATTTTTCCCACACCAGTCTTTGAGCCACGCATTCAACTCCCTGATTTTATTTACCCTAGCCAAATTTGCTCGTGGCTCAGGTAGTAATCCAGAGATTATTACCCTCGAGGTTCTGCTTTTTAATTTGGCCCCTAGCTGCTCAAACTCCCTCAGCAGAACCTCTTTCCTTGTCCTATCTATGTCATTGGTACCAACATGGACCACAACTGGATCCTCCCCCTCCCACTCCAAGTTTCTCTCCAGCCCAGAGGAGATGTCCTTAACCCTGGCACCGGACAGGCAACACAGCCTTCGGGACTCTCGCTCTTGGCTGCAAAGAACCCTATCTATCCCCCTAATGATACTATCCCCTACCACTACAACATTTATTTTTACTCCCCCCAATTGAATGGCCCCCCTTACCACGGTGCTGTGGCCAGGTTGCTCATCCTCCCTGCAGTCCCCGCTCCTATCCACACAGGGAGTAAGAGCCTCGAACCTGTTGGACAAGAGCAAGGGCTGCGGCTCCTCCAACACTACATCCTGGATCCCTGTACCTGCCTCACTCGTAGTCACACCTTCCTGTCCCTGACCACGGGCTGCTTCTGAATTAGTTACTCTAATTGGTGTGACTACCTCCTGAAACACGGAGTCCAGGTAACTCACCCGCTCCCTGATGTGTCGCAGTGTTTGAAGCTCGGACTCCAGCTCATCAACACGGAGCCGGAGTTCCTCGAGCAGCCAACACTTACTGCAAATGTGTTCACCGTGAACATCAATGGTGTCCACCAGCTCCCACATATTGCAGCAGTAACACACCACCTGCTCTCCCATTCTATGTAATTAATTAAAAATGTATTATTTTCCCTTCAGTTAATTTATGCCAGCAGTCTCCGCTACACCACAGATACCCGAGAAACTATAAACTATGGAATTGAAGTTTTGTATAAAAAAAGAGAAATACTCACCAACCAATCACTTACCTGCTTTCTGGTGACGTCACACTTCGATCAGCTGCTGCTGTTGGGGAGGGATTAACCCTTCGTGGGGAGTGCCCGTGAATTGCGCGCCGATAGTTATAGATGTTAGAGGTCTGTTAAGAAAACTACAAGATCACTAATAAAAGTTTTGTTAACACATACAAGGGTAAGTTAGACAGAAGTGCCTGTGAGGAGGAAGTACCGGTAATATTGATGGAATGTTTATGCAAAGGAGACCGACTGGAGGGAAAGCTGGGAAAACGGGAGGCTGTTGTGGCTGCTGTTACTGCCATATCGTATGATTCAGCAGTGGGAGCAGCAGGAGGAGGAGAAAGGATAGACTGGGATGCACTAGAAGGAAAAACATATCAGCACGGCCGACATAATGGTTGGGGAGACAAGAGCTAATCCGGTGGCGGCCATCTCAGATCCGGCTGGACGACAGCCACAGGTATCCCAGGCAACGGCCCAATGAAGGGGACGGGCCCCCTCTTGGTCGGAAGTCGGGTTCCGACGTGATGTTAACAGGCGACCAGAAATTTTGGTTGTTCTACCGGGGGGCCGACAACAAATCATGCTTATTAATACCTGCTCATCCGTTACAATCATCCATACCCCACACCCTGAACGCCAGGCTGCGGCGCGCAAGGGCTGCTTGACATTACAAGGCTTTGATGGGAGGACAACCTCTGCTTTTAAGGGAGAAATGATAACAATGCGCCCAAACGGCATTGATTTGAATGTTGATGACCCTGTCATGATGACAACTCCTGACGGACGGGGCATATTGGGAAGTGATGTTTTGGAAAATTACGGGAAAATTATAGATTACAACCAGAGGTATATTTGGATCGGGGCAGGAGGTAGTGAATTGGTCGGAATATCGCATGCCCACTCCGTATTTGCGATTAAGAGGACTTGCTTCTACGAGGCACCAGATCACACAGATGAGCAAGTCAAATTATTAATTCAAACGCACTCACCTGCATTCGCCACTAGTAAGCATGACTGTGGTCGAATGGAGGGTGAGGAGACGATTAACGGCCTGCCACAGTCCTTTGTTAAACAGTACCCAATTCCCAAAGAAAGTCATCCCTATATTAGAGATGTCATCGACTCCCTCTTAAACAGGGCATTCTCAGAACAGGCACTTTCACGACCAATTCACCAGCTTGGCCGGTTCGGAAGCCGGACAATAGCTGGAGGCTCACTATTGGTTCCCGAAGTCTGAACAAGGTTACGCCCAAGAGCGCCCCTATTGGTAGGGATGCTCCAACCTTATTATCAGACCTCCCAAAAGACTCGAAATACTACTCCACCCTAGATATTGCGAATGGCTTTTGGAGTATTCCCGTCAGAACAGAGGATCAATATAAATTTGCTTTCACCTTTGAGGACCAGAGTTACACGTGGATGTGCCTACTCCAATGCTTCCACAACGCCCAGACCATCTTCCATACCAGAATGGTACGGATCCTGAAAGCTTTTTCGAAGCCCCACTGCCTGCTTCTGTATGTCGACGACTTGCTACTGGCTACTAGTACAATCGAGGAGCACCTTGAACTGTTAGATGAACATTTAACACTGTTAAGCAGTGCAGGCTTGAAAATTAATCCTAGAAAAGCTCAGCTTTTGTAGGAACAGGTCACCTCTTTGGGAGTGACAATCTCTCCGCAGGGTCTAAGCCCCGACGAGCACAAGATAGAGGTCATTCAACGACTCCCACTTCCTGTATCCAGGACAGCGCTCCGATTGCTTTTGCGACTACTGGGATACCAGCGTAGTTTTATTCCTGGATTTGCGGAACTTGCAAAGCCCCTCTATGAACTGTTAAAAGGAAAAGAGGATCAAATGTACTCCCTGTGGGGGCCAGATCACACCGCTGCATTTGAGAAATTGAGACAGGCTGTTATGCAGGCTACCTGTTTGACATCACTCGACCCGACACAGCCATTCCATCTCGAGGTCGCATCCACCGACCTTTGGATGACGAGGGAGATAGAAAATATGATGAAACAAAGAAATGGTGTATGAGGCATGTGAGAACCAGGCCAAATACAGTAAGTTGAGAGGGGGAGTGAAGAGAAAAATAAGACTGGCAAAGAGAGAAGATGAGAAAAGAACGGCAGTTAACATAAAAGGGAACCCACAATCTTCTACTGGCATGTATATAATAAGCGGAGAGTAAGGGGCGAGGTGGGGCCTATTAGGGACAATGCAGGTGATGTATGCTTAGTGGCGCAGGGCAAGGCTAGAATACTTAATGAGTATTTTGTATCGGTGTTTACTAAGGAAGAGGATGCTGACAAAATATCAGAGCTGGTAGAGGTAATGGATGGGGTGAAAATTGATAGGCAGGACTGAATGGAATGGCTGGATATGCTTAGAGTGGATAAGTTGCCTGGTTCGGATGGCTTGCATCCCAGGTTAGTTCAGGGAAGTGAGGGTGGAGATAGGGGAAGTGCTTACCCTAATCTTCCATCCTTCCCTTGATGCAGCAGAGGTGCCAGAGGATTGGAAAGTGGCAAATGTGACACCATTGTTCAAGAAAGGGTGTAAGGACAGTCCTAGTAACTACAGGCCGGTCAGTTTAACATCAGTGGTGGGTAAGCTTTTAGAAACAATAATCAGGGAAACAAATAACTGTCACTTGGAGAGGTTTACGTTAATTAAGGAGAGCCAACACGGGTTTGTAAAAGGCAGATGGTGTTTGACTAATCTAATTGAAACTTTTGATTAAGTAACAGAGTAGGTTGATGAAGGGAATGCAGTGGTTGTTGTCTATATGGATTTTAAGAAAGCGATTGACACAGTACTACATAAAAGGACAGAAAACAGCGAGTCATGGTAAATGGCTGTTTTTCAGACTGGAGGATGGTAGACAGTGGTGTTCCCCAGGGGTCAGTTCTAGGCCCATTGCTTTTTTGATATATATAAATGACTTGGATATTAGAATACAGAGTAAAATTTCAAAATTTGCCGATATCATCAAACTTGAGGTGTGGCATACAGTGAGGAGGATACCAATTGAATGTAACAGGACATAGATAGGCTAGCAGCATGGGCAGACAAGTGGCAGATGGAATTTAATACAGACAAGTGTGAGGTGATGCATTTTGGCAGAAGGGATAGGGAGAAGCAATATACACTTAATGGCACAGTTCTGAAGAGTGTGCAGGGACAGAGGGACCTGGGGGTTCATATGCATAGATTTTTGAAGGTGGCAGGACATATTGAAAAAGTAGTTAGCAAAGGATATAGGATCTTGGGGTTCATAAATAGAGGTATTGAGTACAAAAGTAGAGAAGTTATGCTGAACCTTTTTAAAGCTCTGCTTAGGCCACAACTAGAGTATTGCGTCCAGTTCGGTTCACCACACTTTAGGAAGGATGTGAAGGTCCTTGAGAGGGTGCAGAACAGATTTACCAGAATGGTTCCAGGCATGAGGGATTTTAGCTACAAGGTTAGATTGGAGAAACCGGGGTTGTTCTCCTTGGAGCAAAGGAGATTGAGAAGAGATTTGATAGAGGTGTATACGATTATGTTCTAGTGAGGGGTGTGGGTTATATCAGAGTGTTACAGGGATGGATGTGGGGTATATAGAAACATAGAAACATAGAAAATAGGTGCAGGAGTAGACCATTTGGTCCTTCGAGCCTGCACCGCCATTCAATGAGTTCATGGCTGAACATGCTACCTCAGTACCCCATTCCTGCTTTCTCACCATACCCCTTGATCCCCCTAGTTGTGAGTATTATATCTAACTCCCTTTTGAATATATTTAGCGAACTGGCCTCAACAACCTTCTGCGGTAGAGAATTCCACAGATTCACCACTCTCTGGGTGAAGAAGTTTCTCCTCATCTCAGTCTTAAATGGCTTCCCCTTTATCCTTAGACTGTGACCCCTGGTTTTAGTTTTCCCTAATATTGGAAACATTCTGCCCGCATCTAATTTGTCTAAACCAGTCAGGATTTTAAACGTCTCTATAAGATCCCCCCTCATTCTTCTGAACTCCAGAGGATACAAGTTCAGTTGATCCAGTCTTTCTTGATATGTCAGTCTGGCCATCCCAGGAATCAATCTAGTGAACCTTCGTTGCACTCCCTCAATAGCAAGAATGTCCTTCCTCAAGTTAGGAGACCAAAACTGCACACAATACTCCAGGTGTACAACTGTAGCATCACCTCCCTACTCCTGTACACAAATCCCCTTGCTATGAAGGCCATCATGCCATTTGCTTTCTTGACTGCCTGCTGCACTTGCCTTCCCACCTTCAGTGATTGATGTACAATGACGCCCAGGTCTCGTTGCACCTCCCCTTTCCCTAATCTGCCACCATTCAGGTAATAGTCTGCCTCCCTATTTTTACCACCAAAGTGGATAACCTCACATTTATCCACATTTTACTTCATCTGCCATACATTTGCCCAATCACCCAACCTGTCCAAGTCACTCTGTAGCCTACTGGCATCCTCCTCATTGTTCACACTGCCTCCCAATTTAGTGTCATCCGCAAATTTGGAGATATTACAATTAATCCCTTCGTCCAAATCATTAATATATAATGTAAACAGCTGGGGCTCCAGCATCGAACCCTGCGGTACCCCGCTGGTCACTGCCTGCCATTCTGAAAAGTACCCATTTACTCCTACTCTTTGTTTCCTGTGTGCCAACCAGTTCTCAATCCACGTCAACACATTACCCCCAATCCCATGTGCTTTAACTTTGCACACCAATCTCTTGTGTGGGACCTTGTCAAAGGCCTTCTGAAAGTCCAAATACATCACATCTACTGGTTCCCCCCGTCCACCCTATTGGAAACATCCTCAAAAAATTCCAGAAGATTTGTCAAGCATGATTTCCCTTTCACAAATCCATGCTGACTTGGACCTATCATGTCGCCACTTTCCAAATGGTCTGTTATGACATCTTTAATAATTGATTCCATCATTTTACCCACCACCAGGCTGACCGGTCTATAATTCCCTGCTTTCTCCCTCCCTCCTTTTTTAAAAAGAGGGGTTACATTAGCCACCCTCCACTCCTTCGGAACTGATCCAGAGTCTAAGGAATGTTGGGAAATGATCGTCAATGCATCCACTATTTCCAAGGCCACCTCCTTCAGTACTCTGGGATGCAGACCATCAGGCCCTGGGGATTTATCAGCCTTCAGTCCCATCAATTTCCCCAACACCTTTTCCCGACTGATAAGGATTTCCCTCAGCTCCTCTCTCTTACCAGATCCTTTGATCGCTTTTATTTCCGGAAGGTTGTTTGTGTCCTCCACAGTAAACACCGAACCAAAGTACTTGTTCAATTGATCTTCCATTTCTTTGTTCCCCATTATGACTTCCCCTGTTTCTGACTGCAGGGGACCTACGTTTGTTTTTACTAACCTCTTTCTTTTTACATATTTATAGAAGCTTTTGCAGTTTGTTTTAATGTTCTCTGCAAGCTTCCTTTCATATTTTATTTTCCCTGCCCTAATCAAACCCTTCGTCCTCCTCTGCTGAGTTTTCAAGTTCTCCCAGTCCCCGGGTTTGCTGCTACTTCTGGCCAATTTGTATGCCACGTCCGTGCTTTTAATACTATCCCTGATTTCCCTTGTTAGCCATGGTTGAGCCACCTTCCCTTTTTTATTTTTATGCCAGACAGGGATGTACAATTGCTGTAGTTCATCCATGCGATCTCTAAATGTCTGCCATTGCCCTTCCACTGATAACCCCTTAAATATCGCTTGCCAATCTAACCTCGCCAATTCACGCCTCATACCCTCAAAGTTACCCTTATTTAAGTTCTGGACCATGGTCTCTGAATTAATTGTTTCCTTCTCCATCCTAATGTAGAACTCCACCATACTATGGTCACGCTTCCCCAAGGGACCTCGCACCACAAGATTGCTGATTAGTCCTTCCTCATTACACAACACCCAGTCCAGGATGGCCTCCCCTCTAGTTGGTTCCTCAACATATTGGTTTAGGAAACCATCCCTTAAACACTCCAGGAAATCCTCCTCCACCGTATTTCTTCCAGTTTCAGTAGCCCAATCTATATGCATATTAAAGTCACCCATGATAACTGCTGCGCCTTTTTTGCATGCACCTCTGATTTCCTGTTTCATGCCCTCTCCCACCTCACTACTACTGTATGGACGTCTGTACACAACCCCCACTAACGTTTTCTGCCCTTTGGTGTTCTGCAGCTCAACCCATATTGATTCGACATCCTCCAAGCTAATGTCCTTCCTAGCTTTTGCATTAATCTCCTTTTTAACCAGAAATGCTACACCACCCCCTTTTCCATTTATTCTATCCTTCCTGAATGTTGAATACCCCTGGATATTCAGTTCCCAGCCTTGATTGTTCTGGAGCCACGTCTCTGTAATCCCAAACACATCATATCCGTAAACATCAAATTGCACAATCAATTCATCCACCTTATTACGGATACTCCTTGCATTAAGACACAGAGCCTTTAGGCTTGTTTTATTAACACCCTTTGTCCTTTTAGACTTATGATTTAGTATGGCCCTTTGTGTTTCTTGCCTTTGTTTACTCGGATTTCCCTTATTGTTTCTCACCCTTCTAACATTTGTTTCTGACTGCATATTACTTCCCCCTGTTTCGCTACATAGGTTCCCATTCCCCTGCCATATTAGTTTAAATCCTTCCAAACTGCCTTAGCAAATATTACCCCGAGGACATCGGTTCCAGTCCTGCCCAAGTGCAGACCGTCCCTTTTGTACAGGTCCCACTTCCCCCAGAACTGGTTCCAATGCCTCAGGTATTTGAATCCCTCCCTCCTGCACCACTGCTCACGCCACGTATTTAATCTCGCTATCCTGTTCATGCTACTCTGATTAGCACGTGGCACTGGTAGCAACCCAGAGATTACAACCTTTGAGGTCCTACTTTTCAATTTAGCTCCTAGCTCCCTAAATTCTGCTTGTAGGACCTCTTCCCGCTTTTTACCTATATCGTTGGTACCTACATGCACCACGACAGCTGGCTCTTCACCCTCCCTTTCCAGAATGTTCTGCAGCCGCTCCGAGACATCCTTGACCCTTGCACCAGGGAGGCAACATACCATCCTGGAATCTCGGTTGCGGCCACAGAAACTCCTGTCTATTCCCCTTACAATTGAGTCCCCTATCACTATAGCTCTACCACTCTTTTTCCCGCCCTGCTGTGCAGCAGAGCCAGCCATGGTGCCATGAACCTGGCTGCTGGTGCCTTCCCCTGGTAGGTCATTTCCCCCAACAGTATCCAAAACGGTATATCTGTTTTGGAGGGAGACCTCCGCAGGGGACTCCTGCACTACCTTCCTGATATTGCCCTGCCTCTTGGTCACCCATTTACTGTCTGACCTCGCCTTTACCCGCGGTGTGTTCAACTCACTAAATGAGTAATCCACAAAGTTTTCGGCATCGTGGATGCTCCAGAGTGAGTCCATCCGCAGCTCCAGTGCCGCCATGCGGTCCGTCAGGAGCTGCAGCTGGACGCACTTCCTGCACACATAGTTGTCAGGGACACTGGAAGTGTCCCTGATTTCCCACATAGCACAGGAGGAGCACGACACGGCTCCGAGATTTCCTGCCATGACTTAACCCTTATATTACTTTATTAAGTTAAGTCCCTGAAAACAAAATATAAATCGAACCTACCTTTTAAATTCCCTCTACCCCTAAAGGTTAGAGGAGGTGGGAGGGTGGGAGACACTATCAGTGTAGTGTCTCGGGTTTAGCAACAGCTCCACCTATATACGGGTACCAATGAATTGGCCCCGCCCTCTGACTTTGACCCCTGCTGATTGATTAGAAAACTGGTTTCCACTGCCTGCTGTGCCAATTTACTGCTACTGCAGTGTAACCTTGTTTTACTCTTCAGCGCTACAGTGATGGGTGTGTGGTATATTGGAGTGTTATAATCATGGGTGTGGGGTATATCAAAGTGTTACAGTGAGGGGAATCGGTTATATTGGAGTGGTACAATCATGGGTGTCGGATATATCAGAGATTTACAGTGAGGGGTGTGGGGCACATCAGAGTGTTACAGTGAGGTGTATGGGACATATCAGTGTGTTACAGTGTGGGGTATATCAGTGTGTAACAGTCATAGGTCTCTGGTATCTCCAGGTGTTACAGTGAGGGGTGTGCGTACATCAGCGTGTTACAGTGAGGCGTGTTGGGTACATCAGTATTACTGTGAGGGGTGTGGTGTATATCAGAATGTTACAGTGAGGGGGTGACGTATATCGGAGTGTTACAGCGTAGGATGTGGTTTATATCAGAGTGTTACAGTGAGGGGTGTGGGGTATATCAGCGTGCGACAGTGAGGGATGTGGTGTATATCAGTGTGTTACAGTGTGGGGTGTGGGATATATCAGTTTGTAACAGTCATGGGTTTCTGATATGCGCAGTTGTTACAGTGAGGCGTATGGGGTATATCAGAGAGTTACAATGAGGGGTGTGGGGTATATCAGTGTGTTACAGTGAGGGGTGTGGTGTATATCAGAGCGTTAAAATGAGGGGCGTGGTTTATATCTGTGTTGCAGTGAGGGGTGTGCGCTATATCAGTGTGTTACAGTGAGGGGTGTGTTGTATACCACTGTGTTGCAGTGAGGGGTGTATGGTATATCAGTGTGTTACAGTGAGGGGTATATCAGAGGATTTAAGTGAGGGGTGTGGCATACATCAGAGTGTTTCAGTGAGGTGTGTGGGGTATATCAGAGTGTTACAGTGAGGTGTGTGGGGTATATCAGAGTGTTACATTGAGGGGTGTGGGGTTAATCAGTGTGTTGCAGTGAAGGGTTTGGGGTATATCAGTGTGTTACAGTGAGGGCTGTGGGGTATATCAAAGAGTTACAGCGAGGGGAATGAGGTATATCAGTGTTTTAGTGATGGATGTGTTTTTTCAAAGTGTGTTACCATGAGGGTTATATGTTTTATCAGTGCGTTATGGTTAGGTGTTGTTTGATATATCAGAGATCTACAGTTAGTGATGTCGACTATATCAGAGTGTTACAGTGATGTGCGTGATGTGTATCAGAGCGTGTTACAGTGAGGTGTGTGGGGTATATCATTGTTGCAGTGAGCTTTGTGGTTGTGAGATATATCAGTGTTTTATGTGAGGGGTGTGCAGTATATCATAGATTTACTGTAAGGTGTGTAGGGTATGCCGGAGTGTTGCAATCATGTGTGTGAGGTATATCAGAGAATTACAGTGTGTGTGTGAGGTATCATAAAGTATTAAAGTGATGGGTGTGTAGTGTATCAGTGCTTTACATTGAGGGGTTGAGGCTTATATAAGTGTTTTACAGTGAGTTTCATGCGGTATACCAGAGGGTGTGACAGTGAGACGTTTGGGGTATATGAATGAGGGTGACACTGAGGCGTGCAGGGTACATCAGTGTTACAGTGAGGCGTGCGGGGTATATCAGAGTGTTACACTGTTGGATTTGGTGCAGGTCCAGGTGTTATAGTGGGAGATGTCGATATATCAGTGTGTAACAGTGAGAATTTTGGGGGTACATAGGAGAGTGTTACATTGAGTGATTTGTGGTATATTAGAGTGTTACAGTCATTGATGTCGTGTATATCAGATCCTAACAGTGACGATGTGGGGTATATCAGGGTGTTACCTGAGTGTTTATGTTATCGAAGTGTTAAAGAGATGGGTGTGGGGTATATCAGTGCTTTACATTAAGGGTTGAGGTTTATAGTTGTGTTACCGTGAGTGGGGTTGGGTATATAAAAGTTTTCCAGTGAGGGATATGGGGTATATCAGCGTTACAGTGAGGTGTATGGGGTATATCAGAGTGTTACCGTGAGGGGCGTGTGGTATATCAGCGTTACCGTGAGGGGTTTGTGGTATAACAGTGTTACAGTGAGGTGTGTGGGGTATAGCAGAGAGGGTTACAGTGAGGGGTGTGTGGTATATCAGTGTTACAGTGAGGGGTGTGGGGTATATCAATGTTACAGTAGGGGTGTGGGGTATATCAGTTTTACAGTGAGGGGTGTGGGGAATATCAGAGTGTTACAGTGAGGGGTGTGGGGTATATCAGTGTTACAGTGAGGGGTGTGGGGTATATCAGTGTTACAGTACGGGGCATGGGGTATATCAGAGTGGTGCTGTGAGTTTCACTAATATCCTTTAGAGAAGGAAATCTGGCCTGACTTATATTTGACTCCGGACCCAGAGCAAATGGTGGACTCTTAACTGCTCTCTGAAATGTTGTAACAAGCCACTCAGTTGCAAGAAACCACTACGAGAAACAATAATAAGAATAAAACCCGACGGACCATCTGCTATCAACCTAGGCACTGGCTTCGAGCACAACAACAGCACTTCCAGCCCAGTCGACCCTTCAAAGACCTCCTCGCTAACATGACTTGTGGCAAAATTGCAAAGCTGTCTCACAGACTAATCAAGCAACATCCTGACATAGTCATACTCGCATAATCATGACTTTCAGCCAATGTCCCAGACTCCTCCATCACCATTCCTGGGTATGTTCTGTCTCACCGGCAGGACAGACTAACAATAGGTGGCGGCACAGTGGTATGCAGTCGGGAGGGAGTGACACTGGTTCCTCTGGGGATTACAGCCAGAGCCAAGTCCACAGCATCACGGGTGGCTGAGCTGTACAGGGAGGGGTGGGGGAGGAAGATCGGGAAGGCAATAGTGCTAGGGGACTCGATAATTAGGGGTACAGACAGGCGTTCCTGCGGCCGCTGACGAGACCCCAGGATGGCATGTAGCCTCCTGGTGCCAGGGAGAAGGATGTCACTGAACGGCTGCAGATCATTGAGGCGGGAGGGTGAAAAGGCAGAGTTCGCGGTCCATATTGATACCAACGACATAGGTACAAAAAGGGATGCAGGCAGACTATGGGAGCTGGGAAAGAGATTAAAATCAGGACCTCACAGGCAGTAATCCCCGGATTACTCCCAGTGCCATGAGGTAGTGAGTATAGAAGTAGGAGGTTGGAGCAGATGAATGTATGGCTGGAAAAATGGTTCAGGAGGGAGGGCTTTAGATTCCTGGGACATTGGGACCAGTTCTGGGGGAGGTGGGACCTGTACAGGCCGGACGGGTTGCACATTAACAGAGCCGGAACCAATGGCCTCGTGGGCTAGTGTTGTTGGGGAGGATTTAAACTAACTTGGTAGGGGTGTGGGCACCAGGATGTACCATTACAAAGGAGAAATAAAGTGCACAAAGGATTGAGAGAGGCAGAGAGCAATAAAGTAAGAAATAGTTGTATTATTAGGTGGGGTCAAACCACACACACACACGCACACTCACACGTTCACTCTATCTCACACACACACACATTCACTCACTCTCACACACACACATTCTCTCATTCTCACACACACACATTCACTCACTCTCTCACACATTCTCACTTCTCACACATTCACTCACACTTTCAAATATTCACTCTCACTTTCTCTGTCGCTCTGTCTCTCTCTCTCTCTCTGTCGGTTTGTCTCGGTCTCTCTCTCTCACACACACATCCATTTTGAAGGCGTGCAGTCAGGGAGGATCATTTGTAGATGAATCACTTCCTGTCTGCGATGGCCATGTTGGAAGAGGTCACTTCCTTTCTGTGGTGGCCTTTTTGGAAGAGGTTGCACACTGCCTGTGACGGCCATGCTGGATGAGGTCACTTCCTGTCTAGGTGGCCATGCTGGATGACGTCAATCCAACAGGAAGCGGTGAAGCCGATGTACCTGAAACCCTAACCCCAAGAGGAAATGAAAGCCCAGGAGGGAGAGCGGGCAATCCTATCCAACTCAGATACGGGGGTGGTGCCGCAGGACTCCATAGTTCTGGGAACAGACAGGTGTTTCTATGGCCGCTGACGTGACCCAGGATGATATGTTGCCTCCCTGGTGCGAGGATCAAGGATGTCACTGAACGGCTTCAGAACATTCTGAGGGGCGAGAGTGAACAGACTGTGGTCGTGGTCCATATCGTTATCATCGACATATGCAGAAAGAGGGATGTGATCCTACTGGCACATAATAGGGAGCTAGGAAAGAGATTCAAAAGCAGGACCTCAAAGGTAGTAATCTCCGGATTACTCCCGGTGCCACGAGCTAGTGTGTATAGAAATAGAGGATAGAGCAGATGAATGCGTGGCTGGAGAGATGGTGCAGGAGGGAGTGCTTCAGATTCCTGGGACAGTGGGACCGGTTCTGGGGGAGGTGGGACCTGTACAGGCTGGACGGGTTTGCACCTAAACAGAGCTGGAACCAATATCGTCGCGAGTAGGTTTGCTATTGCTGTTGGGGAGGGTGTAAACTAATTTGGCAGGGGGATGGGAACCAGGATGAAAAATAAGAAAGGGGAAATAAACTGCTCAAAGGATTGGGAGAGACAGATTGCATTAGAGACAGAAATAATAATTATTTTCGGGTCAGACTATGTGAGAATACAGGATTGTCTAAGATGGGTTTACAGTGTATGTATCTGAACGCACAGTGCGTAGTAAACAAGGTAAGTGAGCTGCAGGCACAAATAGCCACATGGAAATATGATGTTGTGCAAATAATGGAGACATGGCTCAAAAAGGTGTAAAATATTGGTTATGTTACTGGACTAGTAATCCAGAGGCCTGGCCTAATGACCCGGGGACGTGAGTTCAATTCCCACCACTGTAGCTGGGGAATTTAAAGTCAGTTAATTAAATAGATCTGGAATAAAAAGCTAGTGTCACTAATGGTGACCATCAAACGATCGTATTGTCGTAAAAACCCATCTGGTTCACTGATGTCCTTCAGGGAACGAAATCTGCCGTTCTTACCCGGTCTGGCCTATATGTGACTCCAGACCCAAAATGTGGTTGACTCTTAACTGCCCTCTGAAATGGCCAAGCAAGCCACTCAGTTGTAACAAACTGCTTATGGACTGCAGCGGTTCAAGAAGGCAGCTAACCACCACTTTGTCAAGGGAAATTAGGGATGGGCAATAATGCAGGCCTTGCGAGAGATGCCCACATCCCATTAGAGAAAATATTTTTTTTAAATTGCGTATTAAATATTCCTGGTTATAAAGTGTTCAGAAAAGATAGGGAAGGAAAGATAGGAGGTGTTGTGGCAGTATTAATTAAGGAGAATGTTACAGTACTGGAGAGAGAGGATGCCATGGATGGGTCAATTACAGAATCTATATGGCTAGAGGTAAGAAATAATAGAGATGCCATTACACTACTCGGTGTATTCTATCGACCATCAAATAGTTGTCAAAATATGGAGGAGCAAATTTGCAGAGAAATTACTGAGAGCTGCAAGAACTATAGAGTAGTAAAAATGGGGGTCTTCAACTATCCTAATTTAGATTGGGGTAGCAATAGCGTAAAGGCCAGAGAGAGGGAAGAATTTCTGAAGTGTGTTCAGGAGATCTTTCTTGATCAGTATATTTCCGGCCCAAAGAGGAAAGAGGCATTGCTGGATCTGGTTCTGGGGAATGAGGTAGGTCAAGTGGAGCAAGTGTCAGCAGATGAACATTCAGGGAACAGTGATCATAGCATCATAAACATTAGTTTAGCTATGGAAAAGGACAGGGAGAAATCTAGAGTAAGAATGTTTAACTGGGGGAAGGCCAATTTCTATGGGATGAGAACGGATCATACCGGGTGAACTGGAATCAAAGATTGGTAGGCAAAACTGTAGAGGAACAATGGGCTGCTTTAAAGAGGAAATAGTTGGCGTACAGTCTAGGCACATTTCCACGAGGGGGAAATGTAGAGCAGCACAATTCAGAGTTCACTGGATGACGAAACAGAAAGCCAATATGATGAAGCAGAAAAAGAGCATGTAATACAGATGTCAGGTTGCACATACATCTGGGCACCGCAATTTAGGAAGTCTGTGAAGGCCTTAGAGAATGTGCAGAAAAGATTTACGAGAATGATTCCAGGAAAGATGGACTTATGTTACGTTCATAGACTGGAGAAGTTGGGGTTGTTCTCCTTGGAGCAGAGATTATTGAGAGGAGATTTGATAGAAGTGTTCAAAATCATGAAGGGTCTGGACAGAGTAGATTGAGTGAAACTGTTCCCATTGGCAGAAGCGTCAACAACCAGAGGACACACATTTAAGGTATTTGCAAAAGAACTAAAGGCAATGTCAGAAAAAAAATTGAATGCAGCGAGTGGTTAATATCTGGAATGCACTGCCTGCAAGGGTGCTGGAGGCAGACTCAATCTTATGTCTCACAAAAGAGTTGGATAAGTATCTGAAAGAAAAAAATTGCAGGGCTACGGGGAAAGGGAAGGGAGTGGGACTAGCTGAGAGTCGGCAAGGGCTCGACGGGCCGAATGGCCTTTTCCGTGCTGTAACCATTCTATGATTTTATAAGAGATTTTAGGGCAGGTGACCAAAAGCACGGTCAAAGAGATAGGTTTTAATGAGCGACTTAAAAAAGGAGAGAGGTAGAGAGGCGGAGAGGTTTAGGAAAGGGATTTCAGAGCTCAGGGCCTCGGCAGTTGAAGGCACAGCCACCAATGGTGGAGCGATTAAAATCGGGGATTCTCAAGAGGCCAGAATTCGAGGAGCGCAGAGATCATGGAAGGATGTGAGGCTGCAGGAGATTACAGAGATAGGGAGGGGCGAGGCCAGGAAACGATTTGAAATCACTGCAGCAATACAAACAAGCGCACACTCACAATGAAACGAACTCTAGGAACATCCATTAAGAGGGAGGAACTTTATTCATTAGTAGAAAGTTGTGTCGTTTTTTTGTGCTCCAAAACTAAAACTAACAGCCTCAAAAT
The DNA here is from genome assembly GCA_030390025.1 of Squalus acanthias. NCBI lineage: Eukaryota > Metazoa > Chordata > Chondrichthyes > Squaliformes > Squalidae > Squalus > Squalus acanthias. The sequence goes on from JASTWF010000246.1 coordinate 340,618, forward strand.
TTGCTTTCTTACCAGTTTCTCGGAAGTGAAAATCTAAACACTCGGAGGCCGAGGATGTCTACGACAGTGACGATGATCCCTTCTTCTATCGGACAGGAGCTATCGAAAAGAAAAGGCTCAACAGAATGAAGAAAGCTGGGAAGGTGCAGGAGAAAGCGAGTCGCTTGTAAAAGTCTAAAGTTTTCGTTCAGTGATGTGCTCAGCCCCAGAAATAACTTTCATTAGCGAAGAGGCAGATAAGGGCTCCGTGTAGAGCAGGTGCTTCGTGTTTCGGGAGGGGGGGGGGGGGATAGGATTCGTGCGGAGCATTTTTCCCAGGTCATGTTGCACAACTTGTGGGACCTGGTTCATGTGGCAATAATGGAGACCCCCAGGAGATAATACACCAGATAGATAGAAATAAAGACCTCCACTGATCTTAGTTCATTCATCCAGAAAGAGCCGACAATTCCTCCCCACAAGCCACAGCATCTACGTTTCTCCAATAATTCTGGGATGTTTGCCTCCACGACCCTACTCATTACATTCCATTCCATTGAACTGTTACTCTTCATGTAAATAACTTGCTGATATCAGTCCGAAATTTGCCTATTAATAGTTTCAATATATTCGCCTGAAGTGTAATGTGATTCATTTTGGTAGGAAGAATGAGGAAAGTCAATATAATCTAAAGCTACTATTTTAAAGGGGGTGCAGGATCAGGGAGACTTGGGGTTGCTGGATGAGAACAAACACCCTCAAGTTGAGAAGACTGTTAATAAGCCATACGGAATCTTTGGCTTTATAAATAGAGGCATAGAGTACAAAAGCAAGGCAGTTATGCTGAACCTCTATAAAACACTGGTTAGGCCCCAGATGAAGTATTGTGGGTAATTCTGGGCACCACACTTCAGGAAGGATGTCCAGACCTTGGAGATGGTGCAAAGGCGATTTACCAGAATCTCACCAGGGATGAAAGACTTCAGCAAAGTGGAGAAGCTATGGTTCTTCTCCTTCGAGCAGTGAAGGTTAAGGGGAGATTTGATAGAAATGTTTACATTCATGAAAGGTTTTGATAGAGTAAATAAGGAGAAACTGTTTCCAGTGACAGACGGGTCAGTAACCAGAGAACACAGATTTAAGGTGATTGGCAAAAGAACCAGAAGCGAGATGAGGAGATTGTTTTTTTTACGCAGGAAGGATGAAAGGTGGGAATTCGGTGCAGAGGGGGAAGAAATTCTAAGTAATTTAATCCAAGGGGCAACAGTAAATTGGTAAATAATTAGAGTATTTAGTTAGATATAAGAGGATAATTACAATTAACTAAGTAGAGGATACGAACATTAAAAAGGCTCTGAATTATATTAAATAAAAATCTGGTATACATAAATGATTAAATATACATAATGGAGTAAGGGGATTCTAAACTAAAAACATATTTCTATACAATAAGCAGATAGACTTTGAAGTAAAATGATGGGACAGCTGAAACCCGTGCCTACAATTCCTGAGCCATGTGGGAACTCCAGGACGCTTCATCTGTCCTGGATAACCACGTGTTCAGGAAGAGCCTCCAGCTGCTCGAACTCGAGCTCAGGGTTTCTGAGCTTGAGCAGCGGCTGGAGTCACTGCAGGGCAGACTGGAGGCTGAGAATTTCCTAGAACACACGTTCTAGGAGCTGGTCACCCCGCAGCTACAGAGAGTCCAGGAGGATAATAAGTGGGTGGCCAGCTGGCAGGGTAGGAAGAGGCAGGCAGTGCAGGAGTCCTCCGGGAGTGGGGCACTCAAACCGCTTTCCAGTGCTGAATACTAGTGAGGGTGACGACACCTCGGGGACTGTAGACTAGAGCACATCCATACCACAGTGGGCCAAAAGTCTGCAGAGGGGGCATAGCAAAGTGTAGAAATGCAGTGGTCATCAGGAATTCGATAGTCAGGGGAACAGACAGGGGTTTCAGCAACCGCTGACGTGAGTACTGCCTGGTTTGTTGCCTCCCTGCTGCCAGGGTGAAGGACGTCACTGACCAGCTGCAGAACATTTTCAGAGGGGAAGGCAACAGCCAGAATTCGTGTTCCATGTTGGAAACAATGAAGTAAGTAGGAAAATGTTTGAGGCCCTTCAGGCAGAATTTCAGGAGCTTACGATGAAGTTAAAGAGCCGGACCTCAAAGGTAATAATCTATGGCTTACTCCGAGTACCAGGTCCTAGTGAGTATAGGAGCTGTAAGTTAAGAGAGCGTGGTTGGTGAAATTTTGCAGGAAGGAGGGCTTCAGATTCCTGGGACACTGGGACCTGTTCACGGCGGACGGTTGCACTTCAACAGGGCTGGGACCAATGTCCTCACGGTTAACTGGTGCCGTGGGGGTGGGTTGAAGCTAATTTGGCAGGGAGATGGGCACCAGCATAACGCATCAGAAAGGATACACAAGGTGCACAGACAATTGGGAGAGACAACTAGCATTAGTGTAAAGAGTAATTCAGAAATAGGAGGGATCAGACGGGGGAGATGTGCGAGGCAGACTAAGATAGGTTTGGAGTGAGTAAATGCACGGAGTGGGGTAAATAAGGTTGCTGGGCTGCAGGCCCAATTAGTCACATGGGATTATGATATAGTGACAAAAACGGAGACATGGCTCAAACAAGGGGGCAATGGGCACTTAATATTCCTGGCTACAATATATTCAGGAAAGACAGAGGAGGAATAACAGGAGGTGGTGGCTGTACTGATAACAGCACTAGAAGGGGAGGATATACTTCAGAGTTAAAAGTCAGAATCTATTTGGTTAGAAATAAGGAACAGTAGAGGAGCTATTACGCTGCTGGGTATATACTATAGGCCACCAAATAGTGGGAAGCAGATAGAGGAGCAAATTTTCAGGCAAATTGCAAGAATTTGCAAGCACTTTAGCGTAGTGATAATGGGGAACTTCAATCATCCTAATATAGATTGGGATAGTGACAGTGTAAAGGGCAAAGAGGAGGAGGAATTCCTGTAATGTGTATGAGAGAACTTTCTTGATCAGTGTGTTTCCGGCCCAACGAGGAAGGCAGCAGGATCTAGTTCTGGGGAATGAAGTGGGGCAAATGGAGAGTGTTTTAGTGCGGGAGCATTTTGGGTTTAGAATAGTTATGGAAAAGGACAAAGAAAAATCAACTGCAGTAGGGCTAATTTCAGTGAATTGTAAAGGGATCTGTGCCAGGTAGATTGGAATCAAAGATTGCCAGGCAAAACAGTAAATGATCAATGGGAGGCCTTTAAAGAGGAGATAGTTCGGGTGCAGAACAGACACATTATCACGATGGGTAAAGGAAGGGCATCCAAAGCTGGAACTCCCTGGTCGAGTAAAGATATGGATTAAAATATAAGAGAAAGAGGAGGCTTATGAGAATTGCAATGCTCATAATTCATTGGAGAACAAAGCTGAATACAAAAAGATACAAGGGAGAACTGAAAAAGGAAATAAGAGAGGGAAAAGAGAATAGATTCGTGGTAACATAAAAGGTAACTCAAAAATAGTAAAGGGATAGTCTAAGGAAGGGTGCGGCCAATTAGGGACCAACAAGGCGATCTTGTGGAGAGAGAGGGCATGGTTGAGGTGCTAAATGAATACTTTGCATCTGTCTTCACTGAAGAAGGGAATGCCAATGTCACAATAAAGGACGAGGAAGGAGAGAAATTGGACGGGATAAAATTAGAAAAAGCGGAGGTACTGTAAAGGTTGGCGCACTTAAAGTAGAAAAGTCGCCCAATCCGAATGGGATGCATCCAAGGTTGCTGTGGAAAGTTAGAGTTGAAATTGCGGAGGTTCTGGCCAAAATCTTCCAATCCTCCTTGGGTATGGGAGTGGTGCCAGAGGACTGGAGGATTTCAAATGTTACACCCCTGTTCAATAAACAGGAGAGGGATAAACCCGGCAACTACAGGCCAGGCAGCCTAACGTCGGTGGTGGGGAAACCTTTCGAGACAGGAATCCGGGACAAAATTATTTGGCACTTGGTGAAATATGGGTTAATAAATGAAAGCTTGCATGGATTTGTTAATGGCAAATCATGTTTGACTAAATTAAGTGCTAAAGTAACGAAGCGGGTGGATGAAGGTAGTGGCATCGATGTTGTGTATATGGACCTTCAAAAAGGCGTTTGATAAAGTACCACACAAAAGACTTGTTAGCAAAAGCCGATGGTGTTAAAGGGGCAGCGGCTGTGTGGATACAACATTGGCTAAGGACAGAAAGCAGAGAGTAGCGGTGAACGCTTGTTTTTCAGACTGGAGGGATGTGCGCAGTGGTGTCTCCCAGGGGTCGGTGTCGGGACTTCTGCTCTTTTGAAATATATTAATGAGATGGACACAGGTTAACAGGTATCATTTCAAAGTTTGCAGATGACACGAATTTCGGAAATGTCGTAAATAGTGAGGAGAGTAACAGACTTCAGGAGGACATAGACAGACTGGTGAAATAGGCAGACACAGGCCAGATGAAATTTAACAGAGGGAAGTGTGAAGTGATTCATTTTGGTCTGAAGAATAAGGAGAGGCAAAATAAACTAAATGGTATAATTTTAAAGAGGGTGCAGGAACAGAGAGACCTGGGAGTGAATGTACACACAAGTGTTTGAAGGTGGCAGGACAGGTTGTTTTAAAGACATACGAGATCCTTAGCTTAATATATAGAAGCAGCACATAAAAGCAAGGAAGTTATGCTAAACGTTTATAAATCACTAGTTAGACCACAGCTGGAGTATTGTGTCCAATTCTCGGCACCACTTTAGGAAGGATATCAAGGCCTTGGAGAGGATGTGGAGGAGATTACTGGAATGGCACCAGGGATGAGGGACTTCAGTTACGTGGAGAGACTAGAGACACTGGTTTCCTTGGAGCAAAGATTTGTGGGGAGATTTGATAGAGTTGCTCAAAATCCTGAAGGGATTTGATAGAGTAGATAAGGAGAAACTGTTTCTAGTGGCAGAAGGGTAGGTAACCAGAGGACACAGATTTAAGATAATTGACAAAAGAACCACAGGCAACGTGAGGACATTATTTACGCAGCGATTTGTTGTGATGTGGAATACACTGCCTGAAAGGGTGGTGAAAGCAGATTCAACAGTAACTTTCAAAAGGGAATTTGATAAATACTTGAAGCTGAAAAAGTTGCAGGGCTATGGGGAAAGAGCAGGTGAGTGGGACTAATTGTACAGCTCTTTAAAAGAGCCGGCACAGGCAGGATGGGCCGAATGGACTCCTCTTGGGCTTCATCATTCAATGATTCTGTGAGGGGAGCGGGGTCGGAGATGGGGCTGATTGTACACCCTGTGTTCATGCCCAGTGAGACTGCACACCAGGAGCAGAGTCTGGTCATGTGGGAGGGGATACGGCTGCTTTCTGACATCACTCCTGGTTGCTGTGTGATTGGCTCCTGGCTCCATTGTGAAATCACCTGCAGACAGGTTTCCGCCCCTGGTTATGGCCGATCAGTGGGATGTCAGTGTGGGAGGAGCTAGATTGACAGCTGACACTGGCAGTGACTTTAGTACCAATAAACAGGACAAAGGGCAGAAAAGAACAATTTAATATTATGGTAAGTAATGAAACACACTCATTCATTGCAAACATATTAAAATTAAATATAATGGTAGATGAGTGTAGTGCATTTGATGTAGTGCAAATGGACTTTAGCAAGGCTTTTGATAAGGTTCCACATGGCAGACTGGTCACGAAGTTAAAAGCCCATGTGATCCAGGGCAAAGTGTCAAGTTGGATTCAAAACTGGCTCGGAGACAGGAAGCAGAGGGTAATGGTTGATGGGTGTTTTTGTGACTGGAAGGCTGTTTCCAGTGGGGTTCTGCAGGGCTCAGTACGAGTTCCCTTGTTTTTTGTGGTATGTATCAATGATCCAGACTTGAATATAGGGGGTATGATTAAGAAGTTTGCAGAAGATACTAAAATCGGCAGTGTGTTTGATACTGAAGAAGGAAGCTGTAGACTGCAGGAAGATATCAATACATTGGTCAGGTGGGCAGAACAGTGGCAATTGGAATTCAATCCGGAGAAGTGTGAGTTAATGCATTTGGGGAGGGCCCACAAGGAAAGGGAATGCACATTAAATGGTAGGATACTGAGTAGTGAAGAGGAACAAAGGGACCTTGGAGTGCATGTCCACAGATCCCTGAAGGTAGCAGGCCAGGTAGATAACGTGGTTAAGAAGGCACACGGAATGCTTGCCTTTATTAGCTGTGGCATAGATTACAAGAGCAGGGGGGTTATGCTTCAACTGTATAAAACATTAGTTAACCCTCAGCTAGAGTACTGCGTGCAGTTCTGGTCACCACATTACAGGAAAGATGTGATTGCACTAGATAGGGTACAGAGGAGATTTACAAGGATATTGCCGGGGGCAGAGAATCTTATCAATGAGGAAAGACTGGATAGGCTGGGTCTGTTTTCCTTGGAACTGAGGAGGCTGAGGGGAGACCTTATTGAGGTGTATAAAATTATCAGGGGCATAGATAAAGTGGATAGATAGGGTCTATTTCTCTTAGCAGAGGGGTCAAAAACCAGGGGGCACAGACTGAAACAGAGGGAGAAGGAGAGAGAGAGCTAGAGAAAGTGAGATAGATAGAGATCGAGACAGAGATACAGAGGCAGAGACAGCGAGAAAGAGCGGTAGACAGAGACTGAGATAAACAGAGACACAGATGGATGGAGAGAGAGAGTGAGCCAGATATATAGAGAGAGACAGAGAGAGAGACAGACAAAGAGAGAGACGGTGAAGAGACTGATATGGACAGGCAGAAATAAAGACCAAGATGGAGACAGAGACAGAGGGAGTCATAAAGACAGAGATAGAAAGGGAAATGGGAGACAGAAAGTAACAGAGTCTGAGAGACAGAGGCAGGGAGAGAGAGAGAAGGGGAGAAGAGCAGAGAGACAAACAAACATACAGAGTGATCAAATCAAGGAGAGAGACAGAGAGGGAGGGAGACACAGACAGAGAAGAGCAGAAAGAGGGAGAGACAGAGATGAGAGAAAATGACATTGAAAGATAGAGAGAGAGAAAGTGAAACAATGAGAGAAAGAAAGAGATAAAAGCAGAGAGATAGGCAGGAACAGACAAGAAGATTGACAGTCAGAGAGGGAGAGCCAGAGAGAGAGAGAGAGGCGGGGGGGGGGGGGGGGGGTGGAGGGGGAGAAAGACAGAGACCGAGATGGAGCGAGACAGAGTAAGAGACAGAACGAGAGACAGATAGAAATACAGTGAGAGACACAGAAGGAGGGACGCAGGACAGAAAGAGGGCGGTTAAAAGAGAGACAGAGCGAGAGAGTGGGAGAGAATGAGAGACAGAGAGCAAGAGCGGGGGAAGAAAGAGAGACGAGGAGAAACAAACAGAGACAGAGGAATTCAGAGCGAGAGACAGGGACAGATACAGAGAGAGAGTAAGAAATGAGAAAAGAGAGACAGAGTGGGGGTGGGCAAGAAACAGAGAGAGAGAGAGAAAGACGGAGTGACAGAGTGAGAGAGGCAGATAGTGTGAGAGTGAGAGAGAAAATGGGAGATAGAGACGTAGTCAGGGAATAGCGAGAGCGGAAGAGGAAGGGAGAGAGAGGTTGACAGAGTGAGAGCAGAGGAAATATACAGTGAGAACGATAGGCAGAGTAATAGATAGATAGAGAGAGAGATACAGAGTGGGACAGAGAGAGTGAGGGCGACAGGGAGAGAGAAGCAGAGATAGAGAGGGGGACACGGAGAGGGAGCCAGAGAGAGAGAGAGAGAGTGACAGAGAGCAAGAAGGAGACAGAGAGAAAGAGACAGATACAGTGATAAGGGGAGAGACAGAGGTGGAGAGAGAGAGAGGCAGAGAGGCAGAGGGGAGAGACAGCGAGATAAAGAGTTTCAGAGAAGGAGGGTCGGGGTGAGGAGCAGACGGACGCATGTTGGGAGTGAACAATAGAGACCGACAAAGAAAGATTGGGAGAGATCAATAGAAATAGTGCTAGAGGGAGGCGGAGCTAGAGAGGGAGGGACATACAAGATGGGGGGACGCAGGGATAGTGAGAGAGACAAAGACCGAGACAAGAGGAAAAGTGAGAGAGGGGGAGACAGAGACAGACAGATAAACAGAGATTATGGGCAGAGAAAGAGACCAACAGAGACAGAGAGGGCCAGAGGGAGAGAGAGACAAACAGAGACAGAGCGGGGCAGAGGGAGAGAGAAGACAAAGAGACAGATAGTCAGAAAGAGAGAGAGAGACAGCCAGACAGATAGAGAGAGAGAGAGAGACAGAGACAGAGGAAAGCGAGAGAGAGAGAGCGATACATACAGAGACAGAGAAAGACAGATAGGAGTGAGAGATGGATAGAGAGACAGAGAATGATAGCTGGAGACTGAGATATAGAGGAGGAGAGACTGGGACAGAGAGACAGAGATGAAAGAGACAGAGAGACATTGACACATAAAGGCTGTGAGGGAGAGAGGGAGAGGGACAGAGGGAGAGAAAGAGAGACCGAGATAAGTAGAATCAGAGGGGGAGCGATAGAGGGAGGCATAGAGAGACAGAAAGACTGCAATAGAGAGACAGAGTGAGAGAGAGAGATAAAGGCAGAGCGACCGAGCGTGAGATGGAGGGGATACAGTGACAGAGAGACCTACAGCGACAAAGACGGGGGAGAGAGAGAGTAAACATAGTGACAGAGAGAGAGATAAATGGAGAGATGTACAGAGTGAGCGACAGACTGATTTAGAATGACAGAGAGAGACAGCGACAGAGACAGAGATAGAAGGGGACATAGAGACTGAAAGAGAGAAAGACGAGGGAGAAACACAGTGAGAGAGAGAGACAAGGAGAGAGAGAAAGCTAGAGAAAGTGAGACAAATAGAGATAGAGAGACAGACGGGGAAAAAGAGGGAGACACAGAGTGGCAGACAGAGAAAGAGACAGGAGAGAGACTGAGATGCAGAGACAGAGGGATGGAGAGAGAGTGAGACAGATATATATAGAGAGGTAGAAGAGGAGACAGAGAGAGTGACAGACAAAGAGAGAGACGATGAAGAGACTGATATAGAGAGCAGAGAGAGAGACCAAGATGGCGACAGACACAGAGGGAGGCATAACGTCAGAGATAGAAAGGGAAATGGGAGACTGAGAGAAACAGAGGTAGGGAGAGAGTGAAGGGGAGAAGAGGAGAGAGAGAGAGAGAGAGAGACAAACACACAGTGATCAAATAAATGAGGGAGACTGAGACAAAGAAGAGCAGAAAGAGAGGGAGAGAGACAGAGATGAGGAGAGACAATGACATTGAAAGATAAAGAGAGAGAAAGTGAGACAATGAGAGAAAGATAGAGAGAAACGCAGAGAGACGGGCAGGGTCAGACAAAAAGATTGACAGAGCCAGAGAGGGAGAGAGAGACAGACAGAGGGGGAGAGAGGAAGAAAGACAGAGATGGATCGAGACAGTGAGAGAGAGACAGAACCAGTGACAGATAGAACGACAGTGAGAGATACAGAAAGTTGGAACAGTGTAGAGGGAGCTTTACTCTCTATCTAACCCGTGCTGTACCTGCCCTGGGAGTGTTTGATGGGACAGTGTAGAGGGAGCTTTACTCTGTATCTAACCCGTGCTGTACCTGCCCTAGGAGTGTTTGATTGGACAGTGTAGAGGGAGCTTTATTCTGTTTCTTACCCGTGTTGTATCTGCCGGGGGAACAGTTTAAACTCAGATTGTTTCTATTCCCCACGCCTCACATAACTGAGCATTAAACTCAGAGACAGTGTTTATGTTGGTCAGTCCTGTTATTACAAACGTATTTCTAATCGCACAGAAGGCTCTCCCTGTCGCTGAGTTCAGGTTCCTCAGGTAGTTCCTTCATGGGTCAGTGCTATTGAACCACAGGAGGTATCACGGCCATTTCCCATCGTGATCGCCCTCAACAGGTCCCAGCCACTAAGTCAATCCCTCTGCTCAGCTACCGTCTGAGGCTGAATCCGACTATTCAAAGCCTCGAGCTCGTACTTCACCCTGAGCTGAGCGCCAGACCAAATGTCCTCTCCATCACCAAGACCGCTACGGCCCTCTCCATACCATTACGTGTCTCCGCCCCTGCCTGAGCTCATCTTCTGCTGAAACCGTCATCCATGCCTTGGTTACCTCTGGACATGACTATTCCAATCCCCTCCTGGCCGACCTCCCATATTGCAGCCTGTGCAAAATTGAGGTCATCCAAACCTCGGCTGCCCGTGTCCTAACTCGCACCAAGTCCCGTTCACCAAGACCCGTTCACCCATCACCCCTGTGCTCGACGACCGACATTTGCTCCCGGTATGTCAATGCCTTGATTTTAAAATTCCCATCCTCGTGTTCAGTCACAACTCATTGCCAAGTGGCCAGTAAAGGAATTGTATCCCCAAAATGCCAAACGTTAACTTGTGTTTATTATTTTACCGTAAGTACTGTTCACCTCAGGATAACAGTTTGATTCCTACAATTGGCATCAAGGTTGACAATAGGCACAGGGCAGGGGGTAGAATTCGGCTCGGACTGTAGCACAAAACACCATCACCTCCAAATTCCCCACCCCCACTCCAAGTCACAGACCATCCAGACCTGGACATATATCGCCATTCCTACAACGTCACTGGGTCAAAAGCCTGAAATTCCTTCAGTAACAGTATTGTGGGAGCACCTTCACCACACGGACTGCAGCGGCTCAAGATGAGGCCCACCATTTTCTCATGGGTAACTAGGGATGCACAAGTAATAGCGGCCGTGACAGCGTCACCCATATCCTGAGAACAAATAGATCGAAATAATAAAATAGGAATAACATCAATGATTTTTAATTCACTGATTGAATCCCGGCGAGGCCTGTGATCAGAGCGGGGCCTGAGGCTCCGCTAAGCTCAGCTCACTGCTCCGTGCCCGCCTTTATGCTGCACGTGAGCCTTCTATCTCCCCTTTTCATCTAACTCGATCAGCGTAACCGTCTATTCCTTTCTCCTTCATCAGTTTATCTCACTTCCCCTGAAATGCATCTATGCTATTCGCCTCCACTACTCCCTGTGGTAGTGAGTTCTCACCACTCTCTGGGTGCAGAAGTTTCTCCTGAATTTACGATTGGATTTATTGGTGACTATCTTATATTCATGGCCCCTTCTTTTGGTCTCATAATTATTTCATGATTTCATTTTTTTTAATCTATTTATAAAATTGTTAACACACCTTGTTTCACCAGCCCATTGTGTTTCATTTTCTGCTGTTGCCTTTATCAGAGTACAAGTAACGATCAGAATTTGGCACAAAAGGACTCAATGGCTTCTGTTACCACAGAATCGCAGAATCATACAGCACAGAAGGAGGCCATTCCGTCCATTGTGCTTATGCTGGCTCTTTGAAAGAGTTATTCAATTAGTCCCAATCCCCTGTTCTTTTCCCATAGCCCTCCAAAACCCTTACTGCCAGTATTGATCCCGTTCCCTTTTTGAAAGTTATTATTGAATCTGCTTCTATCACCTTTCCAGGTAGTGCATTCCAGATCATAACAACTCGCTGCGTAAAACAAATTCTCCTCATCTTCCCTCTGGTTCTTTTGCCAATTATCTTAAATTTGTCTTCTGGTTACCACCCCTTCTGCCACTGGAAACAGTTTCTCGTTATTTACTCTATCCAAACCCTTGAACAACTCCATTAAATCTCCCGTTTACCTTCTCTGCTCGAAGGGGAAAAATCTCAGCTTCTCCAATCTCTCCATATAACTGAAATGTCGCATCTCTGGTACCATTCCAGTAAATTCCCTCTGCGCCTTCTCCAAGGCCTTGACATCCTTCATAACGTGCGCGGCCCAGAATTGGACACAATACTCCGGTTCAGGCCTAACCGGTCACTTATAAAAGATTAGCATAACTTCCTTGCTTTTGTATTCTATGCCTCTATTTATAAAGCCAAAGATCCTGTTTCTGTTTTTAACAATCTTAGCTACTTGTCCTGCCACCTTCAATGATGTTTGCACACAAACTCCCAGATCTCTTTGTACCTGCATTACATTTAAAATTGTACCATTTAGTTTATATTGCCTCTCCTCATTTTTCCTCCCAAACTGTATCACTTCACACTTCACTGAGTTAAATTTTATCTGCTATGTGTCTGCCCATTTCACCAGTCTGTCTATGTGCTACTGAAGTCTACTACTCGTCTCACTGTTTACTACATTTGTGAGTTCCGTGCCATCTCCAAACTTTGAAATTATGCCTTTAGACTTTAGTCCAGTCCATTAATGTCTATCAAAAAAAAAACTGGCCCTAATATCGACCGCTGCGGAACACCACTGTACATTCCCCTTCCGTCTGAAAAACACCCGTTCACCACTACTCGCTGTTATCTGTCCCTCAGCCAATGACGTATCCACGCAGCCACTGCCCCTTTAATCCCATGGGTTTCCGTTTCCCAATCAAGTCTATTAAGTTGCACTTTATCAAACGCCATTTGAAAGTCCATATACAAAACATCAACTGTACTACGCTCATCAAACCTCCTCGTTACTTCATCAAAGAATTCAATCAGGTATGTCAGACAGACTTTGAATTTAAAACAATCTGTGCTGGTTGTCACTTATTCATCCAAGTTTTTCCAAATGACAGATAATTTTATTCCGGAATATGGCCTCTGGAAGTTTCCCCACCACCAACATTAGGCTGACGGGCCTGTAATTAAAGGCCTCTAATTCTGCCCTTTTGATCATCCTTGATTACAATCGCTCAACCTTTGGTGGCCGTGCCTTCTGTTGCCTCGGCCCTAAGCTCTGCAATTCCCTGCCTAAACCCATCCGCCTCGCTACCTCTCTTTCCTCCTTGAAGACGCTCTTTAAAACCTACCTCTTTGACCAAGCTTTTGGTCATCTGCCCTAATTTTACCTTATCTGTATCGGTGTGAAAATGTTTGTCTTAAAATACTCCTGTGCAGCGCCTTGAGAAGTTTTACTACGTAAAATGCGCTATATAAATATAAGTTGTTATTGATTTATCCCCCTCTCCATTTTTAAACAGGGTGTAATATTTTCAGCCCTCCAGTCCTCTGGCACCACTCCCACATCCAAGGAGGATTGAGAGATTCTGTCCAGAGCCTGCGCTATGTCCACCATTCCTTCCCTCATACATCCCATCCGGACGAGGTAAATGTTCTACTTTACTGTGGTACAAAAAGTGTTGGATTGAAAGGGGTTAACTGAAGATGTTTGTTCAGTGACTGTAATTAATGTCAGTCTCCACGGGTTAACTGAATTTGTTTGTTCAGTGACTGTAATTAATGTCACTCTCCATGGACTCTAATTGTATCAGTGCAGGGTTACCCTCTTCTATTAATAAGGTGTTCCTTTCAATGTGTTATCCCATAGTGTCAGTGAGAGCATCGTCTCCGGCACTAACATGGATCAGCGCGCTGCTCCACAGAGCGGGAGTCGGAATCTGAGAACAGTAGATTGGAATGTTACAACAATGGGTCGGAATCTGAGAACGGTAGATTGGAATGTTACAACAATGGGCAGGACTGTCAGCTCGGATATTGACTTTCTTTCAGAATATTATGATTATCTACCATTAGACGTTCGGGTGTTGTTGGCACTTCACATTACGCAATGCATTTACTATCCCCTACTTGCTGCTGTTGGTGTTCCAGGTAAGTCTCTCTATCCAGCTATTCTGTTAACCATGTTTTACCGTATTACTGTTCTTGTCATTTACTCTCCCCTCCTTGCTGCCTTTGTTGTTCCTGGTAAGTATCTCAATCCATCTATTAACCCTGCAAACCTTTGCTAACTGTATTACTATTCTTCATTCTTTGCTGCTGTTGGTGTCCCAGTAAGTCTCTATATCCAGAAATTGGATCTGTAAACCACATTTCACTGTATTACTGTTCGTCGTTTAAATCGTGGGAAGAGCGAAGCCTTTGTCTTCGGTCCTCGTCACAAACTCCATTCTCTATCTGCCGATTCAGTCCCCCTCCCTGGTCAATGTCTGAGGCTGAACCAGGCTGTTTGCAACCTCTGCGATCTCTTTGTCCCTGAGCTGAGCTCCGAACTCATATCTTCTGAATCACCAGTCCTGGCGACTGCCACCTGCAAAATTTCACCCATCTCCGCTCCACCTCAGCCCTTCTGCTGCATAAACCCTCATCCATGCCTTTGTTAAATCCAGACTCGACTACTCCAATACTCCCCTGGCCGGCCTCCCAGTTACAAGCCTCTGTAAACTAGAGCTCATCCAAAACGTTGTTGCCCATATTTAACTCAAACCAAGTCCGGTTCATCCACCACCCCTGTGCTCACTGACCAACAGATGTTCTCGATCCGGCAACAACACGATTTTAATATTCTCATCCTTAAAATCAAATCCCACCATGGCCTCACTCCTACAATTAATCCAATTCCCAGCTCTTTTCCCATAGTTTGCAAATTGTTTCCCTTCAAGTGTTTATCCAATTCACATTTTAAAGTTAATTTCTTTCCCTCTACCTCTCCCAGTCATTCTGTCTCTATTTTCTTTATCTCTTTCTTTCTCCCTCTTCTCTCTCTCTCTCTTGCTCAAAGAATCATAGAACGGCACAGCACAGGAGGAGACAATTCGGCCCATCATGTCCATGCTGTCTCTTTGAAAGAGCTATCTAAATAGCCCTACTCTTTAGCCAGAGCCCTGTAAATCTTCCCCTTCAACTAATTATCCAATTCGAAAGTTGTTATTGAATCTGTTTCAACCACGTTCTCAGACAGTGCATTCCAGATCACAACAACTCACTGCGTAAAGGAAATTCTCCTCATCTCTCCTCCGGTTCTTTTGTCAATTACCTTAAATCTGTGCCCTCTGGTTACCCACCATTCTGCCACTGGAAACTGACTTACTCTATCAAAAGCCAGCATGATTTTCAAAATCTGTATTGAATCTCCCCTTATGGAAAAGGGACAAAGATTGAACAGGTGTAGAAGTTCTGAATTGGGTAAAGGCCAATTTTACTAAGCCGAGATGCGATTTTACAAAAGTGGACTGGAAACTGCTATATGAAGGGAAATCAGTGTCAGAGCAATGGGAGGCAGTCAAATAGGAGATAGTCAGGGTTCAGCGCAAATATGTTCCCAAAACTAAAAAATGGACTCCCAAATCTAGAGCACCCTGGATGTAAAAGAGCATACAGGGTAGGATAAGGCAAAAAATGGAAGCTTTTGTCAGATACCGAGAGCTCAATACGACAGAAAGCCGAGATGAGTATAGACATCCAGCGGCTCTAGATTTCTTAGTCCCACCTTTTTTCTTTAAGGGCACATATTTGGTCTGAACCCTCCGGATCTGCTCCTTGAATGCCTCCCACTGCTCTGACACTGATTTACCTACAAGTAGCGTTTTCCAATCCACTATGGCTAACTCCTCTCTGAGCTCAGCAAAATTTGCTTTTCCCCAATTTAGAATTTTTATTCCTGGTCTATCCTTGTCCTTTTTCAGAACTACCTTAAAGCTAACATTATTATGGTCACTAGCACCAAAATGCTCCCCCACTGATACGCCTTCTAACTGCCCAGCTTCATTCCCTAAAACTAAGTCCAGAACCGCCCCCTCCCTTGTTGGGCTTGCTACATACTGGCTAAAAAAGTTCTGGATGCATTTTTGGAATTCCGTACCCTCTATACCCTTCACACTAATTTTATCCCAGTTAATATTGGAGTAGTTGAAATACCCTACTATTACTGCCCAATACACAATACATGGTAGTGTAATGAGAAATGTAGAGCAACAGAGGGATATTGGAGTTCATGTCCACAGATCCCTGAAGGTATCAGGACAGGTAGATAAGGTGGTTCAGAAGGCATACAGGATACTTTGATTTATTAGCCGTGGTATAGAATATAAGAGCAGGGAGGTTATGCTAGAACTGTATAAAACACAAGTTTAACCACAGCTACAGTACTGTGCACAGTTCTGGTCATCACATTACAGTAAAGATGTGATTGCACTAGAGAGGGTGCAGAGGAGATTTATGATTTTGTTGCCAGGACTGGGGTATTTTAGCGATGAGGAAAGCTTGGATAGGCTGGGTTTGTTTTCTTTGGAACAGAGCAGGTTGAGGGGAGATTTAATTGAGGTGTATAAAATTATGAAGGGCCTCGATAGAGTGGATAGGAAAGAGTCATTTCTCTTCGCAGAGAGGTCAATAACCAATGGAATAGATTTAATGTAATTGGTAGAAGCATTAGAGGGGAGATGAGGCGAATGTTTTCACCCAGAGGGCGGTGGGGCTCTGGAACTCACTGCCGGAAAGGGTGGTTGAGGCAGAAACCCTCATCACATTTAAAAAGTAATTGGATGTGCACTGGAAGTGCTGTAACCTACAGGACTACGGACCAAGAACTAGAAAGTGGGATTAGAGTGGATAGCTCTTTTGTTAACAGCACAGACTCGATGGGCCGAATGGCCTCCTGCTGTGTCATAAATTTCTATGATTGTATAATTCTATGTTACTTCAGCTTCTCTGCTCTAAAAAGAACATATACTCCATCCACTGGTTCATTTTTATCTACCCTGCTAGTTACATCCTCAAAAAATTCTAATAAATTTGTCAAACACGATTTCCCTTTCATAAAACCATGTTGACTCTGCCTAATCATGTTATGATTTTCTAAGTGAATTGATACCACTTCCTTAGCAGTGGATTCAAGCATTTTTCCGATGACTGATATCAGGCAAACTGGCCTGCAGTACCCTGTTTTTTTCTCTCCCTCCTTTGCGAACTTCCAATCCGCTGGGACCATTATAGAAACTAGGGAATTTTGGAAGATCAAAACCAATGCATCCACTATCTCTTCAGCCACATCTTTTAGAACTCTAGGATGTAGGCCGTCAGGTCCAGGAGATTTGTCAACTTTTAGTCCCGTCAGCTTCTCCAGTACTTTTTCTCTACATAAAAAAATTATAGTAAGTTCCTCACCCTCATTAGACCCTTGGTTCCCACCATTTTGGTATGCTTTTTGTGTCTTCTACTGTGAAGACAGATACAAAATATGTGTTTAACGTTTCTGCAATTTCCTTATTCCCCATAATAATTTCTCCTGCCTCAGCCTCTAAGGGACCAATGTTTACTTTTGCTACTGTTTTCCTTTTTACATACCTGTAGAAACGCTTACAATCTGTTTTTATATTTCTTGCTAGTTTTCTCTCATATTCTATTTTTTCCCTTTATAGTAATGGTGGTATTTCCGAGCCACTTTTGGTGACGGACATTGAAGTTTCCCGCTCCCGACCCAGAATATAATTTGTGCCCTTTCAGCTCTCGGTGATCCCATCAACTGGTGTTTATCATTAATATGTGCCGATTCATCAGCTGAGGGAGGGCGGTAGGTGGTAATCTGCAGGAAGTTACCTTGCCCATGTCTGACTGAAAGCCATGAGACTTCCTTATATCCTATGGCAATGTTGAGGACTCACAGGGTCTCGCCCACGCGACTGTATAAAACTGTGCCCCCACCACTGGTGGGCCTGTGCTGCCAGTGGAACAGGACACTGCCTGGGATGGTGTTGGAGGATTCGGGAAATTGACTGATAGTTATGATTCTCTGAGTATGACTATGCGAGAATTCAATGTTTCCAGGGCGTTTCATGGAGTATTTAGTTGCTTACAGGGTATTAATCTCAGTAGTTAATATTTTAAGCGTCTTCCTTTGATTCCTTTGTATCAGCCCTCTGCTCCTTTTAATTATTCTTCCCTGTGGTCAAAGACCATGACATGTTTGTCTGGGTAAGGTCACTCTTTAGAAACATGTTGTTCTTGTTCTTGTTCTTGTTCTAGTTTCAGGAAATAGAGAAATGAACTGGGTATGAAATTCCAGGACTGAGGTGGGAGCAGTGTAATGTAGGCAGTCCTGGGAATGAAATTCCTGGATTGAGGCGGGAGCAGTGTAAACTAGGTGGCCCTGGGAATGAAATTCCTGGACTGTGGCGGGAGCAGTGTAATTTAGGCAGTCCTGGGAATGAAATTCCTGGATTGAGGTGGGAGCAGTGTAAACTAGGTGGCCCTGGGAATGAAATTCCTGGACTGTGGCGGGAGCAGTGTAATTTAGGCAGTCCTGGGAATGAAATTCCTGGACTGAGGCGGGAGCAGTGTAATCTCGGCAGCCCTGGGAATGAAATTCCTGGACTGAGGAGGGAGCAGTGTAATGCAGGCAGCCCTGGGAATGAAATTCCTGGACTGAGGCGGGAGCAGTGTAATCTAGGCGAGTCCCATCGTTCCATCACTGTGATTATCTCTCAGTTCCTGCCGTTTAGGACCATTTGATTGGTCTATTTCGCGAGTGGCGGTAAAATAGCCGCGCTCGGGCGCTAAGTAACTAGCACTCTGATAGCGCCCCCCGAAGGCGCTAACGGGAGGAGCAAATCAACCGACATTTTCCCCGCATGTTTAACTGTGTTTCTCTCTTTGTCGTTCCCCATCCCATCCGCGCTGTTGTCAGCTATTGATTCTCATCGTGACATTGTGTTACCAAGATTCAAATGTTCTATATTCAACTCAAGTAAATTTATTGGAGGTGACTCTTTATTTGCCGAATTTCAGTCTGCTATCTACA
The DNA here is from genome assembly GCA_030390025.1 of Squalus acanthias. Classification (NCBI taxonomy): domain Eukaryota; kingdom Metazoa; phylum Chordata; class Chondrichthyes; order Squaliformes; family Squalidae; genus Squalus; species Squalus acanthias. The sequence continues at coordinate 359,186 of JASTWF010000246.1, forward strand.
CTGAACATTACTATCAGATCAGAAGAATGCTGTCTTTGTTTTGGAGACTTTTCACCTAATGGCGAAAGGTCATCGACCTGAAACGTTAACTCTGTTTGTCTCTCTCTCCACAGATGCTGCCTGACCCGCTGAGTATTTGCACCATTTTCTGTTTTCATTTCAGATTTCCAGTATCCGCAGTTTTTTGCGTTTGTTTTCACCTAATGCTCGGTATGGTTACTTACAGAGTCACAGGAACAAATCCTGGCAGATCACATCCACATCTTTAAACACCTGAAATTTCCGCTAATCATTCAGTTCCAGTCAGTGTCTCCTTTCCCACCCTCTCCAGTTCTGCATTAGTGGCACTGCTTCTGATGGCTAAAGTAGGATTACAAGGATAATTTATATTCTCAAAAAACGTTCATTCAGACTGATTTCAATACATTTATTTCCAATCATTGTTTTGAATTCATAATTGGACCCCATGCCCGTCTGTCACAGTTCAGTGGGTCTGTCAGTGAGACCCAGAGTGATTCTCTATTGCCTCCTGTTGTACTTCAGGATAAACAATCCCAGCTGATTGCAACTGAAGTACTGAGGATAAGAAAATCCTTTGATATCATTTTGTCTAATATTTTCTGCACATGTTGGAAACCAACAGTTGAAAAAGTACAAGGATAAATCTCTTCCATTTGTGTTCAGATACTTTACAAAAGCATTTGGCGGCACATTGCCTGTGGGATAAGTCGTCTGATTTCGATGCTGATAAATGCATTTAGTGGGACATTGCCTGGTCAATGATAACTATTTATTTTAATTCAGTGTCCATTCTTATTGATGTTAATTGTATTGTTATTTGGAAATTCTTACATTCAACGGGCTACGATTTGTGTATTTCAACAAAAAAGTGGAAAACTCAATCTTCAAATCACATCTGACAGATCAGTTATCATTATAACTGCAGTGCCATTGTATTTATTATCTTAGCATCGTCATATTACATCCGTACATTTCACATACAATTGCCAGTAATTATTGAATGCCAAGGTTGCAGTTTCTGTATTATGCTGTTGCATAAATTTTCAGTTCTAAATATAATGGATATTCTAACCAGCAGCAGGAATCCAAGTGGGATTTGCCCCCCCCGCCCCGCTAAAACAGGGGCACAGAAGCGAATTTCACCGCTCCAAATGCTGACTGATCCCGGAACACGAGGGCTTCCTGAGAGGTTCTGGTCCTTTGTGTCCCTGGTAACTCGGGCGGCGCTTTTGTCTGCTGGACTAAAGATAGATCGATGATTTAATCTTTCATTGATGAAACATCTGTTATTTTCATGTTATATTTATTCCCATTTCATTGATTGATTCGACAATGTACTCCCGATTATTCTTACAATAATGCGGCTTCACAGGTAATAGGATTATATTATATCGTTGAATGTCGCTCGTGAGTTGCAGATTTCACCCCGAATTCCCTCAAACTGCTGCTTTTGCTCCCAGCCTGATGAATAATTTCCCTGTTTATTTCCCTTCCTCACAGTGAACTTAGTGACGATTGTGATCCTGTCTCGGGGAAAGTGTGGTCTCTCCAAATGTGTTACTCGCTACCTGGTGGCCATGGCAGCGGCGGATCTACTGGTCGTTATCCTCGACCTGATATTGAGGCACATTCCGATTGTGTATAGGGAACAGCTTTATTTCGTGAAGTCCATCCCCTTATGTAATATCCACGCCGTCCTGCTGTTCGCAGCCACAGACTGTTCTGTCTGGTTCACCGTCACTTTCACCTTTGACCGATTTGTGGCCATTTGTTACCAGAAGATGAAAACTAAATATTGCACCGAGAAAACGGCGGCTGTGGTTCTGGGAACAGTGACTGTGCTGAGCGGTTTAAAGAACATCTTCTGGTATTTTATGTTGAACGATCGGTATTGGCTTGGGAACAACCCCTGGTTTTGTGATGTCACAATCGATGTTCGGAAATCACGGGTCTGGGGAACAATCGAGTTCCTTCATTTTATTCTCACCCCGTGTGTCCCATTTGTTGTGATTCTGCTGCTCAATGCTGTCACCGTCAGACACATTTTATTGGCCAGCAGAGCCCGCAGGAGACTCCGGGGTCCCAGCAGTGGGGAGAGTCCCAGAGACCCAGAGATGGAGAGCCGCAGGAAATCCATCATTTTACTGCTTGTTATCTCCGGCAATTTCATCCTGTTATGGGCAGTTTTTATGGTGTATTCTATATGGGGCCGGATGTGGTATTTGGGGTATCTGTCTATATATCTTCCGTATTATGTAATGGGACTGGGATTCATGCTGCAGCTGCTGAGTTGCTGCACAAATACTGGGATTTATGCCGTGACGCAGACTAAGTTCAGAGAGCAGTTGAAGATTGTGGGGAAATATCTCTTTACTCTGATTGTAAAATTAATTAAAGGATGAGAAGAAGCGGAGACTTTGCAGCCTGAGAGTTGACAGTTCCCTGGGCCTGATATTGTGGCACCCCGCACAAAGTTGGCGGGTCTGGGTCCCCGCACAAAGATGGCGAATCTGGGGCTCCGCTTAAAAATGGCTGCTCTGGGGCCCCACACAAAGATTGCGGCTCTGGGGTTCCGGCAGAAAGATGGCGGCTCTGGGGCAAAGCACAAAAATGGCAGCTCTTGGGCTCAGCTCAAAGATGGCGTATTCGGGGCCCCGCAAAAAGATGGCGGCTCCAGGGACCCCGCACAATGATGACGGCTCCGGGGTCCCGCCCAAAAATGGCGGCTCCGGGGCTCCGCACAAAGATGGCGGCTCTGGGTTCCGGCCCAAAGATGGCGCCTCCTGTGCCCAGCACAAAGATGGCGGCTCTGGAGCCCCGCACAAAAATGGCGGCTCCGGGGTCCCGCTCAAAGATGGCGGCTCCAGGTCCCCGCACAAAGATAGCGGCTCTGGGGCCCCACACAAAAATGGCGGCTCTGGGGCACCGCACAAATATGGCGGCTCTGGGGCTCCGCACAAAGATGGCGGCTCTGGGGCCCTGCACAAAGATGGTGGCTCTTGGGCGCTGCACAAAGATGGCTGCTCTGATGCCCTGCACAAAGATGGCGGCTCTGGGACCCTCCACAAAGATGGCGTCTCCGGGGCCCTGCACAAATATGGCGGCTATAGGGCCCCGCACAAAAATGGCCACTCCGGGGCCCTGCACAATGATGGTATCACAGGGGCCCTGCACAAAGATGGTGGCCCTGGGGCCCCACACAAAGATGGCCGCTCTGGGGTCCTGCACAAAGAAGGCGGCTCTGGGGCCCCGCTCAAAAATGGCGGCTCTGGGGCCTCGCACAAAGATGTCGGCTCTCGGGCCCCGCCCAACATTGGGGCTCTGGGGCATCGCACAAAGATGGCGGCTCTGGGGCCGCGCACAAACATGGCGACTCTGCAGCCCAGCTCAAAAAGGCGACCTTGAAGCCCCGTACAAAGATGGTTGCCCTGGGGCCCGCACAAAGATGGCGGCTCTGGGGCCCCGGACAAAGATGGCGGCGCTGGGGCCCCGCACAAAATGGCGGCTCTGGGGCCCAGCACGAAGATGGCGGCGCTGCGGCCCGGAAAAAGATGGCGGCTCTGGGGCCCCGGACAAAAATGGCGGCACTGGGGCCCCGCACAAAGATGGCGGCTCTGGGGCCCAGCACGAAGATGGCGGCTCTGGGGCCCGGAAAAAGATGGCGGCTCTGGCGCCCAGCACAATGATGGCGGCTCTGGGGCCCCGCACAAAGATGGTGGCTAAGGGGCCCCGCACAAAAATGGCCACTCCGGGGCCCTGCACAATGATGGTATCACAGGGGCCCTGCACAAAGATGGTGGCCCTGGGGCCCCACACAAAGATGGCCGCTCTGGGGTCCTGCACAAAGAAGGCGGCTCTGGGGCCCCGCTCAAAAATGGCGGCTCTGGGGCCTCGCACAAAGATGTCGGCTCTCGGGCCCCGCCCAACATTGGGGCTCTGGGGCATCGCACAAAGATGGCGGCTCTGGGGCCACGCACAAACATGGCGACTCTGCAGCCCAGCTCAAAAAGGCGACCTTGAAGCCCCGTACAAAGATGGTTGCCCTGGGGCCCGCACAAAGATGGCGGCTCTGGGGCCCCGGACAAAGATGGCGGCGCTGGGGCCCCGCACAAAATGGCGGCTCTGGGGCCCAGCACGAAGATGGCGGCGCTGGGGCCCGGAAAAAGATGGCGGCTCTGGGGCCCCGGACAAAAATGGCGGCACTGGGGCCCCGCACAAAGATGGCGGCTCTGGGGCCCAGCACGAAGATGGCGGCTCTGGGGCCCGGAAAAAGATGGCGGCTCTGGCGCCCAGCACAATGATGGCGGCTCTGGGGCCCCGCACAAAGATGGTGGCTAAGGGGCCCCGCAAAAAGATGGCGTCTCCAAGGGCCCAGCATGAAGATGGCGGCTCTGGGGCCCCGCACAATGATGGCGGCTCTGGGGCCCCGCACAAAGATGGTGGCTAAGGGGCCCCGCAAAAAGATGGCGTCTCCAAGGACCCAGCATGAAGATGGCGGCTCTGGGGCCCCGCACAAAGATGGCGGCTCTGGGGATCCGCACAAAGATGGCGGCTCTGGGGCCCAGCACAAAGTTGGCGGCTCTGGGGCCCAGCACAAAGATGGCGGCTCCGGGGCCCAAACAAAGATGGCGGCTCTGGGACCCAGCACAAAGATGGCGCCTCTGAGGCTCCGCTAAAAATGGCGGCTCTGGGGCCCAGCACAAAGATGGTGGCACTGGTGCCCTGCACAAAAATGGCGGCTCTGGAGCCCCGTACAAATATGGTGGCACTGGGGCCCCGCACAAAGATGGCGCCTCTGGGGCCCCGAATAAAGATGGCGGCTCTGGGGCCCCGCACAAAAATGGCCGCTCTGGGGCCCCGGACAAATATGGCGGCACTGGGGCCCCGCACAAAGATGGTGGCTCTGGGGCCCCGCACAAAGATGGCGGCTCTGGGGCCCAGCACGAAGATGGCGGCTCTGGGGCCCAGAAAAAGATGGTGGCTCTGGGGCCCCGGACAAAAATGGCGGCACTGGGGCTCCGCACAAAGATGGCGGCTCTGGGGCCCAGCACGAAGATGGCGACTCTGGGGCCCGGAAAAAAATGGCGGCTCTGGGGCCCAGCAGAATGATGGCGGCTCTGGGGCCCCGCACAAAGATGGTGGCTAAGGGGCCCCGCAAAAAGATGGTGTCTCCAAGGGCCCAGCATGAAGTTGGCGGCTCTGGGGCCCCGCACAAAGATGGCGGCTCTGGGGATCCGCACAAAGATGGCGGCTCTGGGGCCCAGCACAAAGTTGGCGGCTCTGGGGCCCCGCACAAATATGGCGGCTCTGGGGCCCAGCACAAAGTTGGCGGCTCTGGGGCCCAGCACAAAGATGGCGGCTCCGGGGCCCAAACAGAGATGGCGGCTCTGGGGCCCAGCACAAAGATGGCACCTCAGAGGCTCCGCTAAAAATGGCGGCGCTGGGGCCCAGCACAAAGATGGTGCCTCTGAGGCTCCGCTAAAAATGGCGGCTCTGGTGCCCAGCACAAAAAGGAGAACTTCGGGGGCCCGGCATAAATATGGCGGCTCCAGCGCCCGACAAAAAAGATGGCGGCTTTTGAGCCCCGCTAAAAGAAGGTGGCACTGGGGCACCGCACAAAGATGGTGGCACTGGGGCCCCGCACAAAGATGGTGGCACTGGTGCCCTGCACAAAAATGGCGCCTCTGGAGCCCCGTACAAATATGGTGGCACTGGGGCCCCGCACAAAGATGGCGCCTCTGGGGCCCCGAATAAAGATGGCGGCTCTGGGGCCCCGCAGAAAAATGGCTGCTCTGGGGCCCCGGACAAATATGGCGGCACTGGGGCCCCGCACAAAGATGGCGGCTCTGGGGCCCCGCACAAAGATGGTGGCTTCGGGGCCCAGCACAAAATGGCGTCTCTGGGGCCCCGCACAAAAATGGCGGCTCTGGGGCCCCGGACCAAGATGGCGCCTCTGTGGCCCCGAACCAAGATGGCGGCTCTGGGGCCCCGCACAAAAATGGCGGCTCTGGGGCCCCGGACAAAAATAGCGGCACTGGGGCCCCGCACTAAGATGGCGGCTCTGGGGCCCAGCACGAAGATGGCGGCTCTGGGGCCCGGAAAAAGATGGCGGCTCTGGGGCCAAGCACAATGATGGCGGCTCTGGGGCCCCACACAAAGATGGCGGCTAAGGGGCCCCGTGCAAATGTTGCAACTCTGGGGCCCTGCACGAAGATGGTGGCTCTGGGGATCCACACAAAGATGGCGGCTCTGGGGCCCAGCAGAAAAATGGCGGCTCTGGGGCCCAGCACAAAGATGACGGCTCTGGGGCCCGCACAAAGATGGCGGCTCTGGGGCCCTGCACAAAGATGGCGCCTCTGAGGCTCCGCTAAGAATGGCGGCTCTGGGGCCCAGCACAAAAAGGCGAATCTGGGGCCCAGCACAAATATGGCGGCTCCAGAACCCGACAAAAAAGATGGCGGCTTTGGAGCCCCGCTAAAAGAAGGTGGCACTGGGGCCCCGCACAAAGATGGTGGCACTGGGGCTCCTGGGCCTCCCCCAACTGCTGGTGTGCAGTGAGTGGTGTGGGGTGTACCAGTATGTAAGAGAGAATTACATTGAGGGGTGTATCAGAGTGTTACAATGAGGGGTGTGGGGTTTATCAGCGTGTTGCAGTGAGGTGTGTGGGGAATATCAGAGAGTTACAGTGAGTCGTGTGGGGTATATCCGAGTGTTACAGTAAGGGGTGTGGGGTGTATCAGCGTGTTGTAGTGAGGTGTGTGGGGTACATCAGAGTGTGTGAGGTATATCAGTGTGTAACAGTGAGAGGTTTGGTGTGTGAAAGAGTGGGGTGTATCTGAGTGTTGCAATGAGCGGTGTGGGTTTATCAGAGTGTAGTGAGGTATACCAGTGTGTTACAGTGAGGGGTGTGGGTATATCAGAGTGTTAAAGTGAATGGTGTTGGGTATATCAGAGTGTTACAGTGAGGTGAGTGGAGCATTGCTCTGTATCTAATCCATGTGTATCTGCCTGTTCCAATGAAAGGTCATCGACCTGAAACGTTAACTCTGTTTCTCTCTCCACACAAGCTGCCTGACCTGCTGAGTATTTCCAGCATTTTCTGTTTTTACTTCAGATTTCCAGCATCCACGGTATTTTGCTTTTGTGCGCCAGCCTGGAATTGTTTGATGGGACAGTATTGAGGGAGCTTTAAGAACATAAGAATTAGGAGTAGGAGTAGGTGTAGGGCATTTGGACCTTCGAGCCTGCTTCCCCATTCAATATAATGTCTTGTCTTCTACCTCCTCTCCACTTTCCTGCACTATCCCCATATCCCTTGATTCCCTCAATATTCAAAAATTTATCGATCTGTGTCTTGAATATACTCAATGACTGAGTCTCCCCAATTTCTGGGCTATAGACTTCCATGGATTCACCACCCACTGAATGAAGACATTTCTCCTCATCTCAGTCCTAAATGGCCGACCCCTTATTCTGAGACTGTGACCCCTGGTTCTGGACTCCCAGGCCAGGGGAAACATCCTCCCTGCATCTAACCAGTCAAGCATAGTAAGCATTTTGTATGTTTCAATTCGATCACACCTCATTCTTCTAAACTCTAGAGAATATAGGCTTCGTCTACTCAATCTCTCCTCATAGGACAATCCCCCCATCCCAGCAACCAGTCTGGTGAACCTTCCTTGCACTCCCTCTTTGACAAGTATATCCTTCCTTAGGTAAGGAGACCAAAACTGTACACAGTACTCCAGGTGTGTATCACACCAGGGCCCTATATAATTGCAATAAGACGTCTTTACTTTTATACTCAAATACTCTTGTAATGACAGCCAACATACCATTTGCTTTCCTAATTGCTTGCTGTACCTGCAGGTTAAAGTTCAGTGATTCGCGTACAAGGACACCCAGGTCCCTCTGAATACCAACATTTCCCAATCTCTCACCATTTAGAAAATACTCTGGTAGGAAAAATAGAAAAGCAAAGTGGATAACTTCACATTTCTCAGCATTATATTCCATCCACATATTACGTCCACGTAAGTTATTAGAATATTAATCACAATGCAACCAGACAATCAACAAATATAAAGTGCTGTAGTTCTTTAATTCGCAGTATTAAAAAGCACTGAACAAAATGGGTATCCGTATTTTCAACTTCAATAACTTCCACGAATAAACGTGGTCTTCTTGAACCAGCACACCACCCATGTAACAGGTCAGAAAAACACATACACAATTTGTGTCGCTGAATTATAAACAAAAAGCAGGAAAAAATGTGATTTAACAGAAATAAACATCTGTCTTTCTTTCTGGACAGGATTACCAGTCAGACTGACTGGGAAATGTTGACTCATATGTTGATGTAAAGATTTATAATTTACCTATTTCGCTCCTAGTGTTTTTCTCTCAAACATTCTCCACAATATTATTCCCTGCTCTTATCAAGAAAAATGTTGAATTATTTTAGGTACTTCACAATTAAAAGCGGGGAACAAACTTCATTGTACTCACAATTTTTAATCTCCTATATCAAACATTCAATCGAATTGTACGTTTTCAGTTTAATCAAAGTATTTGCTGTGTCTTTCTCAATAAACAAATACAATAGTTTCCTGCAATTTTTATACATCATTACATATCTCTTGTTTCTGTTAACACTTCCCTAAATGTTTAAGAGGAAATCTATATTTACATTATTCCTGTGACTTGTTAGGTCTATAAAACGACAGGCAAATTAAAAGGTTTTGTGTTTTTCCCTTTTTTCGTTCTCTTCCTATATGTCTTAATGGTATATGTTTTTAAAATTCATTTAAAAGTAATATGTAACTCCTACAAATCCTCCCCTGCCCTCCTCCTCCTCAACACCATGGCTGCATGTTTGTGTAAAGCTAATCACTTCACTTGATCGCTCACAATCAAAAATTGAGAAATTTCAATTTTAAAACATTTTAAGCATTTCAGAACCTCTTTAAAAACGTTTGGACTTCAAGACCTGTTTGAAACTTGTTTAGATGAGGAGGAAATTGAATTTTGCTTCTGTTTCTTCCAAAATCATATTCAAAACTATGGGGGGGGGGGGGAAATGTTTTTAACACTCATTTATTGTGAAAAGTTCATTAAAAATCTTTAAATTCTTTCAAGTCTCGTTGCAGCTTTGACAGAAGAAGTTGCTCCAAGTTTCTCTTTCCCCCTTCAATGCTGTCGTTAAACATACAACAAAAAAAAATAAACTCTAATCCCAAACGGAGCTCAAATCAGAAAGTGAAGAAAGTGGTTAAACTTGCTGAGAAGGCGGCGAGGTTATCTCTCCCCAGCCCTGGCGATGAGTTGGGATCAGTGCTGTACTTGCCCTGGGAGCATTTGATTGGGACAATGCAGACGGAGCTTTAATCTTTATCTAACCCGTGCTGCCCTTGCCCTGGGAATGTTTGATGGGACAGTGCAGACGGAGTTTAACTGTACATCCCGGGTGTTTGGGTATTGGGTCCCTCCGCCCGCTCCAGCTCACTGTGCGGCCTGTGAGTTTAAGTGCGCAGGATCTTACAGATCGCCGCGCGGCCAAGAACCTTCCAGGGAACATTGCTCAGCAGGTCAGGCAGCATCAGAGCTCGAAAATGTTACAGATGTAACAGATTTTAAGCATGTATAGAGGCAGGGAAATGGGGGGATGGGAGGAAAGAACAAAAGGGAAGGTCTGTGTTGTACCTGGCCTGGGTGTATTTGGTCGGATTGGATAGCGGGAGCTTTACTCGTGCTGTACTTGCCTTGGGAGAATTTGATGGCACAGTGTAGAGGGAGATTTACTCTACACCTAACAGGTGCTGCACCTGCCGTGGAAATGTTTGATGAGGCAGTGTCGAAGTAGATTTAACCTGTATCGAACCCATGCTGTACCTGCTCTTGGAGTATTTGATGGGGCAGTGTAGAAGGAACTTTAATCTATTACATTACATAGTATTTACAGCACAGACACAGGCCATTCGGCCCAACAGGTCCATGCCGGTGGTTATGCTCCTCACGAGCCTCCTCCCACCCTACTTCATCGCACATCCTTCTATTCCTTTCTCCCTCATGTACTTATCCAGCTTCCCCTAAAATGCATCGATGTTATTCGCCTCAACCACGCCCTGTGGCAACGAGTTCCACATTCTCACCACTCTCTGGGTAAAGATGTGTCTCCTGAATTCTTTGTTGGATTTATTAGTAACTATCTTATATTGATGGCCATTAAATAATCGAAAACGTGTACCTGCCCTGGGAGTGTTTGATGGGACAGTGCATGGGGAACATTACTCTGTATTCAAACCCTGTTATAGCTGTCCTGGGAGTGTTTGATGCGGCCAGTAAAACACAGCTGTACCCTGTTTCTAACCCGTGCTGTGCCTGACCTTGGAGTGTTTAATAGGACAGTGTAGAGCGAGCTGTACTCTTTATCTAACCCGTATTGTACCTGCCTGTGAGTGTAACCCACACCACCACCAGCTTTTAACACCCCCGGCTGTCACTCGCCCGCTGTTTATCCCCCCATCTGTATCTCTAACTCCCCCTCTCCCCTTGAACTGCCCGTTTTTATCCCCCCTGTTAATTCATTACCTCCGCTGTCTAATCACCCAGTTTATCTCAATCTCCCCTGTAAAATATCCCCCGTATACTACGCCCTGTGTAATGCCCCTTTGATACTCTCGTCCACCCCTGTATAATACCCGTGTATAATAGACAACTGCGACACCCCTATATACTATACCCCTGTGACATCCCCTTGTATACTATACCCATGTGACTCCCCTATATACTATACCCCTGTGACACCCCCTGTATATTATACACCTGTGACACCCCCTATATACTATACTCCTGTGACACAGCCCCTGTATACTATACCCCTGTGACACCCACCCTGTGTACTATACCCCTGTGACACCTCCCTGTTTACTATAACACTGTGACACTTCCCGTATAAATCATACCCCGTGACACCACCTATATACTATACACCTGTGACACCACTCTGTATAACATACCGCTGTGACTCCCCCCTGTATACTACACCCCTGTGACACACCCATGTATACTAAACCCCTGTGGCAAACCCCTGTGACACCACCCTGTATACTATAAACCTGTGACACCCCCTGTATACTATACGCCTGTGACACCCTCTTGCATTCTATAACCCTGTGACACTCCCCCTGTATACTTCACCCGTGACAATCCCCTGTATACTATACACCTGTGACATGCCCCTGTATACAATACTCCTGTGACACCCCCCTGTATACAATATCCGTGTGAAAATCCCCTCTATACTGTACCCCTGTGAAACCACACCTGTATACTATACCCCTGTGACACCCCCCTTTATACTAAAACCCTGTGACACCCCCATCGTATACTATACCCCTGACACACCCCAGTATCTTATAGCCCTGTGACACCACCCACGTATACTATACCACTGTGACACTCCCCTGTATACTATAAACCTGTGACACCAACCTGTAGACGATAAACCTGTGACACGCCCTGTATACTATACCCCGTGACACCACCTGTATGCTATATCCCTGTGACACCACCCAGTATACTATAACCCTGTGAAATCCCCCTGTACACTATAACCCTGTGAAACCCCGCTGTATACTATACCCATGTGACACACCCCTGTATACTATACCCGTGATAATCCCCTGTATACTATACCTCCGTGACACCCCCTGAACATTATTCCCTTGTGACAAACCCCCGGATAATATACCCCTGTGAAACCATCTCTGTATACTATAACCCTGTGACACCCCCTGTATACTATACCTCTGTGAAACCATCTCTGTATACTATACCCCTGTGACACCCCCTATATACTATACCCCTGTGACACTCCGCTGTATACTAAACCCCCGTGAAATCCCCTGTACACTATACCCTTGTGACAATCCCCTATATACAATACCCCTGTGACAACACCTCTGTATACTGTACCCCTGTGAAACCCCCTTGTATGCTATACCCCAGTGACACCCACCTGTATACTATACTCCTGTGACACCACCTCTGTATACTATACCCGTGGCACCCCCTGTATACTCTACCCCTGTGACACCACCCTGTATATTATACCCCAGTGACACACGCCTGTATACTTTACCCCTGTGACACCACCTCTATATACTATACCCCTGTGACACCACCTCTGTATACTATACCCATGACACCCTATGTATACAATAGCCCTGTGATACCCCCTGTATACTATAACTATGTGACACCCCCTGTACACTATACCCTTGTGACACCCCCTGTATACCATACACCTGTGACACCCCCTGTATACTATACCCCTGTGATACCCCCTGTATACTATACCCCTGTGACAACCCCTGTACACTATACCCTTGTGACACCCCCTGTATACCATACACCTGTGACACCCCCTGTATACTATACCCCTGTGATACCCCCTGTATACTATACCACTGTGACACCCCCTGAACACTACACCCTTGTGACACCCCATGTATACTATACCCCTGTGACACTACCCTGTATACTATACCCCCGTGATACCTCCTGTACACTATACCTGACGTAATAGAGACTCACTACGCACTTGGTTGAAAATAAAGCAAGGCTTTAATCGACTTGTAACAAAACATGGAGGTCTAGTTAGCAGTCACTAGCTTCCTGTTTCCAGATTGTCTCTGCCCAAGGTGGGCCCACGCCCGAGTATTTATACTCCCCGGACGGCGCCCCAGCTGGCCGCCCATTAGTACTTCCTGAGTTACTTCTTGTAGAAGTTGCGATTTATGACATTCTTCCTCCCTAAATGGTTTGGAAGTCCAGTCTTCCTTTAACGGAATAGGCGGACCAGAAGTAGCCGTAGTTGTTTAGCTCTCTGCTTGTGACCGGAAGGCACGTCACCCCGGATCGTGTACTGGTCCCTGGGTCGCTTGGCCCATACCGGTAAGTCGGTAGAGTCCGCGTCATCTTGATTGTCCTGTGGAGGACTGGGAATATCATGACTCCGGGTGCGGATCCCCACAGGCGCAGAACTGGCCTCATCCCGGGTCGTGGCTGGAGATGGTCCGGCGTCCTGGCTTCGGGGGCGACCGTCTCCCTGAGTTGATCCGGTAGCGCTGCCGGCAGATCCCTCGATGTCCCAAGCGGAGTGTCATTTTCATAGGGGTGCGGAGTGTTGATAACATCGTCATGGGATCCTTTATCATTCAGGCCCGTGTTACCGATTGGGCAGGGAGCCAGATTTCTGAGCCAGACTGTGGCCTCCCGGCCATCAGGCTACCGTACGTGCGCATATGTGGGATTTACCTCCGTTAACTCCACCTCGTCAATGAGAAAGTCGTTTTTTGGCAGTCCGGACGAACGTCCGGGGTAGCACAGGGCCTGGAGCCACCAACCATGACGGTAGAGACGTCCCATGAGTAGAGCAACGCCGGGATTTGAAGAATCGCTCATGAGGCGTGACATTAGTAGATGCGGAGAGAAGAGACCTGATAGAGTGTTACAGGTCGGGGAGCACTGTTTCCCACTGCTGGTCTGGTAGGTTGCGTGACCTCAGTGCCAGACGGACAGCGTTCCAGATGATGGCATTGTATCGTTCGACCTGTCCGTTGCCGATCGGGTGATATGGTGTCGTCTTACTTGAGGCGATTCCCCGTTGGGAGAGATAACCTTTAAGTTCACTCGACATAAAGGAGGGAACCCGATCCGTGTGGATAAAATTGGCCATCCCGCAAAGGGAAAAGACCTGATCGAGGCAATTAATTACCATAGAGGTAAGCATATTAGGACAGGGGAAGGCGAAGGGAAAGCGTGAATAATCGTCTACCATCGTAAGTAAGTAGGTGTTCCTTGTCGATGAAGGCAATGGCCCTTTAACGTCTATGCTGAGCCTCTGCATAGGCTGCATTGCATGTATGAGTAAGCCATCTGATGGGCGAAAGAATTGTGGTTTCAATTCTGCACAAATCCTACAGGAGGAACATGTTTTCTTTACGTCCTCCGTTGAAAATGGTAGATTTTTGGAGCACTCGAAGTGCAATATACGGGTCACGCCAGGATGGCATAAGTCCATGTGCAAATCCGCCAGAGTCGACGTTGACATTGAGGAGCAAAATGCCCGTGTGAAGGTATCTGGGGCCACATTCTGTTTACCGGGTCGGTTACGAATAGTATATCCAAAGGCAGCCAGCTCCATCCCCCAGAGTTGAATTTTATTATTTTTGATTTCCGTGCGCCTCCGGTTATCCAACATGAAGGCCATGGAGTGCTGGTCACTTATAAGCATAAAATGGCGCCGAGCAAGAAAATGACCCCATTGGCGTACAGCCTCGATGATGGCCGTAGCCTCCTTCTCAACGGAGGGGGAATGCAGCTCGCTACCCTGCAAGGTTCTGGATAGGAATGCCACGGGTCGGCCACCTTGATTCAAGGTAGCCGAGATCGCCACCTCCGATGCATCACATTCAACCACAAAAGGAAGGTTCTCGTCAAAGGAGCGAAGCGTGGCTTTTTCCAGCTGTCGTTTGAGGAGGTTGAAGGCAGAAATAGCCGTAGATTCCAATGGAAAAGACTTCGCATGGAGCAGGGGCTGTATTTTATCGGAGAAGTGTGGTATCCATTTTGCGTAATAAGCAAACATGCCAAGTGCCCGACGAAGAGAGCCGAGGTTCGTAGGGAGAGGGAGCTCCTAAAGTGGATGAAGTCGCTCTGGGTCCGATTTAACAACACCGTTGCCCACCGAGCAGCCTAGAATGTTCACTGATGGCACCGACTTCACCGATTTGGATTCGTTTAACGTTAAGTGACGACGATGGAGTACGTCAAAAAATCTCTGAAGATTGGCGTCATGCTCATTTTGATCATGGCCGGCAATAGTGATATTGTCTAAATACGGAAAGGTATCCGTCAAGTTCTCTTGCCGGACTAGGCCATCCATGGCCCGTTGGAAGACGGCCACCCCATTGGTGACCCTGAATGGAAGGCAGCGAAACTGAAAAAGCCGCCCATTGGCCTCAAAGGACGTATATTTCTTGTCGGAGTCTTGCAGCGGCACCTGATGGTACGCGCTTTTCAAATCGAAGGTCAAAAATACCTTGCATTTGGAAAGGTTGTTGACCATGTTATCTATGCGCGGTAGCGGGTAGGCATCCAGATCGGTATATTGATTAATAGTCTGCGAATAATCAATACACAGACTTTTTTTATGTTGTTTTAAGGGATTTTCCACAATGACAACTTGAGCCCGCCAGGGAGATGAACACGGCTCGATAATACCGTTGACTAAAAGGCGAGAGATTTCCGCCTCGATAAACGCTCGATCGTCTTGGCTAAAGCGCCGCGATTTGGTGGCTATGGGTTTACAGTCGGGGGGAAGATTGGCAAACAGGCAGGGTTTACCGAGTAAGGCCGCCGAGAGCGCACAAAACAGTACCTTAGAAATGGTAAGCTCCGGCCTTGACCCTCCAAACTCAAAAGTGATCTTCCTGTGCTGCTTCTGGAAGTCCTGTCCCAGAAGCACATCGCTGCATCAGCTTTCGAGTACTCCGAGCCGGGTGGAGAGATACGTGCGGCCATTGAGGATGAGGTTGACAAGACAGAAGCCAGAAGAATTGGTGTTCAGAGTCATCAGAGCCATCGCAATCTCCCTGTCCAAGGGATAAATGCGCAGTTTTAACCTGCTGACAGCCCGCTTACTAATGAAGCTGTCAGAGCTGCAGGAGTCGATTAGAGCGCTTAGAGTGCGCCCATTTACTGAAACCTTCGTGGCTGCATGGGACAAACTTTGGGGAAAAACAGCCGTGATGGGAGGAGGGGCAATTTTCCCTTCGGCAGCTGTAGCCTTAACAGTGGTTCTTCGGGGAGGAGCAGCTCCATAGATAGCAGCTGTGAAGCTAACAGGAGCTCTCGACCGGTATACTTTAGAGGAGCGGCCTTTCTTGTTAGCAGAGGCCCGTGACTGGCATACCTTGGAAAAGTGTGCTTTCTTGCTGCAATGATTGCAGGTCATATTACGAGCCGGGCAAAATTTTCTGTAATGGCACACCCCTCCACAATAGAAACACTTTCTTCCTGATTGCCAGGATACTGCTAGGGCAGGGTCGTCATCAGCGAAGGCCTCATGGGTAGGGTCATCGTCCGTTAGAGTAGAGTCAACATCAGTGGGGGCATCCGCCGCCCGTGCACGTGGTGGGAGATAAGTGTCTGCATTCTTCTTGGCCAAGTCCAGGGAACACGCCTGGTCATAAGCAGCCCGTAAATTGAGGGTTTTATTTTCCAGCAGGCGCTGACGTATAAAAGGGGACGCAATCCCATTGATAAAGGAATCGCGGATTAGTTCCTCTTGATACTGTTCAGTTGTAACCGCTGTAAGGTTACAATCCTTGCTGAGCCTGCGAAGTTTCTGGAGGAATTCATCGAGTGATTCCCCAGGCGGCTGCCGAGTTGTGGCCAGTAGGTGTCGAGCAAAGATTTCCTTCGGGGACTTGACAAATAGCAGCTGTAAAATTTGGACAGCAGTGTCGTAGTCTATACAGTCCTCAATATAATCATACACATGAGGGGACACGTAGTTAATAAGCATTCCTAACTTATTAGGGGTATCCGCCCCACATTCTTCAAGAAAGTTGCTAAAGTTACGAAACCAATGCATCCGGGTCCAGGTCGAGACGAGCGGGTCTAAGGAGTTTTTTCCATGATGGATCAGTTTCTTGCCCTAGTTCCCTTCTGTGGTTCGAGTTGCAGCTGGTTGTTCCGAATCACCCAAAGCGTGGAGACGATGTCAAGTCGATTAAATTGTCGTAATAAAGACTCACTACGCACTTGGTTGAACATAAAGCACGGCTTTAATCAAATTGTAACAAAACTTGTCTCTGGCCAAGGTGGGCCAACACCCGAGTATTTATACTTCCCGGACCGCGCCCCAGCTAGCCGCCCAGGTGTACTTCCTGAGTTACTTCTTGTAGAAGTTGCGATTTATGACACACCCCGCCCCGACACACACACTCCCCTCCGCACAAACACACCACACGGCACAAACACACCCGTCCCCCACACGCACACCCCACCCTCACACAAACCCTCTCCCCAAACGCACCACCCCCACACACACACACCTACC